>CM064525.1:52068640-52141140 GCA_032716605.1 Paralithodes platypus | reverse complement strand
ACAAGTACTGGGGTACTAATTTGTTCTCCACTATCCTCAGAGAGAGGCTGGTATTCCTGGCGAGCGATAGCGATCCTGTAATTTTTGGGGAACTGGCCTTTGGAGGGAACATTTCTACCGAAAAATGTATACAGTAATATCGAACGGGGATCTTGATTTTTTGTTTTTAGCTAAAATAATAAAAAACTAATTATTAAATAAAACAATAAATAACACCTACCCCCTTTACTAGAAAGATAGAGCCAAAGTTGAAATTCTGGAGGGAGGACAAGACCTTTGAGCGAGCCTGTACATACTCAAATCTACAGGTAATAAATCCCGAATCAGCACTGAAGAGGACACCCAAAACCCTGTCCCGAGTCCCATTAAGCCCCGATACACCAATAGAAATGGGAAATAAGGGTGTAAAAGGATATGATTTACGATCCCGTCATTGGAAAACTCACTAAATAAATTACACATATAACCCCCAACGTAGTCAAACAGTAAATCAAGTGCCTCCCCCCCCACACCCCCAGATTCCCCCCTCTCCGTCGTCCCCCAGATCCGCCCTGTCCACCCCCACCCCTCTTCCACGTACCCAAGAACCACCCCTCCCCTCTCCCCTGTCCATCCGCCCTCTCCAACCACCCTTCCCCTCTCCCCCGTCCCCCAGATCCACCTCCTCCACCCACACCCTCTCCTCTCCCCCACACCATCCCCCTCTCCTCTCCCCCGTCCCCAATATCTACCTCTTCTCTCCCCCTCCACCCACCCTTCCCCACTCCCTCGTTCCCCAGATACCTCCCTCCCCCTCTCCCCAGTTCCTCCCCGTCCCCCTCTCCCCAAGATCCTCCCCCTCCCCCAGATCATCAGTAAATATATAGGATAAATGGAGCGTGACATATTATCCGAGGCCCGCGTCTGCCGAACTCGCTAACATATATGTACCCAAACATTCGCGGCGGCTAATCATCACGTGAACAGTCTTGGCCAGTCAATTGGACGAGATATATTAGCGGTGTTGTTGTTGTTGTTGTTGTTGTTGTTGGTGATGTTTCTTGTTGGTGGTGGTGGTTCTTGTTGGTGGTGGTGGTGGTGGTGGTGGTTCTTGTTGTTGTTGTTGTTGTTGTTGTTCCCCAAGCTGCCTGGCCGAACAGCCCCAAGGCCCCGAGCAAGGCCAAGGCCATAACTGAGTGCCCCCACAGAATCCTCCCTGCCGACCACAATAAAGCCTGGGTGACCGAAGCCACTCCATGGCGGGGATCTGAGGAGGGTGCGGAAACGCCCGGGAAACCAAAGCCCCACCCAGGGCCCTGTGCCCCTCAGCAATTATGAAGAGAAAGTTGAGGGGCAAGGGAAAAATGTGACGCTTTAGTCCTTGTTGTTGGTGGTGGTGGTTGTGGTGGGTGTGTACAGAATAATAAATATGTAATCGGTTTATTTCAAGCGTATGTATGTGCGCGTGTGTGTGTGAGAGAGAGAGAGAGAGAGAGAGAGAGAGAGAGAGAGAGAGAGAGAGAGAGAGAGAGAGAGAGAGAGAGAGAGAGAATTTTCTAGCATATACAAACCAATAAATGAAGAGGAAGCCCAAAGAGACCCATTACACGCCTCACAATTAATCTACGGTGAATAGAAGTCGATGATCAGTTGGAAGAAAACCCGTAATTATGAGCTGCCATAAATAGATGCATAGATAGATTAATAGCAGGGTACAGTTGGCCACAGTGATTTGCAGCCACCCCTTGATAATTATGATATATAGAAGGAAACGTAATATGATTAACTTAAGGGGAGACAGACCGTTTGTCTGGACCCCCTTCTCCCAAATGTTTAGCCCCACTAGTTTTGAGATTATAAGACGTTCGGCCCATTAGTTTGGCGATTTTAACACCTTTCGCCACATTTCGTTGTTAATTTTATGACCTTTCGTGCCATTTAGTTGTCAATTATGTCTTAGCTAGCAATAGCGAGCCTGCAATTTTAAGAGGGCCTTCGGCCGGCAAATTCTTCTACCAAATTTTTTACAAATTCGTCTTGAAGGGGGTCTGGGGAGGGGGGGGGGGGGGAGGGGGTTCTAAGCTTGATGGAGGTCTAGGGACGAAACTAAAAAAATAAATGAATAAATGAATTAATAGACCAAACAAACGGCCAGTCTCCCCTGGCCTGGGGGGTGACCTGTGTTTGTTCTGTCCTTTTCTATCTTTCTCTGGCTTGTATCCATTTGGCCCCATTCAGCCTACTATTTTAAGACGTTTATCCCCATCCAGGTGTCAATGTTTTACTGATGAACAGTAGCGAGCCAGCATATTTTTTATTTTTGTTTGACAGCAGGCTAAATTTGTACATTTTTCGATAGAAAAATTTCTCCGGCGAAGCCGGATTTCTTCATATAATGATGACTCGCTATCGCTCGCCAGGAAAAAATCGACACCTAGATGGGGATAAACGTCTTAAAATAGTTGGTTGAATGGGGCCGAATGGTTACAAGCCAGAGAAAGAGAGAAAAGGACAGAAATAAAAAAAAGCAGGTCACCCCCCTTAACCCATTCAGTACCAGGGACGTCCTTTTCATCATCTTCTGGCAACTATTAGACGATTATATTCAGCGTAGGAAGGAGCTCAATCAATAATGAAGCTTCCAACTTACTCAACCAACCTTTTTAGCTACCGCAGATCCTTCCTAAGCTGAATAATATAGTCTAGCTAGAATTAAATATAACACACGTCACTGGTACTCAAAGGGTTAAGGGGAGGTCTTTAAATTTGCACCCTAGACCTTCACCCAACCTTACAAAAATATCCCCAACACCCAATATCGAGCTAAATTTGTAATTTTTTTGGTAGAAAAATGTCCCGATCGAAGGCCGGTTCCTCCTAAACTACAGGCTCGCTATCGCTAGCCAGAACAAAATCGACACTTAAGTTGCACTAAAGGTTTTAAAATTGACAGAAATGGGGCGAAAAGACATAAAATCGCCAAACTAATGGGGCAAGCGTCTTAAAATCTCAAAACTAATGGGCTAAACATGAGGGAGAAGGAGGGCCAGAGAAAAACTCTTCAGGTGAACATCTCCGCTTACAATAATAACTTGCTGTATAGCCGCTAATTGGTCATATTATTTAAATAGTGCCTAAGTTTGAAGCCACTTAAGGGGGGGGTCACCGGCTTTTTTTTTTCATTCTCCCCTTTTCTCTCTTTTCCTGGCGTGTTTCCATTCGGCCCCATTCAGCCAACTGTTTAAAGACGTTTATCCTCACCCAGGTGTCGATTTCTTGCTGGCGAGCGATAGCGAGCCAGCATTGTATGGAGAAATCAGGCTTCGCCGGAGAAATTTTTCTATCGAAAAATTTACAAATTTAGCTTGCTGTCAAAACAAAAATATATATATGCTGGCTCGCTAGGAAAATATTGACACCTGGATGGGGGTAAACGTCTTAAAAAAGTAGGCTGGATTGGGCCGGATAGACACAAGCCAAAGATAGAGGGAGACAGAGAAAACAAGCGAGGTAGGTTTCCTTACGTCGTCATAGAAAGAGGGAAAGACTTATTCTGAGAGAGAGTTCGATCCAGAGCTCAGCTGTTGAATAGAAGAACGACTGGGAGTAACGTTTTACTTTTGGGTTGGAGAGTTGCACAGAGTAGGGGTGGGATTGTGTTGCAAGACGGGTACCATGTACCCTACGTCACAGAGGTGGTATACACTGGGAGAGCTCTGAGGAGCACTGATTATTATAGTAGCGATATCATTCATATTTTTTCACCAACCATCTTTACTTCTAAACTTAATTAATGAAATCAACAAATACATGTGGCACTCCAAGGACTCGAACCCAGGATACTCACACCGAAATTGACTTTATCAAGATATATGCAACATTGCGTCGAAGAGAGAGAGAGAGAGAGATTGCAGAGAGTTGGTGAGTGGACGGGAATTAATGATGCGAAAAATCACCGTCTGTATATTTGTTTAAGGGGACCACTTTCTCCCTCATGTTTAGCCCCATTAGTTTTTAGATGTTAAGATGTTTGCCCGATTAGTTAGTCGATTTTAAGACCTTTCGCCCCATTTCTTCGTCAATATTTAGACCTTTCGTGCTATTTAGGTGTCGATTTTTTCCCTGGCGAACGATAGTGAGCCTGTAATGTTGGAAGAACCGGCCTTCGGCCGGTAAATTTTTCTCCCGAAAAATGTACAAATTAATCTAGAAGGGGGATCTAATGGATGTTTTTTTTTTAAATTTGATGGAGGTCTAGGGAGGAAACTAGAAAAATAATGAACACATGCAAAAATCGCCCAAAAAGTGAACCATTTCCCCTTACTGTGTATAACATAGACAAATGGCAAAGCTGCCTGTAACAAGTGTCCCCCTCTAAGCTGAAAGAGTGATCGAGAGGCAAAATCAAAGTACGTTCGAGGTAATCTATATTTTCATTAATTTCACCACAACACCAAACACCTCCAACGAAATTAATGAAAGCATATATATGTGATCCACCAGGATTCGAACCTGGGTTATCACACATATTTTTAAACACTCTAACCATTACACCACCAGGACGATTAAAGGTTTATGCACACGCCTACGACTAATTATCCATTCTCGAATGCTGGATATTAATCTAATCATGTTCATATTCCCAACCGCACTATGGTAGCCTACTGTTTAAGTGAGCGGGAAGAATATTCACGGGGCACAGATCATATAGACCGGCCTCGCTACGGAATATCCCTGAACCTACTGATAATCTATTTTTTATTAATTTCAGGTGTGTTGAAAAGGATGACAGGTCAGTTGAACCAGTGCCACTTTAACCAGTGCTAACTCAACCAGTGGCCACTTGAACCAGTGACCATTTCAACCAGTGACCATTTTAACCAGTAGGTTAGGTTAGGTTAGATTAGGTTACTGGTTAAAATGGTCACTGGTTGTTGTTGTTGTTGTTGTTGTTGTTCCCCAAGCTGCCTGGCCGAACAGCCCCAAGGCCCCGAGCAAGGCCAAGGCCATAACCGAGCGCCCCCACAGAACCCTCCCCGCCGACCACAATAAAGCCTGGGTGACCGAAGCCACTCCATGGCGGGGAGCTGAGGAGGGTGCGGAAATGCCCGGGAAACCAAAGCCCCACCCAGGGCCCTGTGTCCCTCAGCAATTATGAAGAGAAAGTTGAGGGGCAAGGGAAAAATGTGACGCTTTGGCTTCCAATCTTGGTAGATTGGGAGGTCAATCCACGTTGGTCACTGGTTGAAATGGTCACTGGTTGAAGTGTCCACTGGTTGAGTTAACACTGGTTGAAGTGGCACTGGTTCAACTGACATGGAACCGTTGAAAACATTGTGGTCAACTGTACACAGATACACAAATAAAGCGATAAGCAGATAGTTACATATATATATATACTAACAGACATATAGTTAAATATACATATATACTAACAGACATATAGTTAAATACACATATACACCGTCATAAACACAAAGTAACCACACCAACCACCGCCATCTGTGGAGCCCGCACCCTCGGCACAGGTGTTATTGAAGGAGGATGTACAGCTGGACAAAAAAGTATCTGCACCCCTACCCTGATAATCTGGTGTGTAGGCCTACAGCTTGGTAGGGTTAACATCTCTGCCTGTAGCTATATCCATCTATACTACTATCTACCTATACTACCTAAGACCTACAAACTATACTATCAAGCTGTACACACCAGATTATCAGGGTAGGGGTGCAGATACTTTTTTGACATAGTGTACAGTGGCGCTAATAAGTCATGTCTCAGCTGTCATTACGTTTGGCTCGCTCTCTGCTGTATTAATGTCTGTCAGATGTTGAATAGGGCGGATAAGTGTAGGAATAGGTTTGCATATCCCTCTCGAAATGAATATATTCAGTTTAGATATTGCTGAAACCAATTATGGATCAAAATATACTTGGGTCCGAGACATCACTCCGACTGTACACGAGTAGCAATTTTCTTAGCAACTCTTTCATGGCAACTTTTAAAAGACTATTTTACAACTGGTATCGTCAATTAAAACGGAGGTATATTTTTATAGGTCACACAGTAAAGCCAGATAAGAGTTGCGGATAATAGGATCGCGTGCAAATTCACTTTACATGAATGAGTTACACGAACACATTTTTTTAGCAACTTACTTCTCCGCAATTATAATCTGACAGCTTATGAAATATACTTTTACACAAACTCTGGCACCTATATTGATTTAATTTCAGTCTACTCACCGATACCAGTGCCAAATTATTGTCTCGAAATGTGGCTAGAATAAAATTGGTGATCACGAGATGCCGGGAAAAGTCTTCGTGTGGTTCCGCCTTAAGGGGGTGGTACTCGCTTTTTCAGGCCCCCCTTCTCCCTCATGTTTAGCATGTTAGTTTTGAGGTTTTAAGACGTTTGTTCCGTCAGTTTGGTGATTTTAATACCTTTCGCCCCATTTCATTGTCAATTTTAATATCTTTCGTGCCATTTAGGTGTCGATTTTTTCCTGGCGAGCGATAGCGAGCCTGTAATTTGAAGTGTAACTTTGGCCGAAAAAATGTACAAATTTATCTTGAAGGCGGGTCTACGGGGTGTTTTTCTAAGCTTGGTGGAGGCCTAGCGAGGAAACCAATACATAAATGAATAGACTAAAAAACCGGCCACCATCCCCTTAAGGGGAGGTCTACACTTGAGGGATTTTTTTCTTGACTCCTTTCTCCCTCGTGTTTATCTCCATTGCTTTTCTAATTTTAAGACTTTCGCCCCATTATTTTGACGATTTTAAGAACCTTCGACCCATTTCTGTCAATTTTTAGACATTTCGTGCCATTTAGGTGTCGATTTTATTCTGGCGAGCGATAGCGAGCCTGTAATTTAAGAGGAACCGGCTCTCAGCCGGGAAATTTTTCTACCGAAAAATTTACAAATTAATCTTGAAAAGGGGTTAATGGGGCGTATTTTAAAGCTTGATGGAGGTCTAGGGAATAAACTGAATACCTCCCCTTAAGTGAAGGAGACACATTACGGGTGTATATTTGCGGGTTTATTTAGTCCGCCACCTATTGACATCAATTAACGTGTATTGATGGCTTATTCACCACGTCCACAGTAATTTACCTTTTTCGTTGATGAGATATACCTACTTTGCATAGCCATTGACTTTCAGCACGGTCGATTTATTTGTTTTACCGAGAGTCAATTCACTAATATATTGTGGGACATATAATATCTTGTAGACTTGTACCTCGGGAAGGACTGGAGGAAACGGGTTGTACACTTATATATCTATTTCCTGGTTGACTCTCCCAAATAGTAGAAGTTATAACTCGATTCCTCAAGTCGTTTTGGAGGTGGGAGAGGTAAGGGGTCGGGATTTCTAGCCTCACCATAATGAACAGACTATAGGGGTATGTGGTCTTCACCTTGGTATGTTGAGTTGATAATTATCAGGAAAGCTAATAATCTGAAGAGGCACTAGATAAATAGTCAGCTTTGTATTTTGTCTCCTTACACATGAAACAAATAAAACAAATAACGAACAAACAAACGAACGAATATACAAACAAACTAACAAACAACAATATTATTTTCTTGTACCCCCCCCCCCCCCCACCCACCCAGACCTCCTTATACCTTCAACATATTATTTATATGGACACTTTATGCACACCTTTCTAATGATAGCCAGAATATATTGCCAAAACGCGGCACATGTGATCCTTAGAGATTCATTCCATAATTTTGACAGTGAGGACTTGTCAATTTAGAGTAATATTGTGGACTGGTAAGCGCCAGAGGTCCGGACACAGAGGCTGGTGCAGGGGTCGTCTGGTGGAACATAGGCGTCAATTCCATTACGGCCAGGATTCACACTCTGAGGGGAGGGGAAGGGGTTGCAGTGGGGGTGAATATTGGAGACACGCAGGGAGGTACACACACATACACACACGCATACACGCGCACTTACACACACACACACACACACACATACATACATAGACAAACACACACGCACACATATGTACACAGCTAGAAAGATAAAAGATCGTGTGAATTTGTAAATGGTCTACCAATTCCTCTGTAAACACACACACGCACACACATACACGGGTCGCTGTGGTCCCGTGGTTTAAGGCACTGTACAGTGGTCTCGCGCTGACTGCGGGGTGAGGGTTTGAATCCATCAGAATCCTAAAGTTTGTTTCGGCCATAGCGACAGAGATAATTGTATCGTGGTTCCTCCCTAACCAAGCTGCTATCAGCCTGTGTTAGCCTACACATCTTCTCACCAATACAAAGTGCATCTGCGTATGTACACTCACGCGTACTAAAAGCTGCTCAGGGGTGGGACCTTCCTTCCTCTACTCCACCCTGGGCAGGTGGAAGGGGGGAGTCGTGTCCAAGTCTACCCCACCTTCCACCCCAAAACTATCCCCAACTCCCTCACCTTCCTCCTCTGGCTACTAGTAAGTGATTAGCAACGCATGTTCTCATTTCTTATACATTATAACTAAACCATCATTGTGCACTCTCACAATGGCCAACATTTAACATTTAGTAGGAATTTGATGCAATATGTATTTGTATTCTCAAAATGGAGTTTACATACAACGTGGGCTACATGAATTTCGACTGTAGAGGTTTTCTGCTTCTCTCTCTCTCTCTCTCTCTCTCTCTCTCTCTCTCTCTCTCTCTCTCATATGAATAGGCCTACAACACGCAACCATGGCTGGAAGTTAAAATTGAAATGGTTTAGCACTAGTATTTGTGAAAACATGTCCACATAATGATATGAACTGTTCTACATGGAACAAACTTCCCTCAGAAGTTGTAAAAAACTCCTCTGTAGAACAGTTCACGAAGATAGTAGATAGTATTTTCCACACACTGTAATGAGTGTGATTCGCTAAACAATGTGTTTCCTTCCACTCTGATTATCTCTCCGGAATGTACCGCAAGGTCTTTGAGATACTATCCCTTGTAACTCCTTGTATCACTTACCCTCACTGTCTCTCGTATCCAACACTTTCTACGACCAAGATTTAATAGTTGTGAATGGGGTATATTTTCCTTCATTTGTGTGTGTGATGAATGTTGCCTGCATTCCATACACATAGAGGAGAGTTGATGGTAGATCTGTCTATTAGACCTTAATCTTTAGTTGGGGTTTGTATAGATGAGAAGAGACAGAGACAGAGTATGGGGAAGTGAGAGGCGAGCACTGCTACTCAGGGGCTCGGTATTCAAACCTTATTATAAGTTAACACTCACTTTGATTGTAATGTATATCGAGTTCTACATTTAAATTGTAGGCTACTTCCCGCGATTAATTTATTTTTCAACTTGGCGGTTGAATTAAAATTTAGGCCGTGTGATACAGTACAGTATGATTTAATTGATTATAAAATTAGTGTATAGGCTACGTAGAATGAAACATAGACCGTATAAAGTATGTATGATATTGCATAAATGGAAAAATCTGAATGCAACGATAAAAACAATCAGTAATAGTCACAACACTCTTCCAGCCAATGTTTGCCTTTTGTCATTTCCTTATTTGTTAAAAAGGCCCGACTGACGTAAGTGATTTTAGAACCTATGATTTAGATCGTAGATGGCACGTTGATGTGTATGGCAATGCTGGTGAATATGTTATCCTTAATACTGTACGAGATTGGATTTAATTACGGTATCATATTCAAATCACATTATACCATGGTTAGAGAGAGAGAGAGAGAGAGAGAAAGAGAGAGAGGCAGAAAACCTCTACAGCCGAAATTCATGTAGCCCACCTTGTTTGTAAACTCCATTTTGAGAATACAATTACATATTGTATTAAATTCCTATTAAATGTTAAATGATGGCCATTGTGAGAGTGCGCAATGATGGTTTAGTTATAATTTACAAGAAGTGAGAACATACGTTGCTAATCACTTACTAGTAGCCAGAGGAGGAAGGTGGGGGAGTTGGGGATAGATTGGGGGTGGAAGGTGGGGTAGACTTGGACACGACTCCCCCCTTCCACCTGCCCAGGGTGGAGTAGGGAAGGAATGCCCCACCCCTGAGCAGCTTTTAGTACGCGTGAGTGTACTTGGTGGCAAGGTTAAGAGATACAACGTTGTATCTCTTAACCTTGCTTGGTGGGAAGCCAGGCACCTCACGGTCGCCAAAGGTCGCAAGTGACCTTATAGTTAAGGTAGCACAAGTATTGTAATTTACCTAGGTTTAAGAAAAACTCTGTAGATTTTCAACCTCAGGGCTGCAATGAACAATAAACCAACAATTATTATTTGTATTATTATTATTATGAAGGTTCATGAAGGTTTAGGGAAACACATAACCCCTTGAGGCTTACGACGCATTTTGACAGTTTTCTGACTATTATTAGAAGTTTGTATACAGCTTAAGACGGATCTGTTTGAATCAAAATGGTAAAGACTATCTCAATTAACCCTCTGACTTCCATTCACCCTTAATATCCAGAATAAACTGTCAAAGTGCGGCTTTAAAATACGGGGGTTAAGCTGGTATGACACGAGCGCATTATCACTCAACATTTATCCTCAACACTGGTCTGGCTGCTTATGAAGTCACCATTTTATAGAAGTCTGTCACCTAAAGTTATCTATCTTCAGTCTAGTTTCCCATACCAGTACAACAGATCCCAGTAATGTTACCAGAACAATGTTGATCATCGAATGTTGACTATAAAAGCTCTCGTGTGATACTGGCTTTAGAGTGTATAATTACCTCAACTAGGTGGGATTACAAAGTTCGCGCTCCGGCTGCCACCACTTCTATACATGCAAACGAAGGCAATCCAAGAAAATCCGCGCTATGCCAAAAAATCAAGCGCGGATTAAATTAACCCTCGATCGCGAACCGTAAGCCAATTCCGCGGCGACGAGTGAAGCGCTCAGGTCGCCGAGATGTTTTCATTCCACCGCGATCGGACCATTTCTACAGTTGCATATATTAAGGAGGGGGAGGGGGGGGGGGGTGCATGTGGTACTAGAGATTCTTTATAAGCTGATTAAAATATTTTGACAAATGCATTACTAAAGTAAAATCAAATGAACACATTTTGGAAGACAGTGTTATATGAAATGGTCTTTACTTTTACCTCCTTTGATCCCTAGAGGATATTCCAAAACTGAGTAAAATCCTCTAAAGTTAGCCAGCATAAAGTTTCAGTGTTCCTCAAAGCTCTCTCAGTGTATACCACCTCTTCTACGTAGAGCACGTGGCACCCGTCTTGCAACACAATGCCATCCCTACTCTGTGCAACTCTCCAACCCAAGAGTGAAACGATGTTCCCAATCTCTCTTATATGCAACAGCTGAGCTCTGGAATTCTCTCCCTGAATCCATTTGTCTTTCATCCTATGACTTACATTGCTTCAAACTCCGTATGCACTGGCATTTTGGCGTGTACATTCCTTGATTTTGGTCCTGTCACTCTTTCAACTCTGGGGGAGGCACTCGTCACAGGCAGTTTTGCCTTTTGTCTCCCTCATCCACATAGAACAAGTAAGACAGTACGTGCTGTTCCCATCTTGGTTGCATATAAAGTAATCATTTCAAGTCTGGTAAAAGAAGTTCATGTTGTAAAGGTGGGACAGAACATTTGAACGTGAGTGTACACTATAAGACATTAATTTTGCCCATAGATTTGCGAAACTCTACGAGACTATGAATTCTTCTCATAATTTCTGTACTTGATACTGTCGCGTGTTTGATTAAATAGTGCGAGGACTCAAATTGATACGAACTGAGTGTCCTAGATTATACGCACTGCCCCATCCTGGTGGGATAGGAAATAATCTTACAGCCCACCCATCCGACGATCGCGCAACGAGATTCACTTCAGGGGTTCGCGCTAACGTCCCAATTAATATTCAATCCTGGGGGCGTCAGCTACATTAGTCTGCATGAGCGACATCTGTGGTGGCTCAGACGCGGGGGCCACAGGGTAGTTGAATTGCGGGGGGGCTGATTGCTTGTTTCACCTTTTTTATCATATTTTGAGGGGGGTTGCATCTGACGTGTGATTGGTAAGAGGAGGAGATGGAAAACGAGGGTTGGAGGGGGCAGAAAGGGGGGATAAACGAGGAAGAGATGGAGGGAAAGGAGGAGACGGATGGTAGGAGTGGAATAAGAAGAAAGAGGATAGGAAGCAGAAAAGCAGGTTGATAATATTTGCAGTGGAAAGAATAAATAAAACAGATTAAACATTAACCTGTATCGACATCTGTGGTGGCTTAGACTAGGGCTCCACAGGATAGTTGAATTGCAGGGGGGGGGGGGGGCTGATTGCTTGTATCACGTTATTTTTTGTTTTCGTATTCTGAGAGGGGTTGCAACTGATGTGTGATTGGTAAGGAGGAGAACGAGGAGGAGGTAGAATTGAGGGTAAAAGAGGAAGAGATGGATGAAAAGGAGGAGCAGTAAAGGGAAGGGAATGAGGAGGATAAGGATGATGGGAGTGGAGTAAGAAGGAGGATAATAGGAAGATGGGAAGCAGGTTGATAAAAACATTGCGGTGGAAAGATTATATTAGACAGATTAAACATTAGTCTTTATCGACATCTGTGGTGGCTTACTGTAGAATCAGGGCCCCCGGATACTTAAATTGCGGGGGGCTGATTGCTTGTTTCATCATTTTTGTTCGTATTTTGAGGGGGATTGTATCTGGCTTGTGATTGGTCAGAGGAAGAGGAGGAGGTAAACATGGGGGAAGAGGAATGAAGAGGAGGAAAGGAAGGCTGAGAGGAGGAGGCGAACGAGTATAGGAAGAAATGGAGGAGGACGAGGAAGAATGTGAATAAAACAGGACAGAGTAGAATAAGAATAAGGAAGTTAATAAGGAATTGCGATGAAGAAGGAGAATATATAAAGGGTCAAACATCTGTGGTGATTCAGACTACCCCTCTTGTTTAGAGGTGGTTAAATATAACGTGTGATTGGCAAGAGGAGGAGGAAGAGAAGGAGTTAAAAGTGGGGTGAAAGGGAGAAGGAGGAAAAGAGGAATGAGCAGAAGGAAAAGGGAGCTGAATGGAGGAGGAGGAGAAGTAAGAGGAAATGGGAAATAGGAAAAGTACATTTATCATTACTAGATGTATGCATTCTGAAATGTATAAGATATATTCCTGCAACACGCTGTATAATGAATATAACACCCTCGTACCAAAGGGTGCCTGTAGTACTAGCAAATGTATAAGAACTTGAATTTTCGTGATCCTATTCTAATGTTTACCAGACATTAAGCTTTCCGAGAACAGCTCTCTGGAGGTCGCACATTGAACTACACTTACCTCTTCCAGTATTCGAGGACGTCCTTTTAACTTTAGTGTGGCTATCATTAGATATGCTATATAGTTCAGGAAGAATTTGTGGGAGTCGAAGGGTTAATTGAGATAGGTTGTAGCCCTTTTATTCCTACAGATAATTCGATATGTCTAAATTGGAGTGTTTTCTCCCTAGACTTGAGACATTTCGGATTAAAATCGCTAACACTTCGGTAAATATACCCAAAGCCCTATTATTCATATTATGCATTCCTTTGTAAAAATATGTTTTCTTTAGTTATTATTGTATTGCTTTTGTCTTTGATATCCTTAGTAAACACCATGACTATTAATTTTGTTGTAATATATATATTCTTTGTATCTGCATGACCTTCAGCCACAACGTTCCCCTAAGTGTTGGGGCTTGTACTGAAAGGTAGACACATAATTAATAGCAACAATGCATATCATGTTATATAGCAGTATGTATAAAAACATAAAAAAGTTCAGTCAATACGTTACGCCAATATATAAAACCCGAGATGAATAATTCTGCATAATATCTTTTCGGGTTCTGTCTTGTGTCGGCCACCCCCAGCAATGGGGTATGTGCCTGAGTATATACATACATCTTTTCGAAATAACTTTGCTATTCTATCAGAATAATAGGAAATCTAAGTTAACATGTGTGAACAAAATAATAATTTACCTCTTATGAACAGTACATTCTTCATTTAACCAGCACTAAAATACACTACCAACGTCACAGGTAACGTACAGTAGGTGTCATAAAGAAGAAGAAGCAAGCTCCTTCCACTATATGGGTTTAAAGAAGGTATGAAAAGGGTAATTACCGTGTCCATAATTAATTTACCCTTTTAATGGAATATACGTAGTGATAAACCCATATGCTATAAGGGTAGATAGGTAAATCGCTATAAATATACCTAAAGACCTTCTATACCTTTTGCATATTATTGACCTTATACAGTGCACACTCTAAAGCCGGTGTCACACGAGCACTTTTCCCGGCAATTTTCGATGAGCAAGTTTCTTCTCGTGATATTTTGAGGCTTTTTCACATTGGGATCGGAAACTAGACTGAAGGTAGATTATGTTAGGTGGCTGATTTCTGATATAACTGACATTTTAAGCCTGCCACACTACAATTGCTCGTACAAATTGACGGAAAAATCGTTCGTGTGACACCGGCTTAAGGGGGCCCACCTCGCTGTGTTCACTCTTTCTCTCCCTCTCTCTTTGGCTTGTATCCATTCGGCCACATTCAGCCTACAGTTTTGAGACGCTTACCACCCATCCAGGTGTCAATATTTTCCTGGCGAGCGGTAGCTAGCCAGCATATATATATTTTTGTTTTGACAGCAGGCTAATTTTGTACATTTTTCGATAGAAAAATGTCTCCGGCGAAGCCGGATTTCTCCATACAATGTTGCTATCACTCGCCAGGAAGATATCGACACCTGGATAGGGATAAACGTCTTAAAACAGTTGGCTGAATGGGGCTGAATGGGGCCGAATGGATACAAGCCAGAGGTAGAGAGAAAATGAGATAAAGAGAAACCAATCAGGTGACCCCACTAAAGCTACACAAAACTGACGAGCTGTTTATAAATGACGTGGGTTATAGGAACTTCTGTAGCCAACTGTAACAGGAAGTAAATATTTGCACACCGATATTAAACACAACGCTAACTAATCGTGTCGCTTTTGTTCACAGGATAAGGAGAAAACCGAGAGCAAAAAAAAAAAAAAATTACATTGTTTTCCTGGTATATCCCCACTGTCGATAGTTCGGTGAAATACTTGATGAATAACTTTTGTAATATTCAGTTGGTGCTACGATCTCTGTAACCCTTTCAGTACCGGTGTCGTCTTTCGTATTGGATTTCAGCTACCTTTAGACGATTTTATGAAGGAAGGATATATGGTAGCTATAGGGATTAATTGAGATAGTCTGTAGCTCTTTAATTGGTAGACGTCCTTCCTAAGCTGAATACAATCGTATAATAGTTCCCAGAATATAATGACAAGGATGTTATATTAGCTTATAAGTAGTACTATACAGTATAGTTCACGTCGTAGCTTATAAGTAGTACTATACAGTATAGTTCACGTCGTAGGAGTAGTACTATACAGTATAGTTCACGTCGTAGCTTATAAGTAGTACTATACAGTATAGTTCACGTCGTAGCTTATAAGTAGTACTATACAGTATAGTTCACGTCGTAGCTTATAAGTAGTACTATACAGTATAGTTCACGTCGTAGCTTATAAGTAGTACTATACAGTATAGTTCACGTCGTAGCTTATAAGTAGTACTATACAGTATAGTTCACGTCGTAGCTTATAAGTAGTACTATACAGTATAGTTCACGTCGTAGCTTATAAGTAGTACTATACAGTATAGTTCACGTCGTAGCTTATAAGTAGTACTATACAGTATAGTTCACGTCGTAGCTTATAAGTAGTACTATACAGTATAGTTCACGTCGTAGCTTATAAGTAGTACTATACAGTATAGTTCACGTCGTAGCTTATAAGTAGTACTATACAGTATAGTTCACGTCGTAGGAGTGCTAATTTAAGGGGAGACTGACTGCTTTTTTGGCCTAAAAATTCGTTAATTCATAAATTCTTAGTTTCCTCGCTAGACATCCCTCAAACTTAGAAAAACATCCCCTAGAACCCCCCCCCCCCCTCAAGATAAATTTGTAAATATTTCGGTAGAAAAATTTCCCGGCCGATGGGCGGGTTCTCTTACAATTACAGGCTCGCTATCGCTAGCCAGGAAAAATCGACACCTAAATGGCACGATAGGTCTTAAAATGTATAACGGAATGGGACAAAAGGTCTTAAAATCGCCAAACAAATGGGCCGAACGTCTAAAAATCTCAAAACTAATGGGACTAAACACTAGGGAGAAAGGGGACCAGACAAAATGATGGTCCTCCTCCCTTGAGTCTTCGTCATGTGTCGTCATTGTTTACTGTGAACTATTGAAGGCACCTGTACCTGGTCCAACAGTTACTGCTCCATGTATTATTCTCTGTGTGTTTGTGTGTGTGTGTATGTGTGCGTGTGTTTGTGTACGTGTTTGAGTCAAACAGACGGGGAATGCCGAACAAGTCAGCTCGCCATACGACCATAAGGGGGCGTGAGAGGGGGGAGGGGGGGGGGGGGGAGGGGGGTATTTGTTCGTGCATAGTACTACACACAGCCCTTAAGGGGAGGTTTTTAGTTTGTTCCCTAGACCTCCATCAAGCTTAAAATTACACCCCTTTGAACCTCTTTCAAGCTAAATTTGTAAATTTTTCGATAGAAAAATGACCAGGCCGAAGGCTGTTTCCTCTTATATTACAGGCTTGCAATCGCTGGCCAGGAAAAAATCAACACCTAAATGGCACGTAAAGTCTTAAAATTAACAGAAATGGGGCGAAAGTTCTTCAAATCGCCAAACTAATGGGGCGGATGGTTTTAAAACATCAAAAGCTATGGGGCTAATCATGAGGGAGAAAGGGATCAAGGAAAAAAACCCTCAAGTGGAAATCTCCCCTTAACTCCTTCTGTACCGTCGACATCCTTTGTATTAGATTCTGGCTAATACAAATCCCAATAGGGGACAACTATAAACAACTATAAACAACTATAAACAACTATACAAAACTATAAACAACGACAAGGACAGCCTTGCACTTTTTACTCTTCCACTTTGCTCTTTCTTTATACTCTTCCACTTTCCTCTTTCTTTTTACTCTTCCACTTTGCTCTTTCTTTTTACTCTTCTACTTTGCTCTTTCTTTTTACTCTTCCACTTTTCTTTCTTTTTACTCTTCCACTTTGCTCTTTCTTTTTACTCTTCCACTTTGCTCTTTCTTTTTACTCTTCCACTTTGCTCTTTCTTTTTACTCTTCCACTTTGCTCTTTCTTTCCTCATTTACTTTTCTCTAATTTGTAGACCTCTCACCTCTCCAATCTGTCTAATTTCAATTATTGTTATCTCTTTTTGGTAACTGTCTTGATAGCGTAATGCAAGCAAGTGTAAGTGTCCTAGGTTCGAGTCCTTGGAGTGCCACTTGTATTTGTTGATTTCATTAATTGAGTTTAGAACTAAAGTTGGTTGGTGATATAATATGAATAAATGGAAACAGATGGGCTTTATAATTATATAACAGTTATACAGTTTTATTGAGGAGGCTATTAGTATCTTATATCACGAGAATAGATACTGAAGATGTGAAGGTGGCACATGACTTTTGAGTGAGATATAATCAATCGTCAATATTCGTGGACACCCGTACGCATTGTTTTTGTGTATGCAGATACCGCTATAAGCATACATTTTTCAGTGGCATTTACTTTACATTAAACAATTGATATCATAACTATTATTGCTAATACATATCAAATTGCTTCCATGTAATTATCAGCACCCATACACATGCTTCCACGATTAAGGCCGATTCACATTAGTCATCACGGTACCAAAACATCACGTCATGTCACTGTTCCGTCAACCGTGCCGTGTATTTTACCTGTCCGTGATCAACCGCCGAGCAGGTATGGGGGCCCATAGGTTATCCCACTTCTACAGCACTATCACGTCACGTCATAATATTCTTCCTGAGAACCCGTGACATGATGAAACGGTACGTGCCGTGTCCGTGATGGTGACGTGACGTTTGGTGTGAACAGGTCCATTGGATTACATGTAAGAAATGTTGACGGCACGGTGACGTGACGTGATGTGATGGTGCCGTGATGACTAGTATGAATCGGCCTTAAAGCTATGTGGTGTCCACGAGTTTCTCCAAGTGTCCGTGCGTCGAGTCAATAACCTGTACATGATTGATCAAGGACCGGCTGTGAACAATGAACTAAGCTCTCGATAATGATTCATATTAGATGCTCTCTCGTGACTCCCTTGTTTGAACGACCGCCCTCCCCGTATAATAAAAGAATGAAAATTTAAGCAAGGGTGGGGGGCGTTGGGCGAGCCAGGCGGGGGCTATGAATACGTTAGAGGGAAAGCTAATCATTCAGTCACACGAACGGTTTTTTCGGCAATTATCCACCGGTAAATTTATAGGGGGCGTTTTTTTCAAGAAACTAAGAAATAAATGAATAAATGAATTAATAGAGACAAAAAAAAACGGCCCCTCTTCCTTTAACCCACAACATATCAATGTTTCTGGTGAGCTATTGATTTAGACTGTACATGTGCTGGTCAGAAGTGAGTTGCACAGGATAAATCGGCCGCCCAAACGCTCACTTTGCGTCCATTGAGTCGACGGACATCCTCTCCCCCATTCAGTATAAACGTGGCTTTCAAAGAGACGGTCGTGTTATGCTCAATAAAGCCAGCCAGGCGGCCGACTAGCTGCTGTATAAGGCTGGGTTGGAAAGGAGACCAGATTCTCCTTCCCGTCCTGATGGGGAGTTTCGTACGGTACACTCTATGACAGAAATCCCCACCCAATATGAGTTAGTTACTTGTAAAGCCGGTATCACACAAGCGCTTTTTCCCTTAAGGGGGTAGTGCTTGGTTTTGGGTCTATATATTTATGTATTAATATATTTTAAAGTTTCCTCGCCAGACCTCCCAAGCTTAGAAAAACACCCCTCTAGACCCCTTTTCAAGATCAATTTGTAAATTTTTCGGTAGAAAAATGTCCAGGCCGAAGGCCGGTTCCTTCTAAAATTAGAGGCTCGCTATCGCTCGCCAGGAAAAAATCGACACCTAATGGGCACGAAAGGTCTTAATATTGACAAAAAAAATGAGGCGAAAGGTCTCAAAATCGGCAAACTAACGGAACGAACGTCTTGAAACCTCAAAACTAATATGCTAAGCATGAGGGAGAAGGGGGTCCAGAAAATGCGAGTACTACCCCCTTAAGGCTGGGTTGGAAAGGAGACCAGATTGTCCTTCCCGTCCTGATGGGGCCTTTAGTACGATAAACTCAAAGACATCTATCCCCACCCAATATGAGCTCTCTAACTGCTTAATGGTGGGGTAATTTTAAGGTTGATCTAGGTCTAGGGAACAAATTAGAAACCTCCCCTTACCAAGGGAGGTTTCTAGTTTGTTCCCTAGACCTAGATCAAGCTTGCAATTGCCAGACTACAATGAAAAGGATGTCACCGGTACAGAATGGGTTAAAACATACTTATTGGTGTCATTAGATGAAACACTTAAAGATTGTGAGCGATAATTAGTGGTTATGAGCTACAAATGGTGATGAAGGGGAGATGGTTCACTTTTTGGGCGATTTTTGCATGTATCCGTTATTTTTCTAGTTTCCTCCCTAGACCTCCATCTAATTAAACAAAAAAACATCCATTAGATCCCCCTTCTAGATTAATTCGTACATTTTTCGGTAGAAATATGTCCCGGCCGAAGGCCGGTTCTTCCAACATTACAGGCTCACTATCGTTCGCCAGGGAAAAAATCGGCACCTAAATAACACGAAAGGTCTAAATATTGACGAAGAAACTGGGCGAAAGGTCTTAAAATCGCCAAACTAATGGGTCGAACGTCTTAAAATCTCAAAACTAATGGGGCTAAACACGAGGGAGAAAAGAGTCCAGAAAAACGGGCCATCTCCCCTTAAGCAGATAAATTTTATTCTTTTTTGTAACCCCTTCAGCACCATGACGCATTTTCATCTTATTCTGGCTAAAATTAGATGATTTTATGCAGTTTAAGAAAGAACCTATGTTACTAAATGTGTATTTAAGTCGTATTTACCCATTTGAGTCGTATAGATAGAATACAAACTAATACAAATCGTTTCATGGTAACCAGAATATGATGACAATTACGTAATGGTGGTGAAGGTGTAAATGTCACGGTAATAGTAGACCCACACGTTCTGGTATAGTCTACATAACTTAGCTTTCGCTTTGTACAGTCGCGCTAATAAGTGATGTTTCGGCACCAAGTATGTTTTGATCAATAATTGGTATCAGCAATGTCTAAGCTTCATTTCTTCATTTCTTTATATCGAGTGAAATATACCACCATGTTCCTACATTTACCCACCCTATTCAACAGCTGACAGGCATTAATACAGTACAGATCAAGCCAAACGTAATGACAGCTGGGATATGACTTATTAGCGCGACCGTACGTGCAGGTTTCTCTCCTAAAACAAACTGTAAACTGTATCGAGTATGACTGGTCGTTTTCAATTCAATAACAAGCTCTGAACGAATGCTAACAATACTATAATTAAAGTAATAGAACACTTATACTACATTGTAGCCCCATGACACACAAAATACTCCATGAATAGGTAAACTGCAGTCTATACACCAGAATTTCCGACAATAAGAGCCAACAAAGCCGGGTTAAACAAGCTAAAGCCGGTATCACACGAAAGCTTTTATAGTCAACATTCGATGGCCAACATTTTTCTGACAACATTTCTGGAATATTTTGCACTGGCATTGGAAACTAGACTTGTGATAGATGGAAATAGGTTACAGATGTAAATTAAATGTTTACTTCATAAGGTTCCAGACCACTGTTGAGCAAAACTGTTAAAGGAAAAAGCGCTCGTGTGATACCGACAATAAGAGCCAACGAAGCCGGGATAAACAAGCTAAGTGATTCGCAAATGGACTTCTAGTTCGATAGTTGAGACAAATTGGGAAATAGAGATATTTTCAAACATGATTTCGTTTTTTTTAAAGACGAAACTAGAGCCAAATATTATCAATATTATATCAATCAATCCATTTTCAGAATTGTGAACATTATTTAGACAGAATCAACTGCAAGTACTGTAAGTAATTAAATGTGTACAACATATGATTATACTGTAGGTAGCGCCAACGAACTTGACAATAATCTTGACCCCTTAACTTCTTATAACTCAAAATGAATGAAAGCAATCGAGCTGACATTTCTATCATTTGGGAAGAGTTCACCAGGAAATAGGTGTGGAAACTTACAGCCAATTTGCTCAAGGTCCTTTTGAGTTACGAAGAGGTCAGGGATCGAAATAATTGTCAAGTTCGTTGGCGCTACCTATAGTGTAATATGAATAGTAGTATACGGGGTTAGAAAATGTGTACTGTACTGCAAGACCAAGCCTGAATATTGTCATTACCTCGGAATTGCGGCAGATCTATACAAAAGGGACGTACTTTCATCATAAAGAAATCTCTCTCCATATTGTGCCCACTACTCATTCATTTATGCAATATATTATTTACTTCAGGAATATTGCCCGATGAATTGAAGGTAGCAAATGTGATCCCAATTGATAAAGAAGGTACAATACAACAAATCTACACAACAACATAGACGATATCTGTGTTTGTCACTGAGCAAAGTTTTGAAAGACCATTATGCAATAGACTTACCGAATTAATATACTGTATATATATATATATATATATAATTATATATGTGCGTATAGTATATACAGTAATAGTGATAACCAACATGGATTCAGAAAAGGATTGATGTGTGTGAGTTTGTGCTTTTTATCTGTGTTTATTCGTTGTTTTTATGTTGTTTTGTGTTTTCCCTGTTCTTGCTCTGTCTTGAGCCGGCTACCCCCAAAATGGAGATTGGGCCTGAGCATATAGATAGATAGATAGATAGATATACCGCGTTCATTTAATATTAGCCAATTTACCCTCGTCTTGGTCTTATATTTACCAAAGTTTTTTTGATACTGTAGACCACAAAATACTAATAGCCAAGTTGTCAGATCACGGTATTAACAGCAAACCTCTGAACTGGTTCACTAAGTAACTTACAAAATCGAGAACAATATGGCTATGTAAACAATTCGTCATCAGCTGAAACAAAATGTACTTTAGGAGTACCTCAAAGATCAATCTTGTGTCCTCTTCTTTTCCTAATTTACATTAACGATATATCAAGTTTCAGCAAAGTGTGCTATTTGCTGACGACAGTACATTCTACCTCTGACATAGCAATAGTAACACATTAGTAAATACGGTAAGATCCTATGTAGCGGTAGTCACCGTATTTTGTTTGCCCATTAACTAAGGATCCTTATTTATATCCTCATATCTCTTAGTTATTTTCTTCACTTACCTCAACAATACTAAACCCCGATAGCTGGGGAGGGTATGAAATATATCAGGGAAAGAGAGGAGTTGAAACACGGAGATTAACTAGAATATAGCCATCTTGATTAACCAAGCCAAGACGTTGTGTATCCTTGCTTGTGATTGGTTGTTGATTATCGTGACGTCATCAGCCAAGGCTGATGACGTCAGCCTTGATGACGTCAGCGATGACGTCATTCCAGCCCTCGGCCAACATGTCGTCATTACACCCGCTTATTTTTACACCCGCTTAATCTTACACCCGGTTAATTTAACATCAGCGGTGTGTATGTTTCACACAACGTGTATTATAATGTCATTAGTGCACTGTGTAATTTGCGTCTTGATATTCAAACCGTTTATATTTATCAATGCTAATTAGTATCCCCCACCCCCGTATTTGGCTCGTGAACGGTAAGGTTAATCTGCCAGAGCGATATCGTCCCAAGATGAAGTGATATATTGGTAATTATAGGGAATAGGCTCGCACCCTTATTATAGGGAATAGGCTCGCACCCTTATTATAGGGAATAGGCTCGCACCCTTATTATAGGGAATAGGCTCGCACCCTTATTTGTTATGTTTTTTCCTCCAGATTTTGCGAAATGAGTGTAGGCCCTATTCATGGTCTTAGTTATAATGCCAATGTTGGATACTCGATGGGTTGAGGGGGGGCTTTGCCCCCCCTCACCCCCCCCCTGAATTATTGAAATCGTAATCTATGTTGCCAGCAGGGGGTAAATATTGATTACACTGCATAAAGAAGGCGTTTGTAAACTGTGACTGTCCGAAAGAGCTCTTGAGATTTATTAGAATGGTCAATATTAAGGAGACGGACCACAGCTATTTTCAATGATTGTATTTTTGTGGATTTGTTATTTATATGATTTATTAGGTGTCTATAGGCCTATTACAATTTGTTCATGCAAATTAAGGAACATATCCAGGAACCTGGCCAACTTTTATTTCGTGATTTTTTTGGGGGGGTTTTAGGTAGTTTTCATCATTATACAGTGGTTGTCATTAATTAGAATCTCCGGAAAAAAAGTTGTCCCCATTATCCAACAATCTTAAGATACGGCCCCCGATAGTGGGGATGGCTATGAAGTACAGGGAAATTGAGGGGTAAAAGACGAAAATAAGGGGTAATATTAGCGTAACCTAACAACCTTACCTAACCTAACCTAGTATATTAGGTGGGGGCTGCCGCCCCACACCCCCGCTGGTTTGTTATTTAGCCTAATTCATAAAAGATTGACGGTCGGCAAAAGAGTTAATTATAAGAGTGAGAGAACTCTATTTCTTATTGCTAATCTGCCAACCTCTGCGTCATATGAGTCTGAAGGGGTTAAGTGGGCTAAGAGTTAATCAACATGGCTAAATTGCAGATAATGTTTCAACATCACGGTAATTGTTTAGTGTATGGCCTCCTCCTAAAGAAAATGGATTTTTGAGCACAGACTGAACCAAATGTTCACTACTGTATTTACATAGCTGGCCATTAACCTAACCTAACCTAATCTAAGGTAACCTGGGCATCCTGGGGGCTGCTGCCCCCAGACCCCCGCTGGTCTTGGGTTGAAAAGTATTAAAAAACACATAGCCTATCTCTTACCTCATTATTCAAAGTTTTGTATTTTGTTTAATATACACTTCCCAGGTAATTTGAACAGTTCTATTGCTTCTATATATCATATAATACACCATAGAATACGTTTTTAATAACTAGAAAAAGAGGACTTCGATTAAACAATTACGATCTTAAGATACGGCCCCCGATAGTGGGGAGGGCTATGAAGTACAGGGAAATTGAGGGGTAAAAGACGAAAATAAGGGGTAATATTAGCGTAACCTAACAACCTTACCTAACCTAACCTAGTATATTAGGTGGGGGCTGCCGCCCCCACACCCCGCTGGTTTGGTATTTAATTCATAAAAGATTGACGGTCGCCAAAAGAGGTAATTATAAGAGTGAGAGAACTCTATTTCTTATTGCTAATCTGCCAAGCTCTGCGTCATATGAGTCTGAACGGGTTAAGTGGGCTAAGAGTTAATCAACATGGCTAAATTGCAGATAATGTTTCAACATCACTTTTTCTTTGATATAATTCAGGGCCTCTCCACCTATATGGGTTATTATTGACGAGGTAAGTGAAGGAAATAAGTCTGTATTGAGGATATTCATTAAAGATTCTGTGGTAATCGTAGCCTAGGCTTGGACCCAAATAACTACGGTATAAAACCCTTACCCTTGGTGTACTGGACAATAATGGTCTGCAGCCAAATTAACACAATTCCGCTGGAAGCTCCGTTGGTAATCCCGTTAAATAGAAGATGTTGTAAGTGTTTTCAGAAAGCAAAAACACTTCACTATTCATTGAACAATAGTTCCACCATTTCAAATATGGCCGACTGGCCCGAATCCGAGAGATTATAAACACCAAGGATAATAAATGAATCAATGTGACGTCGTAGAGGGATTGAGAAACAAAAGAGGCTCATTATATGGACTGACGTGTATTTCTACACCCGTTAAAATGTTGCGAGAATTTGTGACGTCACCGTCTAGACAGTGACGTACTCCCACAACAACCATTCATATACCATCATCGCTCGTGACGTCACACCCAGTTTATTGACCAATAGAATAGCAGTATACAACTCGACTCACTTCCACTCGTCGCCCACCAGCTGAGCTGGGAAATTGTAAAAGTGAGTCCACAGATGCCCTCTAATTATTCATTTACCAAGTATATTTTCCATTTATAGTATGCTACGAAGGAACATACATAATACATATATATGTACAAACACCAAGTATGCTATAACACTGCCCAGTTCTTGAGATATAATGCATGCCGTTTCGCAGGAATATACCGTAAATACTTGTATTTACTCTGGCATAAACATATACATTTATAAAAGAAAAGTATCTAAGCAATGTGACCTTATATATTGGCTGTTATGTCATAGACTTATTTGCCTGTAAATCCGCCTTAAAACCTCTCGAAATAGCTCCAAATAGAATAATCTGCACAATAGAAGGACTACAGCGATACGACCTTACTAACGATGCATTCCTATATTGTAAAACACTTAATTTGCAGGAGTTAAATATGTTTTATTTAACACACACACACACACACACACACACACACACACACACACACACACACACACACACAAGCACCAACCTACTGAAGGGTTTGAAATAATCGATGTTGGTGGCCACAAAGGCACTATGGAGGGAGGGAGTCAAGCCCATCACAACCCTTCCTTCCCATCGCAAACAGGAAATCACACTTACGAGTCTTCTGGCAATTTCGGTAGGCAACGTTTTCTGACGATAATTCGATTTCCTTTATTTTTTCATTATTCTTTTTATTTATTTGATTTTATTTTATTTTATTTTATTTGTTTTGTTTTATCGGCAAGAAGGCTGAGGATCGATTATGTGTTATGTTTGTGTCGGCAACTGTACATTAGAAAGATGTTACTGTTTGTGGATCGGCAACTAGACATAAAGTATATTATATTAGTCCTTACTATAGAAGATCGAAGACTAAAAATGTCTTAATAATCAGTGTGTGGTAACCCACGTTCGAATCCCGGTGGAACACATGTTTTCATTAATTTCATTGGGAGGTGTTTGGTGTTGGAGTGAAATAAATGAAACTAGATTTTCTGTTTCATATTACAGAGGGTAAATTGAGATAGTCTTGACCCTTATAATTCCCACAGATCCTTCCTAACCTCTATACAATCGTCTAATGATAGCCAGAATATAGTCAAAATGCGTCATAAGCTCCAAAGGGTTAAGTAACGGTACTCGTATTAAAGTTCAATTCAGATACTGCCTGACCCAAATTGTTAAAGCAAATGCTACAAGAACTGTTGTGTGATTCCGCCTTAACCCTTGCAAGATTCGATACACATTTCTTTTCTATTTTTCTGGCTATCATTAGACGATTTTATGCAGATTTGGAAGGGTATATGGAAGTCAGAGGGTACAATGGTACACTGGTACCATTGTTGTGCATTTAAGTATAATTTGTGACAAAGCCAGCCTAGGCGGAGGTGTGTTCTCTACCGAGTACCCCTCTAGCTTTAACAGTGTAGGAGGTAGTTGCTTTTTCTGGATCCCCTTCTCCCTCATGTTTAACCTATTAGATCTGAGATTTTAAGATGTTCGGTCCATTAGTTTGGCGATTTTTAAGACCTTTCGCCCCATTTGTTGTCAATATTAAGACCTTTCGTACCATTTGTGTGTCGATTTTTTTCCTGGCGAGCGAAAGCGAGCCTGTAATTCTAGAAGGAATCGGCCCTCGGCCTGGGCATTTTTCTACCGAAAAATGTACACATTTATATTGAAAGGGGGTTTAGTTTTTTATATATATATATTTTTTAAGCTTGATGGATGTCTTGTGAGGAAACTAAAAAATAAATAAATCCATAAATACATTGACCGAAAACCAAGCACTATCCCCTTAACTAATTCCTATATAATAAGACGTCGACTAAGATATAAGACGTCGGAATAGCAAACAATGAGAGGGAGAAGATAATGTTATAGTTCGTAATACATAGCATGGCATCTAAACGTAATGCTTATATGACATGCTACCACTGTCACTCCGTACATAATGATAGTGACGGGAAATAGAGTTAGATCATCAGATAAATGTGCAACCCCTACTCTAGATTATATAACCTATGTGCAACCCCTACTCTAGATTATATAACCTATGTGCAACCCCTACTCTAGATTATATAACCTATGTGCAACCCCTACTCTAGATTATATAACGTATGTGCAACCCCTACTCTAGATTATATAACCTATGTGCAACCCCTATTCTAGATTATATAACCTATGTGCAACCCCTACTCTAGATTATATAACCTATGTGCAACCCCTACTCTAGATTATATAACCTATGTGCAACCCCTACTCTAGATTATATAACCTATGTGCAACCCCTACTCTAGATTATATAACCTATGTGCAACCCCTACTCTAGATTATATAACCTATGTGCAACCCCTACTCTAGATTATATAACCTATGTGGCCGAGTGCTAGTTATTGTTTTATGATGACTTTTTATATGGACATATCGTAAATGATACTGTATATATGGATGGAGTCATGAAAGAAATACTATCAAGAGCAGTGAATGTTGGTGTATCGCTGAAAAGGGAGGGAATTGAGTGGAAGCTACCTATACTGCTGTTTGCGGATGATACAGTTCTGATGAGTGATAATGAATGGGAGTTGCAGGGTCTGGTAAATGAGTTTGGAACAGTGTGCGAAAAACGGAATTTGAAGGTAAATACGGGGAAGAGCAAGGTTATGGTCTTCGAAAGGGGTGAAGTCACAGAGTGTGAGGTGAAGCTGAACGGTCAGGCTATGGAGATCGTCAACTCTTTTAAGTATCTGGGCAGTGTGTTGAGTAAAGATGGGACTATGGATGAAGAGGTGCGGGAGAGGGTACAACAGGGGAAGAGGGTTGTAGGAACGCTAAAAGCAGTAGTAACAAGAAATAGGGTGGTCAGTATGGAAGTGAAGAAGTCCTTGCATGACAGTGTGGTAATCCCGACACTGACTTACGGAAGCGAAGCATGGACGTTGGTTGAGAGACTCAGACCAAGAGTGAGAGCAGTGGAAATGAATTACTTAAGGAGTGCGTGCGGAGTTACATGGAGGGATAGACAGACTAATGAGGAAGTAAGAAGGAGGTGTGGTGTGGAGGTAGATGTGCTGGAAAGTGTGAAAAGGAACAACTTGAGATGGTTCGGCCATATGGAACGTATGGAAAGCGAGAGAATGACTAAGAGGGTGTACGAGAGCGAGGTGGAGGGACAGAGGGGGAGAGGTAGACCGAATATGAGGTGGAAGGATGGAGTGAGGAACTACATGAACGAAGGCGGTGCTGGTTGGGGGGAGGGGCGTCGACTGACTGGGGACAGAGGTGCATGGGGGCGGTTCGTTCGTGGCCACCCCTTCGGGGATCACGGCGTCAGGCAATAGATAGATAGATAGATCGTAAATGAGCCTAAAAATAATGGATAACACATCACTGTTTATTAGTCCCTCCAAGATTAAACTACTCTGAAAAATAAATACATAAGTATATGTATTTCATCACTTTGACTTTACTCGAGTTGCCCAGTCACCCTCTATATGTGATCCTTGAAGAGTATATTATAATTTTACTGATAATGATTGGGATATGAATTGGATTACAGGTTGCGGATATCTCGGCTAGTTTCGAAAATATTTGCAGTGGATCAATTTGCAACCATTGTTCCTGGTTAACTATTTCCCTACGCAATGCAGATGCGATAAGACGTATTTATATTTTTGTATTTATATATATATATACAGTATATATACAGTATATGCTATATATATATATATATATATATATATATTTTCCTTTCGCCGGCTCGTTAAAACAGATCAAGGAGTAAAGAGGGCCTGGATTTATGTCCCGGAGTGCACGAACAGCCCCTAATGGTCCGATACAAACACACAAAAAGACTAGTACAATGAAATAAACTCTATATATACCCATCTCTACTACTCAAGCCACACCCATCAGACACATCCTTCCTCCTAAGAGCACTCACACACACACACACACGACACTCATCCTTCCTCTAAAAACATACACACACACACACACGCACGCACGCACACACACACACACACACACACGACACTCACCCCACACATCCTTCCTTCTAAAAGCACACACATACACATACACATACACAAACCCTCACACACACACACACACACACACACACACACACGACACTCATCACACACATCCTTCCTACTAAAAGCACACACACACATACAAACCCGCATGCCTTTTTTCAGCTCAACGCCAGGAAAAAGAAGAAAGTTTTTAATGCGTTTTTGTGGCCCCCAACCAGGCGGCCTTTTTCCTGTGTATTGAAGGCAGTCGGCAGCGCAGGAACCCGGAGCTCAGAGTTGCCAGTACGAGGCCTGTTGTACGGTACCGCTAAAGTCATCGCTTAAGGGGGGAGGGGTCGTTTTTCTGGGCCGCTTTCTCCCCCATATAGGTTTCAGATTTTAAGACGCTAAAGTTATAGCTTACGGGGATGGTGATTATTTTTGGTCTACAGTTGTTTTATATAATTATTAATGTATCTATTAATTATTTAGTTCCATCAAGTTTAAGCAAAAAAAAAAAAAAAAAAAAAAAAGTAAAACCCTTTCAAGTTAAATTTGCACATTGTTCGGTAAAAAAAAATCCTGGCCAAAGGACGCTTGCTCCCTATATAAAAGGCTCGCTATCGCTCGCCAGGAAAGAAATTGACACCCAAATGGCGAAAGGTCTCAAAATCGCCAAAATAATACAACGATCGTTTTAAAGTCTCAAAACTAACGGTGTTAAACACGAGGGAGAAGGGGGTTAAGAAAAGCGACCCATCTCCCCTTAATAAGTTGAGCTTCACACGAACGCTTTTTCAGTCTGCTGTCATCGTCAACAATGGTCAGGTAACTTGTGAGCTACTGCAGACTATTTTCTAACCATTCTGTCACTTGAATTCATGCGTCTTTTAACTATAGTTTATTCGATGTAAGTAGGCGAGAAATTCTGACCTCTATATATCCTCTGTAACTCAAACAGGTCTAGAACAAATTGGCTCTAAATTTCCACATCTAATCCTTGACTGACTCGTCCCAAATGGTAGAAATATTAGCTCAATTACTCTAGTCGTTTTTGAGTTATAGAGATTAGGTCATGATTTCGCGCCTAATTACAGCGAATAGACTATAGTTTCCAATACAAGTGCAAAATATACCAGGAATGTTGCCGGAAATATGATAACCATGGACAATTGACCATAAAGGTTTCGGTGTCACACGAGTGATTTTTCGTCTATTTTTGCTGGCAATTGTGGTCTGGCAGCTTCAATATATAAGTTCCATAATAATTAAACGAGCTAATATAATTATGTACCTCCCAGTGATGGAGGTCTGGTGATAAAACTGAAAAAAAAAAAAAAATACAAAAAAAAAAAAAAAAAAAAAATGTATGGAAACATCGATCAAAAAACAAACCCTTTCCCCTTAACATTTCCCACTAGTTTTCGTATTACAAACTGCTAGTGTAACCCCTCGGGTAGCGATTGCACTATTTCATATTTTATTCTCGTTAAGATTTGACGAGTGTGTGGAGTTCAGGAAGGGATTAAAGAGGTAAAAACTTTTATTGATAACCCTATAACTCCCACAAGCTCTTCGTCTATCTATCTGTATCTATCTATATACTCAGGCCCAATCCCCACTTTTCTTATTTATTAATTAATTTATTTATTTTATTTTATTTATTTTATTTATTTTATTTATTATTTTGTTTTTTGGGGGGTGGCCGACTCAAGACAGAACAAGAATAGGGAGAACACAAAACACAACAGAAAACAACGAACACAAAATACAAGTTCACGCACATCTTCGTAGTTTGAATAAAATCGTCAAATAACAGCCATAATAATATGTAAATAGTCGTCATTAATTCCTGCTAGATTGAGCTTGAAATCCGCTAGACTGGCAACACTGTCCGGGGATCTAAAGCTATCATGGCGACAACAACGGAGGCTTGGCCCCCCTCCACACCAACGGGAAATGGATAAAAAGCCGAAAATGGAATGTGACGGATAAATAGTAGTCAAGAAAAAAGAAAAAGGAGGAAGAGGAGGAAGAAGAGGAGAAGGAAGACAAAGGAATACAAAGGAGAACAAACTGCAACAGACCTATTGGTCCTCACGGGGCAGTTTGGATATCTAAAACTACTAATCTACTGACTACGAGGTAGAGAAAAGGATAGCAAAGAAGAAGGCTCCTCCCCACCCACCACTCCCTCCAGCTAATGCTGGCATGGAAACAGATAGGAAAAATACCATGTAGTATTGAAAAACTGACACGGAAATTCGGACAGGACAGGGAGAAAAAAAAGGAGGAGGAGGAGGAGGAGGAGGAGGAGGAGGAGGAGGAGGAGGAGGAGGAGAAGAAGAAGAAGAAGAAGAAGGAAGAACAGAAGAAGAAGAAGAAGAAGAAGAAGAAGAAGAAAAGAGAAGAAGAAGAAGAAGAACGAAAACACAAGTGAGTGAAGAGACGAGGAGAAGGAGAAAAATGGATGCATAATGAGGAGGGAGAGGCAAAAGAAGATGGACATGGCTAGAAGGAAAAGACGAAGAACGCTGAGGGATAGGAGAACAAAAGCAGGAAGCGAAGAAATGACGAACCAATGGAGAGAACGTCAAAAAAGGTGGTTCTAAATCTAGCTTCTGTATTATCATCTATTGTATATCCCTTTTTTTTTTCCCCCAATTGAATACATTTTTAGTGGTGAGATTACCAATTAGGCCACCCACCAGCCAGGCCACATATGTTAAGGGCAGGTTTCTAGTTTGTTTCCTACTCCTCCAGCAATCTTAAAATGTCACCCCCTTGACCCCCTTTCACGATAAATTTGTACATTTTTTGGGAGAAAATGTCCCGGCCAAAGGCCGGTTACTCTTAAATTACAGGCTCGCTATCGCTCGCCAGGATAAAATCGACACCTAAATTGCACGAAAGGTCTTAAAATTGACAGAATGGGGCGGAAATTCTTAAAATCACCAAACTAATGGGGAAAACGTCTTAAAATATCAAAAGCAATGGGGCTAACCATGAGGGAGAAAGGGGTCAAGAAAAAAATCCCTCAAGTGGAGACCTCCCCTTAAGGCATAATATGCTAAGGAGTTGCAGGAACTCCTGTTTCATTTGCCTGATATTATTGGGCTATATTAAGAGACAATTGAAGTATAGACATCAGGAAATAGTCCTCACATTCTGCAGTGCTCTGATATGGCCTCTCCTGGATAATGCTTTTCAATTGCAGTCTCCATCACTCAGGAAAGATATAGAGCGACTGGAAAGAGTACAAGCTAGGGCTACAAAGCTTATTCCATCGATTAGAAGACTGATCTATGAGGACCAGTTGAGAGCTTTTGATCTCTTTTCGTTGTAAACATGCAAACTAAAAGATCAGCTCATTGAAGTTTTAAAAATACTTAATTGGTTTGACAATGTGGATTATAGCAAAATGTTTAGTCTCCATATGAATACAACATGCAACCATGGCTGGAAATAAGAATGGGAAATGTTCAACACTAGTATTTGTGGAAACTCTTCCACAGATAAGATCTGTTCTACGTGAAACAAACCTCCCTCAGAAATTGTAAACAGTTCTTTAGTAGTGCAGTTTAAAAAAAATAAAAATATATTGTACTTTGCACAGTTTGTAATGAGTGTAGTGCCCAACAATCTCTCTCTTTCCTCTTCAATTATCTCCCTGGGATGTACCGCAAGGTCTGTGAGATACTAACTATTCCACATAAGCTCCTTGTAACTCTCTCCAATTTCCTTCCAATTTCTCCTTCATTCCTCCAACTCCACCCACCACCTCCTCAATCTTGCCCTCCCCCCCCCCCCCCTCCCCTCCTTTACCCTCTACCCCCTTCTAAAAGCCGGCCTGTGATTGGCTGGGCGGGGGTTCGGTCCCCAATGGGTGTGTCGGCCCTAACTCAATCACACAGAATTAATTGTTTCCGATCGTATCCATTAGAGGTTGTTAGCCTTGTTGGTTTGTCGCGGCTCCCTCTCTCCCTCTCCTTCCCTTCCTCCCTCGCTCTCTCTCTCTCTCTCCCTGGATGCAAGATTTTTATGCTACCCATTTAAGCATTGTTTACATATCGGGACATATGAAACTGGTATACATACTATGGAGGGATGAATGTAATTGATTTCCATAATAGGGTAATGAATAATTATGTTTAATAACATATGAATGGACTTCATCACTTCAGAGGTTACGATTTCCCGCCTAGCTATAATGAATGGAAGCTATGTTGTGTATTACCGTGTGTACGATATATGTTAACCCTTTTAGTACCGGTACAGCTCTTTTAACTTTATTCTGGCTACTATTAAACGGTTTTATTTAGTAAAAAAGGGACCTCCAGCAACTAACAGGTTTCGAACTATCTCAATTACTCCATTTAACTACCACAGGTTAATAGGCTGTGCGCTGCCTCCATAATTGTAACTTAGGTAATCTCTCTTGCAAGAGGAAGATCAGCAGTATATAAGGAGGCATAAACAGAGCCTGTTTAATAAAGTTTTGTTAATTTCGGTTGAGGAGTGGAATTTCTTCAAGCAAATGAGGAGAATGAAGTTGATTTTGATCATTCTTGGTCGTAGAATGTATTAATTGATTAAATAATACAATAATCCATTCATTATTATTTAGTATGTATATAGTATGTATTTAGTATGTATATAGTATGTATTTAGTATGTATATAGTATGTATTTAGTATGTATATAGTAGTATGTATTTATTATGTATATAGTATGTATTTAGTATGTATATAGTATGTATTTAGTATGTATATAGTATGTATTTAGTATGTATATAGTATGTATTTAGTATGTATATAGTATGTATTTAGTATGTATATAGTATGTATTTAGTATGTATATAGTATGTATTTATTATGTATATAGTATGTATTTAGTATGTATATAGTATGTATTTAGTATGTATATAGTATGTATTTAGTATGTATATAGTATGTATTTAGTATGTATATAGTATGTATTTAGTATGTATATAGTATGTATTTATTTGTTTCTGTAGTTATCATTAATTATTATTATTTATTATTATTTTATGGCTGGGGAGAAATGGGGAATTTCAGGAGAAGGACATACAATTGATTTCTTTAATTTTTTATCCTTTATGCTTTTCCTTATAAGACAAATATATCATTGATTATGTTAATGTTGACAGAGGAATGGTGTTTTCGTACATCAAGAGAAGAACACAAAGTCGAGGATGGGACACGACTATCAAGGGTGACTGTACCGCCTGCCCCACCTAGGTTGCACAAAATAATCTGGCGGGCTGGACGAATGGGCTGGATTGAGACTCTGGCAAATGGCCTTTATGGGTCGCTTTCAGTCTGGCAAAAACTCTCAAGGGGAGGAGAGAGAGAGAGAGAGAGAGAGAGAGAGAGAGAGAGAGAGAGAGAGAGAGAGAGAGAGAGAGAGAGAGAGAGAGAGAGATATTTAAATTGTTTAAATAAATACGGACCACATAGACTTTGTCTAAAAAGTGAAGTGATCTGATAAGTGAAAGAAAAAGATAGCTAAACTGAGGGATAGCTGGATTCCTCTATATATATATATATATATATATATATACAGACCAAACAAATCTATTGTCAAGGCGAGAGGGTCTGAGCTTAATTCCATAAGACGTGGCAATACCCAATATAGAAAACAAAAATAACGGAAAAGAATGATATATACTGAAGTAGAAAGAGAGAGAGAGAGAGAGAGAGAGAGAGAGAGAGAGAGAGAGAGAGAGAGAGGAAAAGCAAAGGGTGCTGTTTTGATAACCTGGTTTGTTTGGCTTTGTCTCGATATGCTGTATTCTCTCTCCCTCTCACAGGATCGTCTAATTTGTGCGTCTCTACATCTAAGTGACGTAACTCATCAATATGCAGAGTACATATATATAGGTTTCTACAACATGATACCTCCCTCACTCTCTCATTTACTGACACACACACACACACACACATACCCAGATACACACACACACACACAAACAGAAAACTACGGACAAAGACACACACACACACAGAAAACTGCGCACACACACGCACACACACACACACACACACACACACACACATTAACAGATACACACACAAGCATATTCAGACCGAGAGACAGGTCATATGTTAATCTTAGAGGTATTCCTGTAATCTGTTGTCCAAAACCTGGTTAATTTTGTTCATTAATTTATTATATATTTGTAAATTTGTCCATTAGTTTGGCGATTTAAAGATCTTTCACCCAATTTCTTTGTCAATATTAGAATCTTTTGTGCCATTTAGGTGTCGATTTTTTCCTGGCGAGCGACAGCGAGCTTGCAATTTTAGGAGGAACAGGCCTTCGGCACAGACATTCGTCTACCTAGGGATGTACCGGTACACATTTATCTCTAAGATGAGTCTAGGGTGTGTGTTTCTGTGTTTTATCTCTAAGATGGGTCTAGGGTGTGTGTTTCTGTGTTTTATCTCTAAGATGGGTCTAGGGTGTGTGTTTCTGTGTTTTATCTCTAAGATGAGTCTAGGGTGTGTGTTTCTGTGTTTTATCTCTAAGATGGGTCTAGGGTGTGTGTTTCTGTGTTTTATCTCTAAGATGGGTCTAGGGTGTGTGTTTCTGTGTTTTATCTCTAAGATGGGTCTAGGGTGTGTGTTTCTGTGTTGTATCTCTAAGATGGGTCTAGGGTGTGTGTTTCTGTGTTTTTTTGTGTGTGCGGTTTTTTTTGTAGGGGAGGGGGGGGGGGGGGGGGGGGCAAAATAATACTAAATATATAAATAAATAATAAATAGACCAACACATTTACCCTATCCCCTTTACTGTGATAGTACAATAATGTTTCGTTATTTACAGAGAGAGATATAAGAGGATATTATTATATATCTGCGTACTCCCGATGACGGATAATGACAATTAAATACAAAATTATACTGGGACAGATAAATATTTGAGAATTAACACACACACATACACACACACACACAAACACACACATACGGGTCAACATATATGAATTTCAATACAATGCCCAATGATGGAACCAATTAAGTAATTGTAATTCTTGTTTTTATTCATATACAAATGTTTTGGTTTCATATCTATTACACGTGGTAAGGTATTATGGTAAGAAATCAAATAGCACTAAATAAGTGTCATTAATTGAGTTAGCAACCTCTATTATCACATCATCAAAGCTAATGATAACTAATGCGTTTACGATCTTTGGATGAGTAACGAACAATGAACAAAGAAAACAATAAATAACATGATACTTAATATAACACAACTAATCAACAATAAATAACATGATGCTTAATATAACCCAACTAATCAACAATAAATAACATGATGCTTAATATAACCCAACTAATCAACAATAAATAACATGATGCTTAATATAACCCAACTAATCAACAATAAATAACATGATGCTTAATATAACCCAACTAATCAACAATAAATAACATGATACTTAATATAACCCAACTAATCAACAATAAATAACATGATGCTTAATATAACACAACTAATCAACAATAAATAACATGATGCTTAATATAACCCAACTAATCAACAATAAATATATATATATGTGTATTAATTAACTGCTTTGTTAATTACCGTAGACTAATGTAAATAAATTTGGTCATATTTAATCATCAGTGGCGTGTTCCATTCGATTTCCAATACATACACACAGAAATACAATGCATAGAATCACAATCTCTCTCTCTCTCTATCCAATAACTTCTAATTACCCTCTTTTCTTCCTCTCCCACATTTTTTACCTCCTCCCTCCCTCCCTCCCTCCCCCCAATCCCAACAATCCACTCTCCCTCCCCCCCACGCCCACCCCCACCCCCCCCACTCTCCCCCACTATCGATAAATTAATTGGGTGTATTAACTCGACCGCGGCGCCTGTCGGGAGCACTAATGTCTTCATCATAATATTTTCGCGCCCGGGGAGTGATTAGGAGGGCCCTGAATACAAGAGTGATCGCTGTGAGGGGGTCAGGTGCATGGTGGAGGAGGAGGAGGAGGAGGAGGAAGAGGAAGTGGAAGAGGGAGAGGAGGAGGAGGAGCAGGAGGAAGGGGAGGAGGTGATGAATTGGAGATGGTGGAACAGAGGTGTATGGTGAAGGAGGAGGAGGAGGAGGAGGAAGAGGAAGTGGAAGAGAGAGAGGAGGAGGAGGAGCAGGAGGAAGGGGAGGAGGTGATGAATTGGAGATGGTGGAACAGAGGTGTATGGTGAAGGAGGAGGAGGAGGAAGAAAGGAGGGGGAGGAGGTGAGAAATTGGAGATGGTGGAACAGGGGTGCATGGTGAAGGAGGAGGACGAGGAGTACAAAGGAGTACAAAGGAGTACAAAGGAAATCAAGCAACAACAGATCTAGTGACCCTTCTAGGTTGCTTGTCCTCCAAAACACTGAGGATCAAGTGTCCAAACAGTGGTTTAGAGTGGGTAAGGGAACATTGGAAAGGGAATTACTGCCCTGGAACTAATGTCCGTGGCAGGATTAGGAAGTTAGTAGGGGACAGATGGGTTAGTAACTGAGGGGGGGATAAAATAAAGTTATTCATTTACAAACGCAGTCAGTCGCGGGTTTGATGCGAGATATTTGTCTAGGCGGAGTTTAAATGAATCAACGGTGATGCAGTCTATAACGTTTCGGGGAAGCCCATTCCACAAGTTGACAACTCGATTGAAGAAGAAATTCTTAGATTCGTGTGAGTTAAAAGATTTACCAATAATTTTGCAACCGTTTCCCCGCGTGTAATTAGATTGGTCGATAGTGAAGTACTTACTACAGTTCATATTGTCGATGCCTTTGATGATTTTGAACACTTGAATTAAGTCACCTCTTAATCTGCGCTGGGTTAAAGGAAATAGATTTAATTCTCTAAGACGCTCTTCGTATGGTTTGTTCTTTAGGCTAGGTATCATTTTGGTAACTCTACGTTGAACTCGTTCTAGCTTGTTTATATCTTTTTGGTAATAAGGGCACCAGGATTGAACGCAGTATTCCAGAAGAGGGCGGACTAAGGAATTGTAAAGGGTTAGGATAACTTCTTTGGATTTATGCTCAAATGACCTGCCTATAAAGCCAATTATTTTGTTTGCCTTCTTAACAACTTCTGAACATTGTTGACTCGGTTTTAGGTTACTCGATATTGTTACTCCCAGATCGGTTTCTCTGTTTACATTCTTAAGCTGAGTGCCATTCATCGAATAGTTTGCTTTCTCATTTAGGTATCCGATATGTAGTACTTTACATTTATCCGCATTGAAACTCATTTGCCAAATTTGGGCCCAACATGACAATTTATCTAGATTGTGTTGCATATCGTCAACTTGTTCTTTTGAGAGTACGCTATTTGCAATTTTTGTATCGTCAGCAAATTTTGAGATTGTACAGGTGAGACCCTCATCTATGTCGTTGATGTAAATTAGAAAGATAATTGGTCCTAGTACCGATCCCTGGGGTACCCCGCTACTTACATTGGTCCATTTTGATGCCTTACCGTTTATGACTACTCTTTGCTTTCTGTCGCTGAGCCAATTTTCTATCCATTTCAACACACCGTCTTGTATTCCATGCGCTTTTAGTTTTAGCAGTAAACGTTTGTGGGGAACTTTGTCAAAGGCCTTTTGAAAATCAAGGTATATAATATCTACAGCTTTACTCTCATCGTAGAGGTTGAGGATATCGTGGAAGAAGTCTAAGAGGTTTGTTAAACAGGAACGTTTTTTACGAAAGCCGTGTTGAGTATCTTTAAGTATGTTATTTTCCTCTAAGTGATTTACGAGTCTGTCTCGTATGACCGTTTCTAGCATTTTACATACAACTGAGGTTAAGCTAATTGGACGATAGTTACTGGGTAGGGATTTGCTGCCTTTTTTGAATACGGTGTTACGTTGGCTAGCTTCCACTGATCGGGCATAGTTCCAGACTGCAAGGATTTATTGAATAGTAATGTCAGTGGTTTAGAGAGCTCATCCTTAGCTTCCTTTAGAACTCTAGGCGAGATTGTATCAGGTCCAGGCGTTTTATTTACCTTGAGTTTATCTAAACAATTCAATACTTCTCTCTCTGTAACGGTGATATTGCTTAGAACATCTGAATTATCAATCTGAATCGGCGATGGTGTAGGGATATCACTGAGGTCTTCTGTTGTAAAAACTGATGCAAAGAAGGTATTGAGGGCATTACTCATTTGTTCTTCGTCTTTGGTGTATTCTCCATTTTCATCGACTAACGGTCCAACAGTTGAAGTAACGACTTTTTTCTTTCTGATATAACTATAGAATTCTTTCGGGTTTGTTTTACTTTGATTCGCAATATGTAACTCTAAGGTCTTTTTACTTTGCTTAATTAACTTTTTGGCTTTGCGTCGTAGCTCTACAAATTTCAGCCGTTCTTCGTCATTTTGTGAGGATTTTAATCTATCATTAGCAAATTTTTTAGCAAGCAGGCAGTTTGAAATATCTTTATTCCACCATTTGGGCTTATTATTATGGCCTGGACGCCGAGTTTTCGATGGTATGCAGTCTTGCACTGCTTTTAGGTAAGTGGCTTCGAATAACTTCCAAGATGTATTTATGTCGTTATTGTGAATTAAAAAGCTCCAGTCAGTTTCTTTAAACATAGCTCTAAGTTTATGGAAGTTTGCTATCTTGAAATTAGGGACTTTTTCGATGCTACTATTTGGTTCGTTACTAGTAAACTTTAAAGTGAAAGTTATCGTACGATGGTCGCTGTTACTGAATTCATCACCAACATTCAAATTCTCTATTAATTCTTCTTTTGTTGCAAGTACAATGTCAAGAACGTTATTACCACGGGTCGGCGTTCCAACAAATTGATAAAGCGAACTCTCTTGCAAGTTCGTATACAAGTCATGCCCGGAGTGTGAAGTAAGAGTATCGCCCCACTTGGTCACAGGTAAATTAAAGTCACCAAAAATTACGGTATCTTGTGAGTTACTTACATCTGCAATTTGTTCGTAAATTTCTCGGTCAGTTTGCACTGATTGAGCTGGAGGTCTGTATATTAATGCAAGTATTATTTTGGTACCTTTATTATTCTTTATTAGCACAAAAGATGCGTCGACGTTCACAATTTGAGGTTTTGACAAGAGGGTAGGGTTAAGACTTTCTTTGATATAAAGTAAAACGCCACCTCCATTTCGATTTATTCGGCTTTTCTCAAACATTACATAACCGGGAAGTGAATACTCTGCTAAAAAGTCTCTATCTTCTGTATTGAGCCAAGATTCTGTTATGCCAATCACATCATAATTTTCTGTAAACACTAGCTCCTCTAAATCTGAAAATTTATTGCGTATGCTACGAGCGTTTGCATAGAAAACCTTTAAATTTGTTATTTTAGAACTCACGGAACGCTCTTTAATAATATTTTTGGTTCTTGTCGGATCTACATTTATGTTCATGGCTGTCCTCGGTCCTCGCTGTCTTCGGTCCTTATTGCTGGTGGTCCTCGGTTGCCTCTGTTTTTTTCTTGGCGTTGGATGATTTATGTCACTGCTGCTTCTTCTCGGATGGCGAGGAGGAAGAAGAGGAGGTGGAGGAAGAGGAGGAGCAGGAGGAAGAGGTGGAAAAGGAGGGGGAGGGGGAGAGGAAGAGGACGAGTAAGAGGGAGAGGGTGAGTAAGAGGGGGGAGGAGGATTTGGAATAAGTGGAGAAGGAGGAACAGCGCTGGATGGGGTCAGGTGGAGCAAGAGCAGCTATTAGTAGGGAGAGATAAAGGGGTGGATGTTTCAGGTGGAGGAAGAAGAAGGGGAGGAAAAGGAATAGGAGAACACGAGATAGGATGAGGTGGAGGAGAAGTAGGAAAAATAGGAATAAAATAGGGTTAAGTAGGAAGAAGAGTGAGAGAAAGAAGAACAGAACAAGAGTGATGGTGATGATTGTGATGGTGATGATTGTGATGGTGATGGTTGTGATGGTGATGATTGTGATGGTGATGATTGTGATGGTGATGATTGTGATGGTGATGATTGTGATGGTGATGATTGTGATGGTGATGATTGTGATGGTGATGATCATTATGTTGATGATTGTGATGGTGATGATCATTATGTTGATGATTGTGATGGTGATGATCATTATGTTGATGATTGTGATGGTGATGATCATATGTTGATGATTGTGATGGTGATGATCATTATGTTGATGATTGTGATGGTGATGATCATTATGTTGATGATTGTGATGGTGATGATCATTATGTTGATGATTGTGATGGTGAAAGGACCAAATATTGACCAAAAAACTGGAGCGATTAGTCATATAATCGCCAAATTAATGGGCCGCACGTCTGAAAGTATGACATCTAATGGGGCTAAAGATGAGAGAGAATGGGGCCTAGACAAATCAATGATCTCCCCTTAAATACCGTATAGCATAATGGTAAGAATACAGTGTTAGCATGTGTACAGTCGGCCTAATAAGTGATGTCTCGGCACCATGTATGTTTTGATCAATAATTGGTATCAGCAATATCTAAAACGTGATTCATTCGTTTCGAGTGAGATATACCAACATGTTCCTACACTTACTCACCCTATCCAACATCTGACAGACACTAATACAGCACAGAGCAAGCCAAACGTAGTGACAGCTGGGACATGATTTATTAGCGCGACCGTACTTCCTCCAGGTAAAATATGAAGAAGAAGGAATACACGGGAGGTGGGAAAGAAGAAGAATGATATGGGTGAGGCATAAGATGAGGAGGACAAGAGGAATGAAGAGAACAAGAGGACAAGAGGAATGAAGAGAACAAGAGGACAAGAGGACAAGAGGAATGAAGAGAACAAGAGGACAAGAGGACAAGAGGAATGAAGAGAACAAGAGGACAAGAGGAATGAAGAGAACAAGAGCGGGGTGGGTTGGAAAAATGTAGAAAATACAATTCGTGTTTCTAGGAGTATCTCAATTAAGGGGGGTCACCGGATTCTTTTAATCTCTCTCTCATTTTCTCTCTTTCCCTGGCTTGTATCCATTAAGCCCCATTCAGCCAACTGTTTTAGGATGTTCATCCACATCCAGGTGTCGATTTCTTCCTGGCGAGCGATAGCGAGCCTGCATTGTATGGAGAAATCCGGCTTCGCCGGAGACATTTTTCTATCGAAAAATGTACAAATTTAGCTTTGCTGTCAAAACAAAAATATATATATGCTGGCTCGCTACCGCTCGCCAGGAAAATATTGACACCTGGATGGGGTAATCGTCATAAAACAGTAGGCTGAATGGGGCCGAATGGATACAAACCAAGGGAGAGAAAGAGAAAAAAAGCGAGGTGGGCTCAATTAATCTCTGCACTAGTCTGGCGAAATAATTCGTTGGATTTAGAAAGAATGAGATAACCTCTGGAATTCCAAACCAGTCAGATTGAAGCAAATGAAGAAAAATTACACACACGAAAGTTATAAAAGTGAATATACCACGAACAAAACATATTTCTTTATAATGAACGAATGAGAAGTGAACTTAAATATTATCCGAAAATATCATGGTAATCAACGCGATTTTACTGACGATGTTCAAGACAATCTGTAATTAGTCTTGGGACTTCCGAAGCACATGCACTAAATTGCGATGCCTACTTTAAGGGGGGTGACCTGCTTTTTGTTATTTCTGTCCTTTTCTCTCTTTCTCTGGCTTGTATCCATTCGGCCCCATTCAGCCAACTATTTTAAGACGTTTATCCACATCTAGGTGTCGATTTCTTCCTGGCGAGCGATAGCGAGCCAGCATTAAATGAAGAAATCCGGCTTCGCCGGAGAAATTTTTCTATCGAAAAATGTACAAATTTAGCCTGCTGTCAAACAAAAATAAAAAATATGCTGGCTCGCTACCGCTCACCAGTAAAAAATTGACACCTGGATGGGGATAAACGTCTTAAAACAGTAGGCTGAATGGGGCCAAATGGATACAAGCCAGAGAAAGATAGAAAAGGACAGAACAAAAACAGGTCACCCCCCTTAATAGGCTACCGTAAACGCACCATGAACCTAACCAAACCCTAATGTAAGTCAAGCTTCATCTAACCTAACCCATACTTAACCTTATTTACCCAACCTAACCAACTGGCGAAGATTTACACTGTTGGCGAAAAGACCTGGAGGTGAAGTGGTTTGTGCACGAAATGACTAGAGTACAAACACACCAACACTTCTACTTCCCTTTTGAACAATTCAAAATATGATAAGGGGAGATTTTTTATTTTCCTCTGTCTTTCTTTCTCTATTTATGTATATAATATTATAATTTGTTTAGTTTCCACCCTAGACCTCCACCAAGCTTAAAAAGTTGCCCACAAGACCCTCCCATTAGTGACACCTTAAAATCACGAAAGGCTTTAAATCGCCAAACTAATGGCCTTAAATCTTTATATCTCACAACTAATGGGGCTAAACATGAGGGAAGAGGGGGTCCAGAAACCTTCCTATCTGATATAATACAACTGTTAAAGGGAGACTGGCCGTTTGTTTGGCCTATTAATTCATGTATTCATATATTTGTTTAGATTCCTCCCTAGACCTCCATCAAGCTTAGAAAAACACCCCCTAGACCCCCCTTCAAGATAAATGTGTACATTTTTCGGTAGAAAAATTTCCCAGCCAAAGGCCGGTTCCTCTTAAATTGCAGGTTCGCTTTCGCTCGCCAAGAAAAAATCGACACCTAAATGGCACGAAAGGTCTTAAAATCGCCAAACTAATGGGCCGAACGTCTTATAATCTCAATGGGGCTAAACATTAAGGACAAGGGGATCCAGAAAAAAGGTCTTCCTCCCCTTAACACCATAACAAGGTCTTCCTCCCCTTAACACCATAACAAGGTCTTCCTCCCCTTAACACCATAACAAGGTCTTCCTCCCCTTAACACCATAACAAGGTCTTCCTCCCCTTAACACCATAACAAGGTCTTCCTCCCCTTAACACCATAACAAGGTCTTCCTCCCCTTAACACCATAACAAGGTCTTCCTCCCCTTAACACCATAACAAGGTCTTCCTCCCCTTAACACCATAACAAGGTCTTCCTCCCCTTAACACCATAATCAGTACCCTTCCTTTCCTCGTCGCTCAACTGAAGCCGGTATCACACCATCTCCTTTTTCCTCGATATTTATCCTTAACACTAGTCTGGCAGCTTACGAGGTCAACTTTTTACATCAAATTATTTCTGTCACCAAAATCTATTTATCATTAGTCTAGTGTCTGATACCAGCGCAAAATATCCAAGAAATGTTGCCAGAAAAATGTTGACCACCGAATGTTGAGTACAAAAGCTCTCGTGTGATACCGGCTTTTCCTTCTGATTTACGCCGGTGTCATATGCTCGACTTTTCCGGCAATGTTTTCAGGCAATTGTGGTCTGGCAACTTCTTGATTAGTTATATTTATTATTTTTGAGTATCTTAAAATCATTCATATTCAGTCTAGTTGTCGATTCCAATGCGAAAATACCAACAACTAGTATAAGAATGAACTTGCTCATCGAAAATTGACGGAAGAGGTGATCGTGTGACACGGCCTTTAATGACACTGCTCTCTTGAATTAAACTAAAAACAAAAAAAAAATGCCACTTTTTCTGCCCGAGATGTACAGTACTTTCAGCCAATTACTTTTTGTTCAGCGGCACGCACATCAAGCAATTGTGTCTCATATTTAACCATCACATCAAGAACATAAAGTGCGATATTCTTTACTGCCTAATAAAACACTTTTGCTATATAAATTGCCTCATTGTCGTGGTTCGTGTACTGAGCCACTTTTTATTGTGTGTGTGTTTTATTCAATAACGTACTTTTATTCTGTTTGGATTAAGGGGGGTGACCTGTTTTTGTTCTGTCCTGTTCTATCTTTCTCTGGCTTGTATCCATTTGGCCCCATTCAGCCTACTGTTTTAAGACGTTTATCCCCATCCAGGTGTCAATTTTTTACTGGTGAGCGGTAGCGAGCCAGCATATTTTTTATTTTTGTTTGACAGCAGGCTAAATTTGTAAATTTTTCGATAGAAAAATTTCTCCGGCGAAGCCGGATTTCTTCATATAATGCTGGCTCGCTATCGCTCGCCAGTAAGAAATCGACACCTAGATGGGGATAAACGTCTTAAAATAGTTGGCTGAATGGGGCTGAATAGATACAAGCCAGAGAAAGAGAGAAAAGGACAGAAATAACAAACAGCAGGTCACCCCCCTTAATTAAGGTGGTAGGTTTGATTAATTTGATTATTTATATATGTATATATTAATACTTTATAGCTAGCCTGTAATTGTGGAGGAACAGGCCTTCGGCCGTGAAATTTTTCTACCGAAAAATGTACAAATGAATCTCGAAGGGGGATCTAATGGATTTTTTAAAAGTTTAATGGAGGTCTAGGGAGGAAACTAATCAAATACATTACATATTAATAAATAGACCCCCAAAATTGCCACTGTCCCCCTTAAGGATTGTCCATGTCATTATCACAAGTTCCGAATATGACCGGATACACCAAGAATGTTGAGAGAAGATGAAGGGTTGATTTGACGTATAGACTAACAACACACATAACAACGCCACTCCAACAGCTTCCTCTCTCTCTCCAACACTCTTTCTCTCCTCTCAACACTCTCAAAAAGTAGATACGAGGTGCCGTTGTAAAGGCTTATCCCTCAATACCTTCACCTGTCCTGGGCATTGGTGGAGTAAGTGACAGTCTTGTTGCGACGGGTAGATAGAAGGAGAACTTGGGTTTTGGAGGCATTGAAAGTAACAAGATTATCTCTGGCCCCAATCTGAAATAGATGCTAACCGTGCAATGGCCTCATCACGTGAGTTTTGGAGTGGTTGAATGGTGGGAAAACTATAGTATATTTCTTCTTAGCTGACGGTACAGTCGGCCTAATAAGTTATTTCACGGCACCAATTATGTTTTGATCAATAATTGGTATCAGCAATATTTACGCATGATTTCTTCTTTTTGAGTGAGATATACAAACACGTTCCTACACTTACCCACCCTATTCAACATCTGACAGACATTAATACAGCACAGAGCGAGCCAAACGTAATGACAGCTGAGACATGTCTTATTAGCTGACGGTACACAGCAATGTCTTCTTCTTATTAACTCGGTTATAATGAAGCTATTGTGGTGAAATATATTGTCAATTATACAAACTTGGCATTATTTAGGACACAGAGACATACTAGTTTCATATTTTGCCAGTAACTATCGATAATTCAGCTACTAAATTATTCAATATACCGTCAGCTGGAAAATAACAAACTATAGTTGAATAATGTAAGGTAGAGTCGTTAGTATATGAATGAATAGTGACCTGATGAAACTATCTGCGAAACGTCAATAAAGTGCTCTTCCTCAGATGGTGCTTTTTATCCAGGGATAGAGGTACAGTTACCCAAATAAGTAATGTCGCGGGACCAAGTATATTTCGATCAATAATTGGTATCAGAACTATCTAAGCATTAATTATTCGTTTCGAGTGAGATATCCAAGCATGTTCCTATCTTTACACACCCAATTCAACATCTGACAGACATTAACACAGCGAGCAAAACGTAATGACAGCGGATACGTGACATATTTGGCCAACAGTACAGTCAAGAAGATCTTTAACGAATATTAGGAAGAGAACTGGAGAGAGAACAGAACCCTGAGGAACACCGGAGTTGATAATTATGTTGAGGAAGCTCGAAGGATGCGTTCTGTGATATGTTGTTGGAATATGCTTATCTTCTTAAATGAACGGAAGGAGAAGTATCAAAACGAGACATGGGCTAATGAAGTATTTTACCTCATTCTTTAAGTACAATAACACCATCATCATCATCAACGTAATTATTATTATTATTATTATTATTATTATTATTATTAGAAGTAGTATCAAAGCTTCCCCTATGGGCTTTACGGCAGATTGTGAAATCCCTTTTGGCCTCAATTCATTAAGGGGAGGTTTTTAGTTTGGTCTCTAGATATCCTTCAAGCTTAAGATTACACCCCCTTGAGCCCCTTTCAAGATAAATTTGTACATTTTTCGGTAGAAAAATGTCCCGGCTGAAAACCGGTCCCTCTTAAATTACAGGCTCGCTATCGCTCGCCAGGATAAAATCAACACTTAAATGGCACGAAAGGTCTTAAAATTGACAGAAATGGGTTGCAAGTTCTTAAAATCGTCAAAATAATGGGGCAAACGTCTTAAAATTAGGAAAGCAATGGGGTAAACATGAGGGAGAAAGGAGCCAAGAAAAAAATCCCTCAGGTGGATATCTCCCCTTAAAGACACGACCAAGAACATCACGAATCAAACGTAAAATACAGAGTGATCAATTAGATACAGAGGATCAAAAAGAATAATTGTACAAACATAGAGAAGTGTGAAATAAGTACTGGTGAAAAGTACTTACAAAGGGAATGAATAACTATATCATGGTGTGTGTGGGTGTGTGTGTGTGTGTGGGTGTGTACTTACTCTAGTTGTATTGCGGGAGTGAGCATGCTCGTTATTTCCCGCCTCCTATATGTGTAGGTGTTATATGTATCGTTGGAATGGCTGTGGATGTGTGTGTAGTCTGTATTTTTAGCCAATTGGCGACATCGGAAACGAAGGCTTAGGGTGGATCTGTATGGTACCATTCTCACTATAGACGGTACCGTCTCGCCCTAAGGCTTAGGTAGCCATCAGCTTAGGTGAACCATATGATACCCATCTCGCCTTGTACCATTTTTGCCAACCCCAGATGGGACGTCACAACGTCGTCCACTTATTCCAGGTACCTATTTACAGCTAGGTGAACTGAGGCTAACACATGAAAGGAGACAAGCCCAATTTGTCTCCGCCCGGCTGGGGATTGAACCCCCGGCCCCTCGTGTGTGAGACGAGAACTCTACCACTAGGCTACGGGCTGTGTGTGTGTGTGTGTGTGTGTGTGCGTGTGTTCAAATGTAGGACAGATACAGTCACATTCAGTAGTTGGATAGCGTATTCACCACTTTGGCGTAAATTACACCCTTTAATGTAAATCCCATCTCGAAAACTAGCCATGGAAACCGATGAACGCTACTTTTTAGGCGTGTTCTTGGGAATTATCTTATATGGTAGTAGAGGAAGAAAAATGTCTTACAATGGCAATGATATGTATGCTACTTGAGGCGTCTTGCATTCATGATACTAGTTTATGACCTAAATTGGGGAGGTTTTAAAGTATGTGTGTGTGTGAGTGTGTGTGGAGGTGTGTGTGTGTGTGTGTGTGTGTGTGTGTGTGTGTGTGTGTGTGTGTGTGTGTGTGTGTGGATGGGTGGGGGTGGGTGGGGGGAGTTAGCTTGCTTCCTGCACCTCTATCAAGCATAACAATAAAATACAAACATAAAAACAAATATATAAATAAATAAATAAATAAACAGAAAACTAAAACCAAAAATAATACAAATACTAATATCAATCTAGAAACCCTCCTTCGAGACACATTTTGTACATTTTTCGGTAAAAAAATTGTCCCTGCCAAGGATCAGTTCCTTCTAAGTTACAGGCTAGTCAGGGAAAACAAAATAGGCACCTAAATGGCACGAAAGGTCCAAATAGTAAGAAATAATTGGGGCGAAAGGTCGTAAAATCGCCAAACTAATGAGGCAAACATCTTAAAATTCCAACATTAAAGGAGCAAAACATGAGGGAAAAGGGAGTCCAGAAAAAACAAACCTGCCCTCAAGAACACTCCTGCCCTCAAGAACACTCCTGCCCTCAAGAACACTCCTGCCCTCAAGAACACTCCTGCCCTCAAGAACACTCCTGCCCTCAAGAACACTCCTGCCCTCAAGAACACTCCTGCCCTCAAGAACACTCCTGCCCTCAAGAACACTCCTGCCCTCAAGAACACTCCTGCCCTCAAGAACACTCCTGCCCTCAAGAACACTCCTGCCCTCAAGAACACTCCTGCTCATGAGTCTCTCCCTCCCTCTCCCTCCCCCTTTACCTACTTAAGGGGGGTGACCTGTTTTTGTTCTGTCCTTATCTATCTTTCTCTGGCTTGTATCCATTTGGCCCCATTCAGCCTACTGTCTTAAGACGTTTATCCCCATCCAGGTGTCAATTTCTTACTGGTGAGCGGTAGCGAGCCAGCATATTTTAAATTTTTGTTAGACAGCAGGCTAAATTTGTACATTTTTCGATAGAAACATTTCTCCGGCGAAGCCGGATTTCTTCATATAATGCTGGCTCGCTATCGCTCGCCAGGAAGAAATCGACACCTAGATGGGGATAAACGTCTTTAAATAGTTGGCTGAATGGGGCCGAATGGATACAAGCCAGAGAAAGAGAGAAAAGGACAGATATAACAAAAAGCAGGTGACCCCCCAAACCCCCCAAGTCCGTACGTGCCTATCTATTCACAACACTATATATATGGCTTTGTATGTGATAACCCAGGCTCGAGTCCCGGTGGATCACATGCTTGCTTTCATTCATTTCTGTGGGAGGTATTTGGTGTTGGGAGTGAAATTAATACTAAATAGACTTTCCAGTTCATCAACATCAACATTAACCCCTTGAGGATTATGATGCATTTTGACAGTGTATTATGACTATTATTAGACGATGTTTACAACCTAGGAAGGATCTGTGGCCATCAAAAAAGGTAAATACTATCTCGATTAACCCTCTGACATCCATAAAGTTGGCCAGATTAACTGTCCTCATCATCTACAAGGGGCAATGACTCCTTCAGCACCATAACACCGTTTTACCTTGGAGTCTAGCTAACATTAGATGATATAATGCAGCTAAGGGGAGATTTCCACTTGAGGGATTTTTTTCTTGACCCCTTTCTCCCTCATGGTTAGCCCCATTGCTTTTGATATTTTAAGATGTTCGCCCCATTAGTTTGGCGATTTTAAGAACTTTCACCCCATTTCTGTCAATTTTAAGACTTTTCGTGCCATTTAGGTGTCGATTTTTTCCTGGCGAGCGATAGCGAGATAATTTAAGAGGAACCGACCTTCGGCCGGGAAATTTTTCTACCGAAAAATTTACAAATTTTTCTTGAAAGGGGTTCTAGGGGCTGTAATGTTAAGCTTGATGGAGGTCTAGCGAACTAACTAGAAACCTCCCCTTAAAGGAGGACCTACAGTATGTTCTTGAGAGGGTTTATCGAGGCCGTGTTTACCTATTCGAGTGGCAGGAAGAGATTATGAGCTAAAGAAAATCGGCTATTGGTAACCAGATTACGATGACAAATACGTACTGATGATGAAGGGGTTAAACACAAGGTATTGAGGGAGGTGAGCATCATCATAGAATAGGTTTTTTCTAAGCTTCACTCCGAGAATACCCGCAGCTTGTGTGTCGCCGGTTTTAAGGAGGTAGGTGTTATTTGTTTATTTATTTATCTATTTTTGTATTCTTGTTTTCGTTTTCTCCCAGGGCCTCCATTAAGCTTGGAAAAAAAAAATCATCCTCAGCATCCCACTTCGAGATTAATTTAAGTTGTAAATTTCTCGGTATAAAAATATCCCGGCCGAAGGATGGCTCCTCCAAAATTACAGGCTCGCTATCGTTCGCCAGGAAAAAATCTACATCTACATGGCATGAAAGGTCTTGATGTTTTAAAGGAAATGGGACGCAAGGTCATAAAATCGACAAACTAATGGGGCGATCGTCTTAAAATCTCAAAACTAATAAGGCTAACCATGAGGGAGAAGGGGGTCCATAGAAAGCCACTACCTCCCCCATAAGACCGCTGGTGGTGTGACACTAGGTTGACAGTGTGGGAGCGACGATAAGACTTCCTGTATAAGGCCCTCACTAATTACTTCACCTGTACTGTATAAATTGTATACACCACCATTATGATCACCACCATTATGATCACCACCATTATGATCACCACCATTATGATCACCACCATTATGATCACCACCATTATGATCACCACCATTATGATCACCACCATTATGATCACCACCATTATGATCACCACCATTATGATCACCACCATTATGATCACCACCATTATGATCACCACCATTATGATCACCACCATTATGATCACCACCATTATGATCACCACCATTATGATCACCACCATTATGATCACCACCATTATGATCACCACCATTATGATCACCACCATTATGATCACCACCATTATGATCACCACCATTATGATCACCACCATTATGATCACCACCATTATGATCACCACCATTATGATCACCACCATTATGATCACCACCATTATGATCACCACCATTATGATCACCACCATTATGATCACCACCATTATGATCACCACCATTATGATCACCACCATTATGATCACCACCATTATGATCACCACCATTATGATCACCACCATTATGATCACCACCATTATGATCACCACCATTATGATCACCACCATTATGATCACCACCATTATGATCACCACCATTATGATCACCACCATTATGATCACCACCATTATGATCACCACCATTATGATCACCACCATTATGATCACCACCATTATGATCACCACCATTATGATCACCACCATTATGATCACCACCATTATGATCACCACCATTATGATCACCACCATTATGATCACCACCATTATGATCACCACCATTATGATCACCACCATTATGATCACCACCATTATGATCACCACCATTATGATCACCACCATTATGATCACCACCATTATGATCACCACCATTATGATCACCACCATTATGATCACCACCATTATGATCACCACCATTATGATCACCACCATTATGATCACCACCATTATGATCACCACCATTATGATCACCACCATTATGATCACCACCATTATGATCACCACCATTATGATCACCACCATTATGATCACCACCATTATGATCACCACCATTATGATCACCACCATTATGATCACCACCATTATGATCACCACCATTATGATCACCACCATTATGATCACCACCATTATGATCACCACCATTATGATCACCACCATTATGATCACCACCATTATGATCACCACCATTATGATCACCACCATTATGATCACCACCATTATGATCACCACCATTATGATCACCACCATTATGATCACCACCATTATGATCACCACCATTATGATCACCACCATTATGATCACCACCATTATGATCACCACCATTCACCTGCCCTGGGAGTCCATCACGGGGGAGGAAAGTATGTTTTCTTTAGCATACTTAAGCTTACCCTAGTCAGCTTCACCAACCTCCTGAAAAATATATAGTAGATATAAATAAATATACAGTATATTGGACTACCACCCGGAGGGTCCCAGGATCGTGCCCCCGCTCGGTGCAGTAAAGGTTTTTCACAAGCACTGAGTCGTTACCGTCCCTCATGAGCAAGGAGATGGGATAGTAGTACAGGACCCCAATGGAAATACGCTCAATCTGTCTTATTGGGCTAACTTTAGCTGGCTTAACACGCGCTAGCTTTAAGAACTATTATTATTATTATTATTATTATTATTATTATTATGAGAGTATTAGGTCACTAGGAATAGTCTCGAATTAAGGAGCAGGTAGTTGCTTTCCTGGACCCCCTTCTCCCTTATGTTTAGATCCATTAGTTTTGACATTTTAAGACGTTCGTCCCAGTCCCTTAATAAATATTGCGTCCTATTTTCTTCCTGGCGAGCGATAGCAAGCCTTCATTTTAAGAGGAAGGACATTTTTCTACCGACAAATGCATGAATTTGTCTCGAAGGGGAGTCTTATGGGTACTTTATTAAGCTTGATAGAGGTCTAGGGAGGAAACTAAAAAATATGTAAATAAATTAATAAATTAATAAAAATAGATCAAATCAACATATAGATAGACTGTCCCCATAACCCGATTTGTTTTCACTTGGCGGAAAGCTTAAGGGGAGATATCCACTTGAGGATTTTTTTTCTTGACTCCTTTCTCCCTCATGTTTAGCCTCATTGCTTTTGAGATTTTAAGACGTTCGCCCCATTAGTTTGGCGATTTTAAGAACCCTCGCTCCATTTCTGTCAATTTTAAGACCATTCGTGCCATTTAGGTGTCGTTTTTTTCCTGGCGAGCGATAGCGAGCCTGTAATTTAAGGGGAATCGGCCTTCGGCCGGGACATTTTTCTACCGAAAAATGTACAAATTTATCTTGAAAGTGGGTCTAGGGTGAGTAATTTTAAGTTTGATGGAAGTCTAGGGAATCAACTAAAAACCTCCCCTTAAGCACTTAGTAGCTTATTTCTAAACACATGACACAATAATGTAAGACCCTGCTCTGTGTCTGCATCATATTAATGCTTGATTTTTACAATAATTAAATCAATATTTCACCTTAACATATTCATAACAGCTAAGTAATCAAAATGGGGATTTGATAGTTTACTGTTAACCATAAACATTAAAATAAAACTTAATGTGCGTGTTCTTATATATAAAAGAACGCTGGAAGGAAAATTATGTATATATTGCAAAAAGCCCTAATCTCTAACGGGATGGCCACGAACAAACATCCTCCAGGTCGCCCTGTCCCTCACCAACACTCGTCCCTCCTCCCAGCTCATAGCCCTCTCCCCCATACATCTCAGCACTCAATCCCTCCACCTAATTTTTAGTCGTCCCTTCCCTCTAAGCCCTCCTCTCTCTCTCTCTCTCTCTCTCTCTCTCTATTAAATTAAATCTATTTCCTTTAACCCAGCGCAGATTAAGAGGCGACTTAATTCAAGTGTTCAAAATCATCAAAGGCATCGACAATATGAACTGTAGTAAGTACTTCACTATCGACCAATCTAATTACACGCGGGGAAACGGTTGCAAAATTATTGGTAAATCTTTTAACTCGCACGAATCTAAGAATTTCTTCTTCAATCGAGTTGTCAACTTGTGGAATGGGCTTCCCCGAGACGTTATAGACTGCAGCACCGTTAATTCATTTAAATTCCGCCTAGACAAATATCTCGCATCAAACCCGCGACTGACTGCGTTTGTAAATGAATAACTTTATCCTCCCCTCAGTTACTAACCCATATATCCCCTACTAACTTCCTAGTCCTGCCACGTTAGTGGCAGGGCAGTAGTTCCCTTTCCAATGTTCCCTTACCCACTCTAAACCACTGTTTGGACACTTGATCCTCAGTGTTTTGGAGGACAAGCAGCCTAGAAGGGTCACTAGATCTGTTGTTGCTTGATTTCCTTTGTACTCCTTTGTACTCTCTCTCTCTCTCTCTCTCTCTCTCTCTCTCTCCATGTGACCTTACCACCTCAGTATATTTCTCCCAACATTTTCCACAACATCCACCTCAACACCACATCTCTCACTTTATCAGAGCTGCCGTGATGGTGCAATGATTAAGAGTGTTTAAGATTTGTATGTGGTGACACAGGTCCTAATCACAGTTTGTTTTATTAATTTCATTGGGTGGTGTTTGGTGTCGGAGCGAACTAAATACAAATAGATTACTTCATAGTTCGTCATTATGTCCATTCACGTTAATCCTCAAGTTCATATCAGATAACTTATTTTCGCTGCTCTTACTTGTGTCTTATTTGTGTCCTAGCAACGTCCACGTTTCACTTCAATTATGTGTCAAGGGGGTACTAAAACACTATAATGCAATGGCCTCTACGCTTCCATACTATCCTCTCTGTTCCTATTACCTTCTTCAATGCGCCTACAACTCTACCACCCTGTATTTCCCTCTCCAGACTTCCACTCGTGTTCAATACACTGCTTAAGGGGAGGTTTCCACTTGAGGGATTTTTTTCTTGACCCCTTTCTCCCTCATGGTTAGCCCCATTGCTTTTGAAATTTTAAGACGTTTGCCCCATTAGTTTGGTTATTTTAAGAATTTCCGCCCCATTCTGTCAATTTTAAGACCTTTCGTGCAATTTAGGTGTCGATTTTATCCTGGCGAGCGATAGCCAGCCTGTAATTTAAGAGTAACCGGCCTTTGGCCGGGATATTTTTCTACTGAAAAATTTACAATTTATCTTGAAAGGGGGTCAAGGGGGTGACATTTTAAGATTGCTGGAGGAGTAGGAAACAAACTAGAAACCTCCCCTTAAATACTTAGAGGATCACACATTCTCTATCTTCTGACCGTTGAGCTGTACCTCGTAGTTGGCTATCTCATTCCTCTCGAAAACCATAACTTTGCTCTTATTCACATTCACCTTAAAATTCCGCTTCTCACAAACCGGTCCAAACCCACTTATCAACCTTTGAACTTATCTTCACTTAGCAGCACTGTATCATCTGCAAATACCAGTACAAGCAACTTCCACTCATGTCCCGCTCTTATCAATATAACTCTAGTATCCACTGCCCTACCTTGAACAACTTTTATAACTTCATCTATGAATAAATTAATCATCCATGGATAAATGACACACCCCTGCAATAATCGTACTCGCTTAGTTCAGTACATTGTAAAATCTGTATGTGCCTAATAGACACATACATTTTAACGAATCTGGTGCGCATTTTACAGGTAATATGAACACCCTCTAGATATATATATGATAAGCCATTCATCACAAAAGACACTTTACAGAACATAATGTATTTGGCATCCATTACAGAATGAATTTATGACGTACCTCAATAATATTACGTCAACTTTTATGAAAAAAGGATCAAATTGTTACTCACAACAAATACTAAACGATTATTAAAATACATTAATACAGTCTTGTTTATATTTTCTATGTTTATGAAGGAGGCAAAAGGCAAAGCTGCCTGCAACAAGTGTCTCCCCCAAAGTGGAAAGAGTGATAGTCGCTATTTTAAACTTTTATTACAGGTGTGTTTAATATAAAGCAGTGTGCTATGCTTGTTTAGTGGAGTGAAATGAATAGGAGGAGGACTGGTGTTCGTGAGAACAAGCTGGATACCTCTGTGTAGGTGAGACACAAACAGAAACAGTGGGGGAAGCCAGACAAATTAAATAGGAGTTCCAGCAACTATTTATGAAGTCTATGAGGCCTCCATAATGCACACATGAACTTTACAGTGTAAGTAGTTGTAGGGTTTATATTTAGTTCTTTCATAAGTCGTTCCTCCCTCTATCACTTAAATTAAATTATCTCTCATTTCAGAGCCGATTTTCCTGCATTTCACCTTAGGGTATCTTATCCTAACCTACGAAAACTTAATATATCGTAACGTATTCATAGCGTGAACTATCCCAACCTAATCTGATTTATCGAAGCTAAACGTAACCTAACCTATCTTTGCATAATCCAATACAAACATAATCTTGCCTACTCTATACTAATCTATTATATACTAACCTAACCTTAGCCTAATGTAAGAAAGCCAAGTCTACTCGTATGAATTTTAACCTATGCAGAACCTTAACCTTATCAAGTTTAGGGGGATGGTTCACTTTTTAGTCTATTTGTTTTCATTTATTCAATATTTGTCTAGCTTCCTCCCTAGATCTCCATCAAACTTTAAAAACACATCCATTAGATCCTCCTTTAGATAAATTTGCAAATTTTTCGGTAGAAAAATGTAACTGATTCTAATGTGTAGATGAAACAACACAAATGGAGGAAAATCTATCTAATCAGGCACATTTCATAGCGAGGTAGGTCCTTAGAAAACTATTATATGCCCCATAAAATATTCTCTCGTTTCACTTAAACATTAGGCTATTTTGTGTGCAGTTGGGTCTGAGTACATGATGGATTGATATCCCGTATTCGATAAATGAATATATAATCGTAGTCATGTACTTAAAGTTTAACTGTCTTGATGATTATAATGGTTAGAGTGTTTAAGATCAGTATGTGGTAACCCAGGTTCAAATCCCAGGAAGATCACATGTTTTCATTAATTTCATTGGGAGGTGTTTAGTGTTGGGAGGGATATAAATAAATCAGATTATCAACCATAGCATTGCATCAACTGTAGGCCTTCCCCAAGCGGAGTCTCCCACAATATTGCCGTTCCCAAAGCGGCAGGATGTATGGTAATTACCGTAAGGCCGGGGATATAATTAGCCAGGCCCCGCTACTAGGTACTTAGGCCGGGACAGGTGTGTAGGCCTCTATGTTCCCGGACGGTAATAATGGTCTACCTGAGAGCATAATTAGGATTCATTGTTTGACGCGCTGATGTGGGGGGAGATTAGCTATCAGAGGTAGGGTTAAAGGGGGGAAATGGGCTGGTTTTCCGGGCCACCTTCTCCCTCGTGTTTAATCCCACCAATGCTTAGATTTTAAGACGTTCGATTTATTAGTTTGAGATTTTATGACTTTACACCCCATTTCTTTGTCAATATTAAGACCTCTCGTGCCATCTAGGTGTCGATTTTTTCCTGGCGAGCGATAGCGAGCCTCTCATTTTAAGAGTAACCGGCCTTCGGCCGAGAGATTTTTCTACCGAAAAATTTACAAAATTATCTTGAAGGGGGTTCTAGGGGGTGGTTTTTACAGCTTGATGGAGGATTATGGAGGAAACTAAAAAATTATAAGAGATAAAACAATAAACAAATAAATAGGCCCATCTCCCCTTAAAGATGGGAGATAATGCTCGAGTCCCCCGAACACTAGGGGGCATCATGTGCGACAGTGTCCTGTTCAATGTAACTTCTGATGACAAGTGCCTTTGATTAGTTCTGCGGGACATGACGTAATCAAAAGAACCCTGCTACCGTGAAGAGAGATTACATTGTAGTGTGTACACAACTAACACAGAGATATTTCTTGTTTTTGTTTTGTTTTTCCTATGGGAGTGAAGGAGACAAAATGCAGAACTGCCTTTAGCGAGTGCCTCCCTCAGAGTTGAAAGAGTGACAGGGCCAAAATCAAGTGACGTTCGAGCCAAAATACCTGGACACAAGGAGTTTGAAGAAATTTAAGTCATAGGAAGAGGGAAAGTCTAATTCTGGGACAGAGTTCTATAGTTCAGCTGCTGAATAGAAGAAAGGCTGAGAAATACGTTTCACTCTTGGATTGGAGAGTTGCACAGAGTAGGGGTGAGATTGTATTACGAAACGGGTGCTACGTGCTCTACGAGGAGGGGGTGGTATACACTAAGCGAGCTCTGAAAAAACATTGATTATTGTAATAGCGGTAGAGATGCTACATTGCGGCGAAGAGAGAGATACTGCAGATAATTGGTGAGTGGACGTGAGTTAATGAGACGGAAGGCTTTCTTTTATACTTTGTCTAAGAGTGCTGTGTGAGAGGATCCTCCCCACACGTGTGGACAATATTCAATACAAGGACGCACTGTGCCCCTGTACAGAGTAAGAATCTGCACAGGGGTAAAGAACCCCTTGAGGCGGTTGAGTACACCCAGCTTCTGGGAAGCTGTTTCAGCTAAAGTGGTAATATGATCTTTCTAAGAGAGATCAGAAGGAAAAGGGACACCAACAATATTAAGAGAAGATAAAGGGTTAATTTGTATGCTATTGAAGAGTGGGTCATAGTTTTCTGGAAGGGGTTGACGAGTAGACAGATAGAGAAATTCATGGATAAATTAAAATCTGAGAAAAGCAAGGCATAGTTGAGCTGCTTAAGCAGTATCCCAGCCTTTGGATATTGAACACAAAGTTTGACAAAACGGAAACAATATTTAAAAGTACATTCAATTTAAGAAATACATTTGGTATTATATATCAATATAATATATATATATATATATATATATATATATATATATATATATATATATATATATATATATATAATTCACATATTGTATGAATTAATTTGAATACAATTTGTGTGGTTGATCGATTTGTGAGCGAAGGTATGTTTATAAGGCATAAGAGCAGGAGCAGGATGTAGCTTAATTTGTACGTGAGGTTGGAAGTGATGGGGAGGTCCTGGATGATGTATGGTTGGGTGGGTGGGGGGGGGACTTCCTGGGGCTGCTCATTGCTTACCTTATAAGGGGTTAGGCAAGAACAGGTACACTCGGATGCCATAGTCTCTAGCCCACTCATAATAGTCGTGCACATCACCTATATCTAATTACGGAACTATGTCTCCAGAAACGATTTTAGGATATAATATTCCATACATCAACTTCTAAGCTATATATACTTCTAAGATGTATATACTATTTATTGAAAAACAAGTTTAATTCAAAATTCAATACAGAGAGTTATTATTGCACAAACAATAACATAGGGGAACCAAAAATTATTATCAATGGGCTAGAAACTATGGCATCTAAGTGTACAATCGAGAACATTAATGGCGACGCACCCACTTGAATAAATTAGTAACGAGCGCAGACAAGACAATACATTATTCAGAACTTGGCTTTAGAGGTTCAAAGATTCGAACTGGAGTAACTTTATATACGGTAAGAACTGTACACATACACGGAAAACATAAACACCTTCAACATGTAAATAATAGAAACCACATTCGTCAATCATTCATACTCTTTTTACTTTCATACATAAGATCACGACAAGGAACAGAACTTATGTGGGCAACTGTACCTGCGGGATTCAAAGGGGTACTAGAGATTCCCAGAGGTCCTTGCTAGGCTACTTTATAATCTTATTAACCCCTTGAGGATTATCACGGATTTTGACAGCGTATTCTGGCTATCATTAAACGATTTTATTCACAGTAGGAAGGCCATATGGAAGTGAGAGAGTTGATTGGTCCAGTCTTTACCCTTTCAACTCTCACATATATTTCCTAAGCTAAATATAGTCGTCTAAAGCCGGTATCACACGAGAGCTTTTATAGTCAACATTCGATGATCAACATTTTTCTGGCAACATTTCTGGAATATTTTGCACTTGTATCGGAAACTAAACTGAGGATTGATGAATTTAGGTAACCGAAATAATTATATGTTGACCTTATAAGCTGCCAGACCAGTGTTGAGGATAAATGTTGAGGGAAAAAGCGCTCGTCTGATACCGGCTTAAAGGTAGCCAAAAAAAAAGGTGGCAAAACGCGTCATGATCCTCAAGGGGTTAATTGTCTGGACTTAACATTGTTTAAGCTTTGTGCAGTGAACCTCCTTTTTCTACACACCTTTAGTGTGGAAAAATATATCCGCATATTTATTACCACAAGAATCTATAGTTTTCATATACTATATATATATATATATATATATATATATAATATATATAGTATATATATATGTGTGCGTGTGTGAATGTGAAGGTGAATGTGTGTGTAATTATTGTATCCATCTGTGTATTTAGCTTGCAATATACCTATACATAATGACCCACCATGTCTCTCTTCATTCCCCTTATAAAACACTGACGTACTCCCCGAGGTTCAGTTGGTTCATTAAGGGGGGTGACCTGCTTTTGTTATCCCATTTTCTCTCTTTCTCTAGCTTGTATCCATTCGGCCCTATTCAGCCTACTGTTTTAAGACGTTTATCCCCATCCAGGTGTCAATTTTTTACTGGTGAGCGGTAGCGAGCCAGCATATTTATAAAAATGTTTTTGACAGCAGGCTAAATTTGTACATTTTTCGATAGAAAAATGTCTCCGGCGAAGCCGGATCTCTTCATATAATGCTGGCTCGCTATCGCTCGCCAGGAAGAAATCAACACCTAGATGGGGATAAACGTCTTAAAATAGTTTGCTGAATGGGGCCGAATGGATACAAGCCAGAGAAAGAGAGAAAAGGAGAAAAATGAAAAAAACAGGTCACCCCCCTTAAATCATCAGTTTACTTACGAAAGAAAACACACATCTAAGCACACGAGATATACCTTGTATAGACCAATAAATTACAACTAATGGTATCTTGTCTGCCAAAGGCAAACAAGTCCCACCTGTGCTAAATCACGGACTTTGAAGGTTATATTAGTTTATTTTCCGTAATGCAAAGTGTAGACGACGATTTGCACGTTTGCGCTTCATAGGCCCTATTCTAAAATGTTACCACAGTGAAATATTTAGCTTTTATGAATATAAATGTATGTATGTATGTGTATACTCAAGCACGTACGTCATTGGTAGGTGTGGCCGATTCGAGACAGAGCCCGAACAGAAACAAGGCTTAAAGTTCCAATTCTTAGGGTCTGGGACCACTTTCACGTTCCCTCGCCCCTTGCTCTGTCTCGTGTAGTAGGTTAATTGTAAATGGATAGGAGGATTTCTAGCCCCCTGCCCCAGAAGGAAAAGTAGGACAGTAAAAGAGACAGACAGAAACGGCTAAGGTTGGGAATATAAATACTATACAATGAAATACAATATAACGTAATGATATCATATTAATGTTATATTATATAATAATAATCAAATTAAAATGCATATGGATATTAAGGGGACAGTGGCTGTTTGTTCGATATATATATATTTTTTTTTTCATACATATTTTTTTAGTTTCCTCCCTAGACCTCCATCAAGCTTAGAAAAACACCCCCTAGAACTCCCTTCAAGATAGATTTGTACACAATTCGGTAGAAACATTTCCTGGCCAAAGGCCGCTTCCTCCTAAAATTACAGGCTCGCTATTGCTCGCCAGGAAAAAATCGACACGTAACTGGCACGAAGGGTCCTAATATTGACAAAGAAATGGGGTGAAGGTCATAAAATCACCAAACTAATGGAACCAACGTCTTAAAATCTCAAAACTAGTGGGGCTAAACATAAGGGAGAAAGGGGTCCAGAAAAACGGTCTGTCTCCCCTTATTACAAACATATTGCTACCTTGACGGCATTAGCCTTACTCCAACAACCCTTCAAAGACAAAAGAAGAAGAAGAGCCGGCTTATTTTGGCAGCCTGAATATGTCTCTCTTTATTTTTTTCTTTCTCTCCCTCTTTCTTTGGCTTTTATCCATTCGGCCCCATTCAGCCTACTGTTTTAAGACGTTTACCCCCATAATAGTGTCAATATTTTCCTGGCGAGCGGTAGCGAGCCAGCATATATATATTTCTGTTTTGACAGCAAGCTAAATTTGTACATTTTTCGATAGAAATATGTCTCCGGCGAAGCCGAATTTCTCCATACAATGCTGGCTCGCTATCGCTCGCCAGGAAGAAATCGACACCTGGATGGGGATAAACGTCTTAAAACAGTTGGCTGAATGGGGCCGAATGGATACAAGCCAGGGAAAGAGAAAAAAGGAGAGAACAAAGCCGGTGACCCCCCTTAAGCCACCTAGCATAATCTAGTTTCCGATTACAATGCGAAGAAACCTCATCACATTACGAGAAAACACTTGCTCATCGAAAATTGCCCGAAAAATCGCTGGTGTGACGCCGGCTGTACTGTATTATCCCTTCATTAAGAGAGATAACCGACGTTGGAATTATGCATATGTCACACTGTTTATGAGCGCGACTGTACAAATAACGTGATTATCGACGAATTCAGTTCTAAAGGAGGTAGTATACTATACAACTATATACTATAAACTCTCTCTCTCTCTCTCTCTCTCTATTATATATATCTTTCTGTTTGCATTAAATTTCCTTTCCATTTCTAACTTTCTATACATTCCTTCAGGTAGTTTCCAAGATCTGCAAGGTTATTCACTTCCAACTGTCTTCATGTACGGCAATTGCGGGAGGGAGCGGTGGGTGGGGAGAGAGCCTTCTTCTTTGCTATCCTTTCCATTCACTTTCCCTTACGGGTTAGCTATCTCTACTATAATTATGTCCTGACCACCTCACTGGGATCGTAAGGTCTGTGTGGTCAGTGGATCTATGTAAATCTCGCTCTCTCTCTCTCTCTTTATTGTGACACTTTAATGTCTACGTTGATTGTGATATACAATAAATAAGTATGATTTGCTATTCAATGAATGTACATTTTTATTAACCCTTTCAGACTCATATGACGCAGAGCTTGCCAGATTAGCAATAAGAAATAGAGTTCTCTCACTCTTATAATTACCTTTCCAAAATTAGTTTTCTGCCCACAGCTAACTCAAAGACAACTGCAGAGGTTGAAGTAACTAAATTAAAGGTTTCTAAATACCCCTGATGGTAACAAAGGTTTTAAAGTATCGCTAATAGGCTCAAAATTGCGTCATATGTTCAGAGAGGGTTAATATATTAATTTGCCATGTATGGAGATAAACTTGCAGATATTCGAGGATTTGTTTTAATAAATGTACAGTATATATATATATATATATATATATATATATATATATATGTATATAATACAGTATATAATATATACATATATATATATATATTAGTGAAATGCTCTGTATTGACGAGATATCAATCGCATGAGCACTTATCTTGGCTCATGTTATCTCTTAGTTTAGGAGTAGGCTACTCTGCATATATTTTTATCAATTGCAAAAACCGATCAGTACTATTTAATGAAATAATTCTTGGAAATGTACGTGCTCTACCAAAAAATGTAAACATTCATATTGAAGGGGGGTTTAAGGGGTGTTATTTGTTTATTAAGCTTGAAGGAGGTCTAATAGGGAAACAAACAAGATAAATATAGGAATACATAAATAAATCATCAAATAACCAATATCTCCTTAAGGGGAGACGGTTCACTTTTTGGGCGATTTTTGCATGTATTAATAATTTTTCAAGTTTCCTCCCTAGACCTCCATCAAATTAAAAACAAACAAACATCCATTCCATCCCCCTTCTAGATTAATTTGAACATTTTTCGGTAGAAAATTCTTCCAACATAACAGGCTCACTATCGTTCGCCGGGGAAAAAATCGTCACCTAAATAGCACGAAAGGTCTAAATATTGACGAAGAAGAAATGGGGCGAAAGGTCTTATAAAAATCGACTAACTAATGGGGCAAACATCTTAAAATCTGAAAACTAATGGGGCTAAACATGAGGGAGAAAGTGGTCCAGAAAACCGGCCCATCCCCCCCTCAATGATGCCGACTTTCTGAGCGCGCCTGTACCGGTTTAGCACACGTATCTGCAGGTGAGCGGCTAATGACATCTATTCACCTGGCTAGTGGATTTATCGCTCATCTCTATTTAACCCGCAGTATATACCGAGCTTTTGGATGTACACAGAGAGAGAGAGAGAGAGAGAGAGAGAGAGAGAGAGAGAGAGAGAGAGAGAGAGAGAGAGAGAGAGAGAGAGAGAGAGAGAGAGAGAGAGAGAGAGAGAGAGAGAGAGAGAGAGAGAGAGAGAGAGAGAGAGAGAGAGATTAACATAGGTTAACATAGATACACTGACCACACAGACCTTACGATCCCAGCGAGGTGGTCAGGACTTAATTCTAGTAGAGATAGGTAACCCATGAGTAAGGGAAAGTGGAAGGATAGGATAACAAAGATATAGCAAAGAGAGAGAGAGAGAGAGAGAGAGAGAGAGAGAGAGAGAGAGAGAGAGAGAGAGAGAGAGAGAGAGAATCATATTTTAAAATTTACTTTATCTAATTTTCCCCTGTTTATTTTTGTTCAACCCCAGATCATTCTGTAAGATTTGGAAGGAAGAGGGATAACCAGAGGGAGATCATTAGAGAGAATAACACTGTTTTCCCCATCACTATCTCACACTCACCCACACACAAACAACCACTCACTCACTCTATCTCTCTCTCCTTTGTACTCTCTCTCTCTGGTGAAATAAGCTCTCTACCTAATTCTCTCTCGCTCCCTCTCTGTATCTCTCTCTCTCTCTTTCTCCCCCCCCCCCCGTGTCAACATAGTCAGATGGCCCCTCAAGCGGGTTATTTACGTCCATTCAGGCCTTCAGGTGGGGCGGCCAGGGTTTGGGATAACGAGTGGCGAAACATCTTAATTGGCGGGGTACAGTGGTTGCTAAAAGTTACGCTACATATTTTTTTTTTTATTCTATTTGAATGAAGGAGACAAAATGCAGCTTGCCTGTAACGAGTGTCTCCCCAAAAGCTAAAAGAGAGACAGAACCGAATTCAAGGGACGTTGGGGTCAACATGCCTGGACACACAACGTTTAAAGCAGTGTCATAGGATGAAGGAAAGATTGATTTAGGGAGAGACTTCCAAAATTCACTTGTTACTTCAGCTTGTACAGTCGTCGTTTTAATTTCTTTTCCTCCCTGTGATTTGAATTATGCAAGTATTACATATTGCTGGGAACAGTAATTAATTCAAACAAGTCTGCCCTCCTAAGTGCCGTCAGGAATGGCTTGTAATCCTATGAATATACACGTGTAAATAATATTATATATATATATATATATATATATATATATATATATAAATGAGTGTGTGTGTGTGTGTATGTGAGTGCGAGCGGGTGTAGATAGTAATATGATCACTTATGTAAGACACATTGGGAAGAAGTTTCGTAATTTACCCTCTGGCACACCTTAACTATGGTACTTATTCCAGTATATGCATACAATACAAAATACTTGAAACATATTCCACGTACCGTATGCATAATGCATAAAGGCCACAATAGTTCATATCATAATGTACATCTGATATCACGAATATAACTTCTGTGATATTAAACAATTCATGACATTAATAACAATAAAGCTAACGAGAAAACCGTCCTAATGCTCCCGACTTATATTAATGTATGGACCGATCACGATATTCTCCTTAATGTCAGGAGTTAAGGCGCATTTACACGAGGGGTTATACTGGCAATTTTCTGATCCGCAAGATTTGTCTGATAACATTATGGAACTATTTTCCATGTTGTAGTGGTATTGGTCAATAGATAGAAATTAGATTGAAATAAAAAAACAAACTTCTTATAAAAATTATTATATTCAACAAACTGCCAGATCAATGCTGCCGCTTCAAGTTGAGGAAAGAAGAGCTCGCGTAACAATAACAACAACAAAAACAACAATCAAGATCATCATCATCATAATAACAATACTACTAAAACTACTACTACTGCTACCACTACTACTACTACTACTACGGAACTACTAATGATAATAATACTAATAATACTAATACTAATATTAATTATAATAATAACAATAAAAATAATAATAATAAAAATAATAATAATAATATTAATAATAAAAATGATAATAACAATCATAAACATAATGATAACGCTATAATAATAATAATGATAACGCTATAATAATAATAATGATAACGCTATAATAATAATAATCTCGAAGCTCCCCCCTTAACGTGAGAGTCTTGGCTAGTGATTAATAATAAATCAGAAGGAACCATAATGATTCGGACTCACACGCTCCTAAACAATTAAACCACCACCATTCTCATATTGAACACGGAGTTACACCAACTATTTTTGCCAGCAACTTTTTAAGGGGGGGGGGGGGGGGGGTTCACTTTTTGGGCGATTTTTGCATGTATTCGTTATTTGTCTAGTTTCCTCCCTAGACCTCCATCAAATTAAAAGAAAACAAAATATCCATTAGATCCCCCTTCTAGATTAATTTGTACATTTTTCGGTAGAATAATGTGCCGGCCGAAGGCCGGTTCTTCCAACATTGCAGGCTCACTATCGTTCGCCAGGAAAAAAGTCGACACCTAAATAGCATGAAAGGTCTAAATATTGACGAAGAAATGGGACGAAAGATCTTAATATCGACTAACTAATGGGGCAAACATCTTAATATCTGAAAACTAATGGGGCTAAACATGAGGGAGAAAGTGGTCCAGAAAACCGGCCCATCCCCCCTTAAATGTTATCAGAATTATGTCAGATATTTTTTTTTTTTTTTTTTTTCCATTTTTAAACATTTATATATATATATATATATATATATATATATACTTTTATTTATTTATCTGTTGTTGTTCCCTAAACGTCCATCACCACCACCATTCTCATATTGAACACGGAGCTATACACCACCGATTTGTGCCAGCAATTTTTATGTTTTAGTAGAATTATGTCAGATATTTTAGTTTTCTTTTTTGTATTTATTAGCATATTTATTTATTCATGTATTTATTTAGTTTCTTGCTCCCTAGACGTCCATCAAACTTAAAAGACATCCCCTTTTCCCTCATTATTAGTCCCATTAGTTTGGCTATTTTAAGACCTTTTGCCCCCTTTCTTTGTCAATTTAAAGACTTGTATTGTATTAAATCATATCATGAAAGATACAAAGCAAAACAAAAAATATAATTGTTTTTCACTTAATAAAAGAAGATTGGGAGGTCAAATTATTGAGTGCTTCACGATATTATTATTTTTTTTTTACAAAATGTATGTAGATTCACTGTTCAAATTCAATAATAGTTCATCAACTCAGGGAAATGGAATGACATTAAAAACCAGGAGAGCGAATCCCGATGTCACAAAGCACTTTTTCACCTACAGTGTGGTCCACGAGTGAAAAAAAACTGCCAAAGAAAGTAATACAATGTAATACAATTGACACATTCAAAAGGAGTCTAGACATCCATTTCAAGGAGGTTGGAGTAATATGGGTAAAACAAAACAAAAACAAACAAAAAATATAGGGCTAACATCAGTTACACACATTTCTCAAAATTCCTTCTGTACTATGAATTTCCCAGTAAATATTTTCTCATTCTGCTGGAGGCCTTGTTACCCTAACTAAATTTCATGCCGACCCAAGGTCGGAGGCGGTGGTGGGTGGCGAGAGAGCCTTCTGCTTAGCTATCCATGCCTTCCACTTTGTAGCAAATTCTATGTTAGCATTAAGTCCGAACTGTCTAGTAGGGAGCGCAAGGTCTGTGCAGTCTGTGTGTATATGTAACTTTATGTAACCCTTTATCTTTTCTCTCTCTCACGAAAAGGAAGGTCCACATACAGCATTCTGAATGATACCAACTACACTTTAAACTTTCACAGGGACCTTCTTTTGATCAAGTGAAAAACACTGGTTGAAGAACTAAATGCTATAGAAGGAGGAGTTAATCTGAAGAAAAAACCCCGAACCATTATTGGATATTCATAAACTGAGACACACGCAATCGTTATGATAGATCAAAATAAAATATTCACACACAACCGAAAAAATCCAATTACACACAACACTAAGTCGGGTAAATAATTAATAAGAACCCGCACAAGAGACACACCCCATTACACATAAAACAGTTATTAAATATATCTTTGAAAGGTGAAGGCATTTCAGTACATAATACAATATTTAGTTTGGCACAGGTTTAAACATCGACAGCTGAGGGTATAATGCCAACATATGAATAAAGTAAATGCGACTGGCATTAATTATTACTATCATTCTTTATTAATGTTGTTGTAGAATATTTCTTTATGAATAATAACAAACATAAGCTGAACAATTTTGACTTGTAAACGTACCTAAAGACATGACAATAGTTATTATCTCTGCCAACGAAATTGGTCGGAGGATTTGTATTCTCTTCCGTTTCTTTGTTTGTCTGTCAATTTGTCTGTAAATAAAATATCTCGCATAGTATCAACCAATGTTCACGAAATCTTGGTGGACAGATAGTATATGCGCCAAGGAAGAAATGATTCAATTTAAGTGGCGATCCATAATTCATGAACCGATATTCACGACATTTGGTGGACAGATAGGATATGCGCCAAGGAAGAAGGAGGCAATCCATATCATATGTCACACTGGTGTCACTGTTGTGCTTTTACGTTTATTGTGTAACAAAGCCATTGCAGGTGGAGTTTTACGCCGTACTAAGGGTACAAAGGAGTACAAAGGAAATCAAGCAACAAGAGGTCCAGCGACCTCTCAAGGCTGCTTGCTCTCCAAAACACTGATGGTCGTGTCCAAACAGTAATTTAGAGTGGGTAAGAGAAAAATAGAAAGGGAAGACGGCCCTGGGACAACAGTACTGTACGTGGCAGGATTAGGAGATGTTAGTAGGGGACAGTTGTTAGTAATATAATAGAGGGGAACAAAAATACTTTATTAATTTACAAATGCAGTCAGTCGTGTATTTAAGGCAAGGTGTTGTCTAGGCGAAGTTTAAAAGAATCAACGGTGTTGCAGTCTATGATATATCGGGGAAGCCCATTCCACAAGTTGACAACCCGATTGTAGAAGAAATTCTTAGACTCGTGTGAGTTAAAAGATTTACCAATAATTTTGCAACCGTTCCCCTGCATGATTAATATAATTTGATTGGTCGATAGTGAAATATTTATTACAGGTCATATTGTTGATGCCTTTGATGAGTTTGAACACTTGCATTTTTCACCTCTTAATCTGAGCTGGGTTAAAGGAAATATATTTAATTAACTGAGACGCTCCTCGTATGGTTTGTTCTTTAGGCAAGGTACAATTTTGGTAACTCTACGTTGAACTCGTTCCATTTTGTCTATCTTTTTGGTAGTAAGGGCACCAGGATTGAACGCAATATTCCAGGAGAGGGCGGACTAAGGAATTGTAAAGAGTTAGGATGACTTCTTTGGATTTATGCTCAAATTACCTGCATATAAAGCCAATTATTTTGTTTGCCTTCTTAACAACTTCTGAACATTGTTGACTCGGTTTTAGGTTACTCGATATTGTTACTCCCAGATCGGTTTCTCTGTCTACACTTTTAAGCTGAGTACCATTCATCGAATAGTGTGCTTCCTCATTTCGGTTTCTGATATGTAGTACTTTACATTACAAATCATCTAATTTTAACCAGAATCAAAGGTAAGAAGGTGTTATGGTGCCGGAGGAGTTAAAGGGACGCAGTTGGTTTTTCCTCCTCCTCCTCCTCCCTCATGTTTAGCCCTATTAGCTATGAGATTACAAGACATTCGCCCTATTAGTTTGGCGATTTTCAGACCTTTAGCACAATTTCTTTGCCAATATTAAGACCTTTCGTGCCATTTAGGCGTTGATTTTTTTCTCCTGGTGAGCGATATCGAGCCTGTATTTGAAGAGGAATCGGCCTTCGGCCGAGACATTTTGCTACCGAAAAATATACACATTTTTGTCGAAGGGGGGTCTTGTGGGTGTTTTTTTAAGCTTGATAGAGGTTAAGAGAACAAACTAAACCCCTTACTTAAACCATTGAGTCGAACCAGTAAATATACTGCACAATACCGTCTGAGCTCCCTTAAACAGAAAAAGAGGTATTTTTTGTTTGGCCTATATATAATGAATACACTCTAGTCGAATTGGAATACAGGACGCCCTTGTCGTTGCTTTCCACGTTTATCAGTTATGTCTTAAGCTGCATAAAATCATCTAATATTAACCAGAATCAAAGGTAAAAAGGTGCCATGGTGCTGAAGGGGTTAAACAGGATATAGGTAATTTGTTTTGGCCTATATATAATGAATAAACTATAGTCGCATTGGAATACAGGAAGCCCTTCTCTGTGCTTCCCACGTTTATCAGTTATGTCTCCCCGTCTCCCGTCATTACGTCCCGCGACATCTAATATGCCGGGATCAATCTTGCAGCTACTGACCTTCAAATCACACGCCGCCTCAGGATAAAAAAAAAATCCCTGGGATTTCTCATAATTAGGGGGAGGGAAGGAGGACTTATGACCGACACAGACGAGCGGTTTTTCATCATGTTTTCGACAATGTATATAGTTATTAATGTCTTTTTTTAGTTTCCTCCCTAGACCTCTATCAAGCTTAAAGATACAACCCCTAGACCCTCTTTCAAGATAAATGTGTACATTTTTCGGTAGGAAATGTGTATATATATATACTGTATGGTTCACTGGTATCAGCGAACAGACAAAAGGTACAGCATTTCACACGACATAATTCTGATAAAAGTTTAATTTGGAAGTTGCAAGACTAGAGTCACCTACAAAGTTAGCAGAGAAATAGCTCATGTGAATTCGACATTACTGTGGGAGAAGACACAAATAATGTATAGCACTAGAGGAGGGGATTCAAGGCTATTTTCTTAAGCGATAAAACTTTAAACAGTGTAAACCTTTGTCTTGATGGATGATGTTAACATAAATCATTTGTTATATCAAGGAAACTGTGAAATATTTAGTTCTACTTCATTAACCCCTTCACCACCAATACGTAACTTTTATCATATACTGGTAACCATTAGACGATTTTCTTTAATTTGTAATCAATCTATAAGACTCAAACGGGTAAATACGATGTCAATATACCCTCTTAGTAACATAGGTCCTTCTTATACTGCTAAAATTATCTAATTTTAGCCAGAATCAAAGGTAAAAAGGTGTCATGGTGCTGAAGGGGTTAAAAATCAAGTCGATTATCTGGTTTGGAAAAATCCATAACCACAAATTTTAATTATGTATTTTCTTAATCATAGGGCATTATACAAACCTATTTCAGAGAGAAAGAAAATGGGTTGTATACAACCTGAATAGTTAAAGGAAATATAAATTGGACTTGGTATTGGTATTTTCTTAACCCCCTTTTCCCTCATGTTTAGCTTCATTAGTTATGAGATTTCAACACGTTCGCCCAATTAGTTTGACGATTTTAAGACCTTTCGTCCCATTTCTTTGTCAATATTAAGACCTTCAGTGCCTGTAGGTGTAGGTTTTATCCTTGGCGAGCGATTAGCTAGCCTGTAATTTAGGAGAAACGGCCGTCCGGCCGGGACAGTCATTCTACCGAAAAATTTACAAAATTTATGTTCAAGCGGGGGTCTTGGGGGTGTTTTTCTTATAAGCTTGATGGAGGTCTAGGATCAAACTAAGACACTAAAATTAAGAAATTAAAAAAACATATCAATTAGTTCCCTTTCTTAAATCAGTAAATACTGTATGATATGGGATGGACGCCTTTTCCACATATTTAAGGGAGAGTTTATTTCTGGGACCACCTTTCTCCCTCATGTTTAGCCCCCATGTGTGTTGATATCTCAAGGCGTTCCACTCTATTCGTTTGGCGATGATGTTAAGACGTTTTGTTCCATTTTAATCGTTTGAGTTTTGTTGAATTTATTTTAATTTGATTATTTTTGTCCTAGGGGAGCGATAGCAAATCCTGTAAGATAGAAGGGGAATATAATTTATTCTAAGCTTGGTTGAGGTATTGGGAACGCCAAACGAACGGTCCCTTTAACCCCCTTCTGTTATTGGCCCTGTACCTGTGAAGTATTGGCAAGTATAGCTGGTCCCCTATTAGGCGATTTTAAGTCCGTTTCTAGGAAAGGCGAGGACGGTGAGACTCAAAACCCATTAAAAGGACTCCGTACATACTATCTCCCGAACCCCTTTTTACTACCACAGATCCTTCTCACAAAGCTGACCGAAAACAACCTCGTATCTCACTCTAGATTCGAAGAAAATTACAAAAGAGCCGCTGCGGTCCAGTAGGGTTAATTAAAAGACATATGAACGGTGACCTAACGTCACAGGCGCCATGAGCAAGACTTCTTGCTGGACCCTCAGGATTTAAATGGGAAGATACTGACAGTGCAAAGAGCCCGATGGATCTGTGGTAGCTTGTGATGATGATGATGATACGTGATGCCGTAGGTATCAAGCCGTGTATCACACGAGCGCTGTTTGTTCACTTCAACACATTTATCCTCAACAATTGATCTGGCAGCTTATGAGGCCAACATTTAGATGATTTCGGTCA
>CM064525.1:52040632-52068540 GCA_032716605.1 Paralithodes platypus | reverse complement strand
AGCTTTTTGGAGGTACAGAGGAGGAGAGAGAGTGAGGAGGAGATGAGGAGAGGGAGAGAGAGAGAGAGAGAGAGACGAGAGAGAGAGAGAGAGAGAGAGAGAGAGAGGGAGAGAGACGAGAAGAGGAGAGAGAGAGAGCGATAGAGAGAGAGAGAGAGAGAGAGAGAGGACGAGGAGAGAGGAGAGAGGAGAGAGACGAGAGAGAGAGAGAGAGAGAGAGAGAGATTAACATAGGTTAACATAGATACACTGACCACACAGACCTTACGATCCCAGCGACGTGGTCTGGACTTAATTCTCGTAGAGATAGATAACCCATGAGTAAGGGAAAGTGGAAGGAAAGGATAGCAAAGGGGAGAGAGAGAGAGAGAGAGAGAGAGAGAGAGAGAGAGAGAGAGAGAGAGAGAGAGAGAGAGAGAGAGAATCATATTTTAAAATTTACTTTATCTAATTTTCCCCTGTTTATTTTTGTTCAACCCCAGATCATTCTGTAAGATTTGGAAGGAAGAGGGATAACCAGAGGGAGATCATTAGAGAGAATAACACTGTTTTCCCCATCACTATCTCACACTCACCCACACACAAACAACCACTCACTCACTCTATCTCTCTCTCCTTTGTACTCTCTCTCTCTGGTGAAATAAGCTCTCTACCTAATTCTCTCTCGCTCCCTCTCTGTATCTCTCTCTCTCTCTTTCTCCCCCCCCCCCCCCCCCGTGTCAACATAGTCAGATGGCCCCTCAAGCGGGTTATTTACGTCCATTCAGGCCTTCAGGTGGGGCGGCCAGGGTTTGGGATAACGAGTGGCGAAACATCTTAATTGGCGGGGTACAGTGGTTGCTAAAAGTTACGCTACATATTTTTTTTTTTATTCTATTTGAATGAAGGAGACAAAATGCAGCTTGCCTGTAACGAGTGTCTCCCCAAAAGCTAAAAGAGAGACAGAACCGAATTCAAGGGACGTTGGGGTCAACATGCCTGGACACACAACGTTTAAAGCAGTGTCATAGGATGAAGGAAAGATTGATTTAGGGAGAGACTTCCAAAATTCACTTGTTACTTCAGCTTGTACAGTCGTCGTTTTAATTTCTTTTCCTCCCTGTGATTTGAATTATGCAAGTATTACATATTGCTGGGAACAGTAATTAATTCAAACAAGTCTGCCCTCCTAAGTGCCGTCAGGAGTGGCTTGTAATCCTATGAATATACACGTGTAAATAATATTATATATATATATATATATATATATATATATATATAAATGAGTGTGTGTGTGTGTGTATGTGAGTGCGAGCGGGTGTAGATAGTAATATGATCACTTATGTAAGACACATTGGGAAGAAGTTTCGTAATTTACCCTCTGGCACACCTTAACTATGGTACTTATTCCAGTATATGCATACAATACAAAATACTTGAAACATATTCCACGTACCGTATGCATAATGCATAAAGGCCACAATAGTTCATATCATAATGTACATCTGATATCACGAATATAACTTCTGTGATATTAAACAATTCATGACATTATAACAATAAAGCTAACGAGAAAACCGTCCTAATGCTCCCGACTTATATTAATGTATGGACCGATCACGATATTCTCCTTAATGTCAGGAGTTAAGGCGCATTTACACGAGGGTTATACTGGCAATTTTCTGATCCGCAAGATGGTCTGATAACATTATGGAACTATTTTCCATGTTGTAGTGGTATTGGTCAATAGATAGAAATTAGATTGAAATAAAAAAACAAACTTCTTATAAAAATTATTATATTCAACAAACTGCCAGATCAATGCTGCCGCTTCAAGTTGAGGAAAGAAGAGCTCGCGTAACAATAACAACAACAAAAACAACAATCAAGATCATCATCATAATAACAATACTACTAAAACTACTACTACTGCTACCACTACTACTACTACTACTACGGTACTACTAATGATAATAATACTAATAATACTAATACTAATATTAATTATAATAATAACAATAAAAATAATAATAATAAAAATAATAATAATAATATTAATAATAAAAATGATAATAACAATCATAAACATAATGATAATAATAATAATAATAATAATAATAATAATAATAATGATAACAATAATAATAATCTCGAAGCTCCCCCCTTAACGTGAGAGTCTTGGCTAGTGATTAATAATAAATCAGAAGGAACCATAATGATTCGGACTCACACGCTCCTAAACAATTAAACCACCACCATTCTCATATTGAACACGGAGTTACACCAACTATTTTTGCCAGCAACTTTTTAAGGGGGGGGGGGGGGGGGGAGGTCACTTTTTGGGCGATTTTTGCATGTATTCATTATTTTTTTAGTTTCCTCCCTAGACCTCCATCAAATTAAAACAAAACTAATATCCATTAGATCCCCCTTCTAGATTAATTTGTACATTTTTCGGTAGAATAATGTGCCGGCCGAAGGCCGGTTCTTCCAACATTGCAGGCTCACTATCGTTCGCCAGGAAAAAAGTCGACACCTAAATAGCATGAAAGGTCTAAATATTGACGAAGAAATGGGACGAAAGATCTTAATATCGACTAACTAATGGGGCAAACATCTTAACATCTGAAAACTAATGGGGCTAAACATGAGGGAGAAAGTGGTCCAGAAAACCGGCCCATCCCCCCTTAAATGTTATCAGAATTATGTCAGATATTTTTGTTTTTTTTGTTTTTTCCATTTTTAAACATTTATATATATATATATATATATATACTTTTATTTATTTATCTGTTGTTGTTCCCTAAACGTCCATCACCACCACCATTCTCATATTGAACACGGAGCTATACACCACCGATTTGTGCCAGCGATTTTTATGTTTTAGTAGAATTATGTCAGATATTTTAGTTTTCTTTTTTGTATTTATTAGCATATTTATTTATTCATGTATTTATTTAGTTTCTTGCTCCCTAGACGTCCATCAAACTTAAAAGACATCCCCTTTTCCCTCATTATTAGTCCCATTAGTTTAGCTATTTTAAGACCTTTTGCCCCCTTTCTTTGTCAATTTAAAGACTTGTATTGCATTAAATCATATCATGAAAGATACAAAGCAAAACAAAAAATATAATTGTTTTTCACTTAATAAAAGAAGATTGGGAGGTCAAATTATTGAGTGCTTCACGATATTATTATTTTTTTTTTACAAAATGTATGTAGATTCACTGTTCAAATTCAATAATAGTTCATCAACTCAGGGAAATGGAATGACATTAAAAACCAGGAGAGCGAATCCCGATGTCACAAAGCACTTTTTCACCTACAGTGTGGTCCACGAGTGAAAAAAAACTGCCAAAGAAAGTAATACAATGTAATACAATTGACACATTCAAAAGGAGTCTAGACATCCATTTCAAGGAGGTTGGAGTAATATGGGTAAAACAAAACAAAAACAAACAAAAAATATAGGGCTAACATCAGTTACACACATTTCTCAAAATTCCTTCTGTACTATGAATTTCCCAGTAAATATTTTTTCATTCTGCTGGGGGCCTTGTTACCCTAACTAAATTTCATGCCGACCCAAGGTTGGAGGAGGTGGTGGGTGGCGAGAGAGCCTTCCGCTTTGCTAGCTTTAACTTCCACTTTGTAGCAAATTCTATGTTAGAATTAAGTCCGGACTGTCTTGTAGGGACCGCAAGGTCTGTGCAGTCTGTGTGTATATGTAACTTTATGTAACCCTTTATCTTTTCTCTCTCTCACGAAAAGGAAGGTCCACATACAGCATTCTGAATGATACCAACTACACTTTAAACTTTCACAGGGACCTTCTTTTGATCAAGTGAAAAACACTGGTTGAAGAACTAAATGCTATAGAAGGAAGAGTTAATCTGAAGAAAAAAACCCGAACCATTATTGGATATTCATAAACTGAGACACACGCAATCGTTATGATAGATCAAAATAAAATATTCACACACAACCGAAAAAATCCAATTACACACAACACTAAGTCGGGTAAATAATTAATAAGAACCCGCACAAGAGACACACCCCATTACACATAAAACAGTTATTAAATATATCTTTGAAAGGTGAAGGCATTTCAGTACATAATACAATATTTAATTTGGCACAGGTTTAAACATCGACAGCTGAGGGTATAATGCCAACATTTGAATAAAGTAAATGCGACTGGCATTAATAATTACTATCATTCTTTATTAATGTTGTTGTAGAATATTTCTTTATGAATAATAACAAACATAAGCTGAACAATTTTGACTTGTAAACGTACCAAAAGGCATGACAATAGTTATTATCTCTGCCAACGAAATTGGTCGGAGGATTTGTATTCTCTTCCGTTTCTTTGTTTGTCTGTCAATTTGTCTGTACATAAAATATCTCGCAAAGTATCAACCAATGTTCACGAAATCTTGGTGGACAGATAGTATATGCGCCAAGGAAGAAATGATTCAATTTAAGTGGCGATCCATAAGTTATGAACCGATATTCACGACATTTGGTGGACAGATAGGATATGCGCCAAGGAAGAAGGAGGCAATCCATATCATATGTCACACTGGTGTCACTGTTGTGCTTTTACGTTTATTGTGTATCAAAGTCATTGTAGGTGGAGTTTTAAGACGTACTAAGGGTACAAAGGAGTACAAAGGAAATCAAGCAACAATAGGTCCAGCGACCTCTCAAGGCTGCTTGCCCTCCAAAACACTGATGGTCGTGTCCAAACAGTAGTTTAGAGTGGGTAAGAGAAAAATAGAAAGGGAAGACGGCCCTGGGACAACTGTGCGTGGCAGGATTAGGAGATGTTAGTAGGGGACAGTTGTTAGTAATATAATAGAGGGGAACAAAAATACTTTATTATTTTACAAATGCAGTCAGTCGTGTATTTAAGGCAAGGTGTTGTCTAGGCGAAGTTTAAAAGAATCAACGGTGTTGCAGTCTATGATATATCGGGGAAGCCCATTCTACAAGTTGACAACTCGATTGTAGAAGAAATTCTTAGACTCGTGTGAGTTAAAAGATTTACCAATAATTTTGCAACCGTTCCCCTGCATGATCAATATAATTTGATTGGTCGATAGTGAAATATTTATTACAGGTCATATTGTTGATGCCTTTGATGATTTTGAACACTTGCATTTTTCACCTCTTAATCTAAGCTGGGTTAAAGGAAATATATTTAATTACCCGAGACGCTCCTCGTATGGTTTGTTCTTTAGGCAAGGTACAATTTTGGTAACTCTACGTTGAACTCGTTCCATTTTGTCTATCTTTTTGGTAGTAAGGGCACCAGGATTGAACGCAATATTCCAGGAGAGGGCGGACTAAGGAATTGTAAAGAGTTAGGATGACTTCTTTGGATTTATGCTCAAATTACCTGCATATAAAGCCAATTATTTTGTTTGCCTTCTTAACAACTTCTGAACATTGTTGACTCGGTTTTAGGTTACTCGATATTGTTACTCCCAGATCGGTTTCTCTGTCTACACTTTTAAGCTGAGTACCATTCATCGAATAGTGTGCTTCCTCATTTCGGTTTCCGATATGTAGTACTTTACATTACAAATCATCTAATTTTAACCAGAATCAAAGGTAAGAAGGTGTTATGGTGCCGGAGGAGTTAAGGGGAGGCAGTTGGTTTTTCCGAGTCCTCCTCCTCCCTCATGTTTAGCCCTATTAGCATGAGATTACAAGACATGCGCCCTATTAGTTTGGCGATTTTCAGACCTTTAGCACAATTTCTTTGCCAATATTAAGACCTTTCGTGCCATTTAGGTGTTTATTTTTTTCTCCTGGCGAGCGATATCGAGCCTGTATTTGAAGAGGAAACGGCCTTCGGCCGAGACATTTTGTTACCGAAAAATATACACATTTTTGTCGAAGGGGGGTCTTGTGGGTGTTTTTTTAAGCTTGATAGAGGTTAAGAGAACAAACTAAACCCCTTACTTAAACCATTGAGTCGAACCAGTAAATATACTGCACAATACCGTCTGAGCTCCCTAAAACAGAAAAAGAGGTATTTTTTGTTTGGCCTATATATAATGAATACACTCTAGTCGAATTGGAATACAGGACGCCCTTGTCGTTGCTTTCCACGTTTATCAGTTATGTCTTAAGCTGCATAAAATCATCTAATATTAACCAGAATCAAAGGTAAAAAGGTGCCATGGTGCTGAAGGGGTTAAACAGGATATAGGTAATTTGTTTTGGCCTATATATAATGAATAAACTATAGTCGCATTGGAATACAGGAAGCCCTTCTCTGTGCTTCCCACGTTTATCAGTTATGTCTCCCCGTCTCCCGTCATTACGTCCCGCGACATCTAATATGCCGGGATCAATCTTGCAGCTACTGACCTTCAAATCACACGCCGCCTCAGGATAAAAAAAAAACTCCCTGGGATTTCTCATAATTAGGGGGAGGGAAGGAGGACTTATGACCGACACAGACGAGCGGTTTTTCATCATGTTTTCGACAATGTATATAGTTATTAATGTCTTTTTTTAGTTTTCTCCCTAGACCTCTATCAAGCTTAAAGATACACCCCCTAGACCCTCTTTCAAGATAAATGTGTACATTTTTCGGTAGGAAATTTGTATATATATATATATACTGTATGGTTCACTGGTATCAGCGAACAGACAAAAGGTACAGCATTTCACACGACATAATTCTGATAAAAGTTTAATTTGGAAGTTGCAAGACTAGAGTCACCTACAAAGTTAGCAGAGAAATAGCTCATGTGAATTCGACATTACTGTGGGAGAAGACACAAATAATGGATAGCACTAGAGGAGGGGATTCAAGGCTATTTTCTTAAGCGATAAAACTTTAAACAGTGTAAACCTTTGTCTTGATGGATGATGTTAACATAAATAATTTGTTATATCAAGGAAACTGTAAAATATTTAGTTCTACTTCATTAACCCCTTCACCACCAATACGTAACTTTTATCATATACTGGTAACCATTAGACGATTTTCTTTAATTTGTAATCAATCTATACGACTCAAACGGGTAAATACGATGTCAATATACCCTCTTAGTAACATAGGTCCTTCTTAAACTGCAAACATGATCTAATTTTAGCCAGAATCAAAGGTAAAAAGGTGTCATGGTGCTGAAGGGGTTAAGAATCAAGTCGATTAAATGGTTTGGAAAAATCCATAACCACAAATTTTAATTATTTATTTTCTTAATCATAGGGCATTATACAAACCTATTTCAGAGAGAAAGAAAATGGGTTGTATACAACCTGAATAGTTAAAGGAAATATAAATTGGACTTGGTATTGGTATTTTCTTAACCCCCTTTTCCCTCATGTTTAGCCCCATTAGTTATGAGATTTCAACACGTTCGCCCAATTAGTTTGACGATTTTAAGACCTTTCGTCCCATTTCTTTGTCAATATTAAGACCTTCAGTGCCTTTTAGGTGTAGGTTTTATCCTGGCGAGCGATAGCTAGCCTGTAATTTAGGAGGAAACGGCCGTCGGCCGGGACATCATTCTACCGAAAAATTTACAAATTTATGTTCAAGCGGGGTCTTGGGGGTGTTTTTCTTATAAGCTTGATGGAGGTCTAGGATCAAACTAAGAAAACTAAAATTAAGAAAATTAAAATTAACATATCAATTAGTTCCCTTTCTTAAATCAGTAAATACTGGTATGATATGGGATGGACGCACCTTTTCCACATATTTAAGGAGAGTTTATTTCTGGACACCTTTCTCCCTCATGTTTAGCCCCATTTGTTTTGATATATCAAGGCGTTCACTCTATTAGTTTGGCGATTTTAAGACGTTTTGTTCCATTTAATCGTTTAGTTTTGTTTGAATTTATTTTAATTTGATTATTTTTTCCTAGGGAGCGATAGCAATCCTGTAAGCTAGAAGGGGAATATATATTTATTTAAGCTTGGTTGAGGTCTTGGGAGCAAACTAACCCCTTAACCCCCTTCTGTACCCGTGACGTATTTTGCAGTATATTCTGGTAACTATTAGGCGATTTTAGTCAGCTTAGGAAGGACGTCTACCCATTAAAAGGCTACAAACTATCTCACTTAACCCTTTTTACTACCACAGATCCTTCTTAAGCTGCAAAAAATCGTCTAAATATAGCTAGAAGAAAATTAAAAAGACGCTGCGGTACAGAAGGGGTTAATTAAAAGGCATATGAAGGTGACATTCACGTCACAGGAGATGAGCAAGAATATGATGACATCAGGATTAAATGAAATATGACAGTGCAAAGAGACAGATGGATATGTGTTAGCTTGTGATGATGATGATGATAACGTGATGCCGTAGGTAAAGCCGGTATCACACGAGCGCTTTTTCACTCAACATTTATCCTCAACACTGATCTGGCAGCTTATGAGGTCAACATTTAGATGATTTCGGTCACCTAAATTCATGTATCAACAGTCTAGTTTCCAATACCAGTGCAACATATTCCAGAAATGTTGCCAGAAAAATGTTGATCATCGAATGTTGACTATAAATGCTCTCGTGTGATACCGGCTTTAATACTGGGAAAACTGTACTGGTAGAGTGGAGCTGTGAGGAATGCGTTCGAACTTCGGGGCAATTTCTGGATGTACAGCTATGATAAATGGGTAACTAATTTGATAAATTGCTTTAAAGCCGGTATCACACGAGCGTTTTTCCCTCAACATTTACCCTCAACACTGGTCTGGCAGCTTATTAGGTCACCTTTAATATATTCTTGTCATTTTCATCTGCTATCAGTCTAGTTTCCGATACCAATGCAAAATATTCCAGAAATGTTTCTAAAAAATTTTTTTTTTCGAATGTTGACTTTAAAAGATATCGTATGATATTGGTTTTAGTCACAAAGAGCAACTTATAGGGATTCACTAGCTATTGCTCATTGGCTTGTTTTTATAATTAGGAGTTGTTCAAGTACAGTCGCGCTAATAAGTCATGTCCCAGCTGTCATTACGTTTGGCTTGCTCTGTGCTGTATTAATGTCTGTCGTCAGATGTTGAATACGGTGGGTAAGTCTAGGAACATGTTTGTATATTTCACTCGATATGAAGAAATGAAGCTTGGATATTGCTGATACCAATTATTGATCAAAACATACTTGGTGCTGAGACATCACATATTAGCGCGACTGTACATATCTCGAATTTACTGTTCGTATTGCCGTCCTGATGTTATTTCGATTTGATAACATAACAAGGAACTGGAGTTCTCGAAAAGGGGCTCCAGTCCTGACGCTATTCTTGACTTACAGTGTGTACTGATGGGTCGATAGCCTCTGAAGTCCTATTTTAACTAACTAACTTGATAACATAACAGTGAATATATGTATTATAAGGACATCCCAATATATGTATTATAAGGACATCCCAATATATGTATTATAAGGACATCCCAATATCCGTCCAATCAACTGAATTACATTTATGACTATGATTCGCTATGATCTTAACTCTTTCAGTTAATGCCGTCAAACTTTGCTTTATTTTAGTTACTGTATCATCACGCAATTGTATTCAACTTAGAAAGAACCAATCAGATTTGACAGTTAATTTATTTGTACAGTCTTTAAAGGGAGGTAAGTTTGCTCCTTAGACCCCCATCAAGCTTTACAAAAAACAAAAAAAAACAAAAAGCTAATACCCTCAAAACCTCCCTTCGAGATAACATTTAACTTTTTTCCGTAACAAAATGTCTCAACCGAAGGCCAGTTCTTCCTAAATTACAGGCTTGCTCTTCATCGCCAGGAAAAAATCGACATCTAACTGGCACAAGTGTTTAATATTGGCAAAGAAATGGGGCGCAAGGTGTTTCACCAAACTAATGGTGTTATTTAGTTGTCCAGTTTATCCTGGCGAGCGATAGCGAGACTGCATTTGAGAGGAACCGGCCTTCGGTCCGGTCATAATTCTACCAAAACAAACACAAATTGATCTCGAGGGGGGGGGGGGGGTCTTAGGGGTGTTCTTTTGAGCTTGATGCAGGTCTAGAGAGGAAAACAAACAAACAACAAATAAATACATATATATATATATATATATATACCGGTATATATATATATATATATATATATATATTACAAATATAAATAAATACACAGATTAACAAATTACACAGATCTCCCCTTAATAGACTAAAGAAAGTTGAGGTCTGATTGAAGGTATTAATTATTAATTCCACAGAGTATAATGCCGCTGTGACCTATATCATAATGGGCCTCTCAGACACACACACACACAATCACAACAACAATAATGCAAGAACTAATACACATAATGGTAGATGTGAGCCCTGATAAGCCTCACTGACAATACTCTCCTGCAGTAATGACATAATTGGCTACCCTTTTCCTTGGGCTCCAGAACTTTGTCACTCAATCATCAGTAGCTAGACATATTTTCCACCGATACACCTTGCTGTTAGAGTAAAAATTATCGTCAATATTAGATTGTATTCGGGGTTTGGCATCCTCTACCCAACCTTACCAGTTTCTCCTTTACTGTCCGTTACTTTTCCTTATGGGGGCAGGGGGCTAGGAATCCTCCTCCCCTTTTAAAATTCACAAATTTGACGAAACAGAGTAAGGGGCGAGGTAACGCGAAAGTGGTCCCGGACCCTAAGAGTTGGAACCTTAAATGTTGTTTCGGGCCGGGCTCTTTCTCGAGTCGGCAACCACTAGCACATGGGGTACTTACATACATACATACATACATACATACATACATACATACATACATACATACATACATACATACATACATACATACAGTACATACATACATACATACATACATACATACATACATACATACATACATACATACATACATACATACTTTGATATTATGTCTGATTAAAAACTACTCCTAGCTTTTCTATATTATTTTTGCTATTGCTGCTATGTGTGCATTTTACATAATTCATATTCCATATTATCTCTTAAATTTACGCTCAATTTATTCTTAACATAATGTTGACTGAACGATAGAGGCAAGACAAATGGAAATGTTTATATTTGTTTTTATTAGTTTAGTTTTATTTGTGTTGTTGTTGGGAATGACATCAAGAGGTTAAGACAATTTGATATGGTCTTCATGTTAGTTTAATTACTGATCCAAATTTGATTAAGTCACCCATCACATTCTGCTAGGCAATAACGCTACATGCTATTATATATATATATATGCGTGTGCGTGTGTGCGTGTGTCTAATGTATTCCTGTTGTTATTATAGATAAGACAAACCCTTACTTACCAAGATAAGGCTATTCGATAAATTAATTTAAATCGTAGTCATGTACTTGACCTTTTAACTGTCTTAGCGGTGTAATGACTAGAGTGTTTACAATCTGAATGTGGTATCACAGGTTTGAATCCCGGGAGGATCACATTCTTTCATTAATTTAAATGCGAGATGTTTGGTGTTGGGAGTGAAATTAATTAATTAGATTATAATACTTTACCTGATTTCGTAGGTAACCAAGAACCCTACATATTAGGATTCAGAGCTAGTTTGCTCACTACATCCTTCAATTTCTCCTAATTGTTATTTACTCTATTACCTACATTCCGTCCCTTCTAAATTTCAATTAGTAAACGCAATATTCCCACCATCCCACACACATATATTTTAATAAGTTGTCTCTCAATAATGTTTTTCCTGATATACTTTTTTTTGTTAGATATTCAATCCCACTGTAACATATTGTCTTCTTTATATTATGTATGCAATCTTTGATATATGCTCTCTCTCTCTCTTATATATATATATATATATATATATATATATATAGAAAGAGAGATAGATAGATAGATAGATAGATATAGAGAGATATATAGATAGATAAATATAATGCATAACGCCACACGACATTGCCAACATTTGCCAATCAAAAGATACCCACCAAACAAACGCACACACGCACAAACACATGTCAACTCTCTCTGTCTCTTTCTCTCTCTCTGGACCCCCCACAACAACAGCACCTCCCCCTCCCCCCTCTACATGACAACTGGACGGTAATGAGTGCGACAGATACGATAATTCCGCCAATTTTCTCATGTGAGTCACCTATTGATTCAGGGTCTCTATGACGGCTGTGGTGGGGGGTTGGGGAGAAAGGGGGGGGGGGGGTAGGGAGGGAACAGGGGGGGGGTGAGGGGGGAGATAGAGAGGTAAAAGGGGAGAGAGGTGGGGAGGGAAAGAGGTAGGAGAGGGAGAGGAGGGATGGAAGGGAAGCAGTTTGATAGAGAGGAAGCTTGGGAAGGAAGGATGAAAGGACAAAGAGAGAGTTACACAGAGTTACACAGATACTCAGACCACACATACCTTGTGCTCCCTACTAGGTGATGCGGCCTTAATACTACTAGACAGGGACAGTTTATAGTAGAAGAATAGGACAGTAAAGTAGAAGGCTCTCTCCCCACCCTCCGCTTCATCCGGCTAAAACGCCGTACCGGAAAATAGGATGAAGTGTAACCCAATGGGCCAGGAAATACCCACAAGTTAAGTGTTTATTGAATATAGAAAGAAATTAATTTGAAAGGGAAATTACACTTACCTACATATTAATTCATATTAATCCAATCTTCATCAGATGATCGTCCAGTCTCTTCTTAAACGTATGAATTGAATTACTCTCGACCACCTCCCTTGGTAAACTATTTAACTTTTTAACCACACTATTTTTAAGGTAACATTAATGTTGATAAATCCCAAGGGTTTCTTAGCTTCATTTGCCGCAGCCGCACATTACTCTGAGGATTAGAGGTTTTATGATATTGTAACCTTGAGATCTTTTACCTTAAAGTATGCTAGTATTGGTCTGCCATTCACTTGATAATCATACTTTTTGAATTTGCAATTTTTCTGACCAATCCACGATTTTGCTGAAGTCGGACTGTAGGCTATTTATGACGGGTAGTACAATGGAGAAATAGGGTTTTTGAAGCATTAAAGGCAACAAGGTTTTCTCTGCCCCAATTGGAAATAGTAGTTAGATCAGCGGATAAGTGTTCAATGGATTCATTAAGTTTGTTTTTGAGGGATTGATGGCTGGGGCGTTCTGGAAATCTAGATGAATAGTGTAAGGTACAGTCGTCTGCGTATGAATGGATGGGACTGGAGGTACAGTTGAGAAGATAATTTATGAAAATTATAAATAGAATTGGAGATAGGACAGAACCCTGAGGAACACCGGAGTTGATAGGATGAGGAAGTGAACGATGGCCGTCCACAACGGCAGCTATGGAACGACCGGAAAGGAAGTTAGAGACAAAGGCAAAGATGGAGGGACAGAAACCGAAGGAGGGAAATTTAGAAATTAGAGACTTGTGTCAGTCTGTATCGAAGGCCTTCGCTATGTCTAGCGCAATAGAAAAAGTCTCCCCGAAGTCCCGAAAGGAGGATGACCAAGACTTAGTAAGATATGAAAAAGATCACCTGTAGAGCGACCCTTAAGGAAGCCATACTGGCGATCTGAGAGTAGATTATGAGAAGAGTACTGCTTAAGGAATTTGGAAGTAAGAATAATTTTAAAAACTTTAGAGATACAAGAGATGAGAGCAAATGGACGATAGTTGGAGGGTTGAGAGCGGTCACCCATCTTTGGGACCGGTTAAATGAGAGCAAACTTCCAGAAAGAAGGGAAGACGTTAGAGGAAAGACCAAGACAAGAGAGTTTGCCTAGGCAGGGAGTCAGCACGGAAGCACAGTTTTTGAGTACAACAGGAGGAACACCGTCCTTTTGATTTTTAGAAGATTGGGAGCAAGATATCTGGCCTAATTATACTGAAAATAGTATAGTTTTGTTTTACCAGGCTGATCACTGTAGTTTATTCTAAGCCAACTTAACCCCCTGAGGATTACGACGCATTTTGACAGTATATTTTGGCTATCAATACACGATTTAATGCAGTTTAGGAAGGACCTCTAGGAAACTGAGGGGTCAAAACAACTTCAATTATGTCTTGATGGTGTAGTGGTTAGAGTGTTTAAAATTTGTATGTGGTATCCCAAATTTGAATCCCGGGAGGATCACATGCTTTCATTAATTTCATTGGGATGTGTTTGGTGTTGGGAGTGAAAATTATTAATTATATTATTTCTAAAGGTTCAGGAGCAGTTCTTAGCGAGGTCGGTCCTTTGAGATCTGCGTCTCATAAATTGTTCTTTCCTCTCATATAAACATTACGTTATTCATGGGCAGTTGGTTCTGACAATATGATTAGATAAATATCCAGTATTTGATAAATGGATATCAATCGTAGTCATGTACTTCAACTTGAAATGGTGTAATGGCTAGAGTCTTTAAAATTTGTATGTGGTATCCCAGGTTCGCATCCCAGGAGGATCACATGCTTTCATTATTTTCATGGAGAGATATTTGGTGTTGGGAGTGAAATTAATCAAATTAGATTATTTCTAAAGGTTCAGGAACAGTTGGTAGCGAGGTCGGTCCATTGAGATCTGTGCCCCATAAATTGTTCATTCCTTTCACATAAACACTACGCTATTCAGGGTGCAGTTGGGTCTGATTGCATGATTAGATTAAGTTAGGTCGGGTGTGACGAAGTGAGGTTAAGTGAGGTTAAGTTAGAGTTTACCCCTTGAGGATTATGACGTGTTATAGCAGTTTAATTGGGGCTATCGTTAGAAGATTATATTCAGTTTAGGAAAGATATGTGGGACTCTGATGCATAATAATATAATTAATTAATATCATTACCAAACACCAAACACCAAACACCAAACACCAAACACCAAACACCAAACACCTCCCAATGAATTTAATGCAAGCACGGGATTTGAACCTGGGATTCTACAGACAGATTTTAAACAGATTTTATGTTTGTGGGAGGAGGGGGTCCAGAACCCCCACCCCCCAATAATCCCCTTACCCCCCCACCACACATTATATAGATGGTCGGTGGAGTGGCAGTCATCCCCCATCTGCCTCCTTAAGGGGGGTCACCGTTTTTTTTCTCTTTCTCTCCCTCTCTCTTTGGCTTGTATCCATTCGGCCCCATTCAGCCAATTGTTTTAAGACTTTATCCCCATCCAGGTGTCGATTTCTTCCTGGCGAGCGATAGCGAGCCAGCATTGTATAGAGAAATCCGGCTTCGCCGGAGACATTTTTCTATCGAAAAATGTACACATTTAGCTTGCTGTCAAAACAAAAATATATATATGCTGGCGAGCGGTATTGACACCTGGATGGGGTAAACGTCTTAAAACAGTAGGCTGAATGGGGCCGAATGGATACAAGCCAAAGAGAGAGGGAAAGAAAGAGAAAAAAGCGAGGTGGGCTCCCTTAATCCGCTTGGGGCCCAGTGAGAGATTTTGCTACTACCCTCTTTCGCTCCACTAGTTGGTGCAGATTTAAAGACATTTTACCTTATTAGCAAAGAAAACAAGAAACGAAAATGAAACGTTTGTAGTACTCAAATCAATACATTAAGGTTACGTTATTTCAATAGTATTTCCTTTCATCATAAACGGACATATTTCTGCTCAATACTGATCTCGACAACTTCAAATTTCTTATCACCTAAAACTCCCAGGTGGGCAATGAGCTCTCTTGCCACCCACATATCCTTCCTAAGCTGAATAAAATAATCAAATGTTAGCCAGGATAGACTGAAAGGGTTATAAGCCCCTCACACAAACACCACAAATCATATTTACGCGTGTTAGGGGGGCGGGGGGTTGGGGGGGGGGGGGCAGCGGCATTCATTCATTCCTCTTACGGTAATCCAATTCAGTACCGGTGACGTCTTTTGTGTTTGATTTCAGCTACATTTAGACGATTTTATGAAGCTTAGGAAGAATGTTTGATAGTTAAAAGGGTTAAATGAGATAGTCTGTAGCCTTTTAATGGGTAGACGTCCTGCCTAAGCTGAATAACATCATCAATAAGTGTCAGCAAATAGTGAAAAACACGTCGCCGGTACGGAAGGGGTTAATCCTATTCTACCCTCTTGCCTTACTGCCTCCGAATACGATGACACCCCTTCGCCCTTGTTGTGTACTTGGCTTACACGAATTTATTAACCCCTTCTGTACCGGCGGCGTCTTTTGTCATCTTATTCTAACTATTTTGTGAAGTTTAATAACTTTCTGTGGTAGTATAAAGGGTTAAGTGAGATAGTTCGAAGCCTGTTAATTGCTGGAGGCCCTTTTTAAATGCAATACAATCGTCTAATAGTAGCCAGAATAAGGTTTAAAGTCCGGCGCCGGTACAGAAGGGGTTAAGAATAGTTAAGAGCTGTTTCAGTCAATAGGATACTTGGAGATCATTTGTACTCCTTTGATCCCTAGAGGTCCTTCATAAGCTGTTGTACATCGTTTACTGTTAGCCAGGGTAAAACGAAATGACGCCATTGTATTGAAAGTATTAAGCATTTTCTATCTTATTTCTTTACATTTATACATATATTTTTATTAAATTTCTTCCTCTCTCCTTCATTCTTATTCTGTCATTTTGTCCATGCCATTTTACGTGAATATGTATAGGTATTTTGTTTGTTTGTATTATATTATCCTCTTTCATCTATATCTTTATGATCCTACTCTTCCATATCCAGTTATGTGCTTCTACTCCATTCATTCTCTTCCGTCCATCCTTTTCCAGTTTGTCCATTACAGTCTGCTTCTCCTTCTCCTTTCCATTATTCCTCTCTTCTTCTTTTAGCCTGTGTTGCATTTGTTTCCTACCTGATACCTCCCACTCTGTTTCCTTTCCCTCTCGACTAACCCTTTCTCATGTCTGTGGCGATTTTTCCTCCTCCTTTCTGGCATTTTCTTCCTTTCTAAATCTTAATCTTCTTCCTTTTCTTCGTTGTGCTTCTTTTTAAATCTCTCCCATCTCCTCCTTTACCTCTTCCGTCATCCGTGTGTATAGCTTTTTTCTCTTCCTTATGTATTTCCTATTTTACGTGTTCTGCCTCTTATTCGTTGTGCTTCTTTTCAATCTGTTCTCTCCTCCTCCTCGTAATCATCTATTCCTTTCTATCCCTCCTCCCTCTTTATCTGTTCCCTCTTCTCCCCATTTCCTCGTTTCAACCCGTTCCCTCCTCCTCCTCGTCCTCCCCTACTCCTTTCTATCCCTCCTCCCTCTTTATCTTTTCCCTCTTCTCCCCATTTCCTCGTTTCAACCCGTTCCCTCCTCCTCCTCGTCCTCCCCTACTCCTTTCTATCTCTCCTCCCTCTTTATCTGTTCCCTCTTCTCCCCATTTCCTCCTCCCCTCGACCCACTGGCCAGGAAAATACGATCACTGTCCCTACCATAACAAATGTTCTAACTCACGCCCCTCCCAAACCCTCACCTCGTTACTTTTATTACGCTTATTGCTCTCCTCAAGTTGGGAAGCTTTGGGGGGATTGTCTTACCGCTTCACTGCATCTGCTTAGCTAGACAGATTATGAACATTGTGCAGAGAAATAGTTACTCTTTGGCTTCTATGACGACTAAATTATTGTATTTTTGATAATAATAGCAACTCCATTCACTTTTGGACCTCAATGAACTCCCTCAAATCATATGCGTCTCGATTATCTGCATCTATTTGTATCACATGACCGAACCACTCCATCCTTTACGTACACACCTAGACACTGATAACTCAACTAACAGACAATCTTCTATATCGTACAAAGAAACACTGCATATTTCCCTCACCATCCACACCTCCTTAAGCCGGTATCACACGACAGATTTCATAGTCAACATTCGATTATCAAAAAAATTCGGGCAATATTTCTGGAGTATTTTGCACTGGTATCGGAAACTAGACTGATGGTATATGAATTTAGGTAACAACATAATATTAAATGTTTACCTCAGAAGGTGCCAGACCAGAGTTGAGGATAAATGTTGAGTGAAAAAGCGCTCGTGTTATACCGGCTTTATGCTACATGTCTTCTTCATCAACAGTCCATTATTCACTAACGTAAATTTGAAATGAATAAGATCAACCTGTCACCAGCGGTATCTTGAAGGTTTTACCATCTATAGTCTATTCGCTGTAAGTAGGCAAGCAATTATGATTTCTAACCTCTGTAACTCAAAAACCACTAGAGTATTCCAGCTAATATTTCTAGCATTAGGGAAGAGTCAGTCAAGGAATAGATGTGGAAATTTACAGCCAATTTGCTCCAGCCCTTTTTGAATTTCAGAGGTTAGAAGCAATGATTTTTCGCCTACTTTCAGCGAATATACTATAGCAATGGAACAGATTTGACAAGGATTACGTAGTATTAGGTACAAATTGAAATACTTCTTAACACTATTATGCGATAACTTGTTCTGTTTGTTTATCCCGAGTATCTATCTAGAACTGGGAACAAGGTATATTCCTTTGTGACTACTTCACACACACACACACACACACACACACACACACACACACCTTTAAATTTAGGCTAATGACTACTGGCAATATTATTAACAATTTTACAGGACAGACATCAACATGAAGGAGAGAGAGAGAGAGAGAGAGAGAGAGAGAGAGAGAGAGAGAGAGAGAGAGAGAGAGAGAGAGAGATAGATAGAGAGAGCGAGAGAGAGAGCGAGAGAACACATAAACCTTCTAGCCTAGACGAGACAAAAATGAAATCCTCTTTCCAAGTTAAAGAAGGCTACTATCTTTCTGTCTATATCAGCACCCAATACCAATAACGACTAAACAAAAGACCTAACTACCTAACTAACGCCCTAACGAGTCAACTAGGGAGGGCGGCGATCAACGAGTGCCGGATAAGCAGTCTAACGAGCCAATTGCTACGGTGCGCTAACAACCCGCTAAGTGGATAAGCTGGTTAATGGTAATCAAGGGGGGATAAGAGGCAGATGTTTCAGACTAGGGGAGTGACAGAGAGAGAGAGAGAGAGAGAGAGAGAGAGAGAGAGAGAGAGAGAGAGAGAGAGAGAGAGAGAGAGAGAGAGAGAGAGAGAGAGAGAGAGAGAGAGAGAGAGAGAGAGAGAGAGAGAGAGAGAGAGAGAGAGAGAGAGAGAGAGAGAGAGAGAGTTAAAAGAAATAGTTAGTATCTCATAACCCTCGCAGTTCATGTTTATATTCTTGACAAAGAAATGAATAATTGTAGAGTAATGCCAATTATAGAATATATGCAGAATGCTATACATACTCCTCTTTTATGGTACTACTGAAGAAGGTTTTACGACTTCGGAGTACAGTTTGTTCCACGTAGAGTCACTCATATAAGTTCGTGGACCTCACCTATTTCTAATTATGGGCATATATCTCTTGAGAAAAACGTATGCATATAATTTTCTATACATCAACTACAAAACAATGTATATTATTTATTGAAAAAAAAAACAAGCTTAATCCAAATATTAATTAAAATAGTCATTACTGCATAAATAAAAGCATAGGGGGGGGGGGGTCCGCGAAGTTTTATAAGTGACTGTACAACAATAATTCTTATAATGTAAACATGTTTCTGCCTTTGCTAGTGCTAAACCTCTTCAACTGTTACTTAGGACCTTATTTGCGTATGCATGTACTTCTAGGCTAAGCACCATGTTTTAAGTCATTGCTAAACCCATGTAATAGTTTGAAAATTGTATTTAGTTAGCCTCGTAGGATATATATTTACAAAGGAAAAGACCAAGACTTATCAACCGGTTCTCATAGCTCAGTCTCCTAATTGACGGAATTCATTTGATAAAACTAGCTTGGATGATATCTTAGCTCTACTTACTTCCTGAGTAATGCAAATCAGAATTGTATAGCAATTAATAAGTGAAATAACTATAACAAATTCCTATATATAAGTGAAATAACTATAACAAATTCCTATATATAAGTGAAATAACTATAACAAATTCCTATATATAAGTGAAATAACTATAACAAATTCCTATATAAGTGAAATAACTATAACAAATTCCTATATATAAGTGAAATAACTATAACAAATTCCTATATATAAGTGAAATAACTATAACAAATTCCTATATATAAGTGAAATAACTATAACAAATTCCTATATATAAGTGAAATAACTATAACAAATTCCTATATATAAGTGAAATAACTAAAACAAATTCCTATATATAAGTGAAATAACTATAACAAATTTCTATATACAAGTGAAATAACTATAACAAATTCCTATATATAAGTGAAATAACTATAACAAATACCTATATATAAGTGAAATAACTATAACAAATTCCTATATATAAGTGAAATAACTATAACAAATTCCTATATATAAGTGAAATAACTATAACAAATTCCTATATATAAGTGAAATAACTATAACAAATTCCTATATATGAAATTGTACCTTCATATTGTTCTGAACTTTATTATGTACAGTATGTCAATGCGCTGGATGAAATACTTAAGGCTACATTGCTAAACCCTGTTCCAAATAGATAGTCCAGAAATTGTGACACCTAACCTCTCTAACTAAAAAAAGGGTAGAGCAAATGGGCTGTAATTCCCTGGCTGACCCTTCCCAAATGGTATGACTATTAGCTGTAGATGGATTACTCTAGTCGTTCGTTAGTTACATATATATATTTTTTTTCTACGTAAGTGAGGGAGACAAAAGGCATAACTGCCTGTATCGAGTGTCTCCCCCAGAGGTGAACGAGTGTCAGGGCCAAAATCAAGGGACGTTCGAGCCATAATGCCTGGACACACGGAGTTTGAAGCAATTTAAGTCATAGGAAGAGGGAAATATTGATTCTGGGAGAGAGTTCCAGAGCTCAGCAGTTGAATAGAAGAAAGACTGAAAATAACGTTTCACTCTTGAGTTGGAGACTTGCACAGAGTAGGGGTGGGATTGTGTTGCAAGACGGTACTACGTACCCTACGTAGAAGAGGTGGTATACACTGGGAAAACTCTGAGGAACATTGGTTATTATAGTAGCGATAGAATAGCGAGACAGATGCAACATTGCGGCATAGAGAGAGAGATTGCAGAGAGTTGGTGAGTAGGCGGGAGTTAATTATACGAAAGGATTTCCTTCCTACTTTGTCTAGGACTCTAGGAGTGCAGTGTGAGAGGATCCTCCCCATTCATGTGAACAATACTCAATACAAGGACGCACTGTGCCCCTGTACAGAGCAAGAAGCTGTGCAGGGGTAAAGAAGCCCTTGAGGCGGTTCAGCACACCCAGCTTCTGGGAGGCTGCCTTAGCAAGACTAGTAATATGGTTAATGTCTCTTAAACGGTTGAGATATATAATGCATATATTATAATTATTGAACAGTTTATGCTTAGAATCATCTGTTTAATCGTATCATAAAGTTCGGCATATATATACTACAGCCGTATTTGTGTTGGTAACTCTGCTAACTATTGATGTCAACAGTTCCCACTTCCTTATAACTAGAAGCTCATCATTGGTCAGTTCGGTCACAGCCTCGCCGTTCCCTCTCCATATGCCGAACTTGCGTGACAACAAATGAGAAAGTTCCCACACTCGTACAATATATTATGGCGTCAAATTGGTGGGCGACAGTTGTCATTATATGGTGACGATTTTATTGTCTTACATGTCGTTTTATTTGTCAGCAATATTGTGTCCGTTTGTTTCTATTTTAAAGTGAATATTGTGTCTGTATACATGGCGGTTTAATTAGCGTGTGTTTATACATATATATATATATATAATTATTTATATTTGAGATTTTAATACGTTCTCCCCATTAGTTTGTCGATTTTAAGACCTTTCGTCCCATTTCTTTATTAATGTTAAGACCATTTGTGCGTTTTAGGTGACAATTTATTTTTGGCGAGCAACAACAAGCCTGTAATTTTGGAGAAAGAGGCCTTCGTCCGGAACATCTTCCTGCCGAAAAATTTACAAATTGATCTCGAAGGAAGATGTTGAGGATAATCATTAAGCTTGATGGAGGTTGTGGGAAGGAACAACACAATAATAAATAACTAAGGTAATTAATAAATCCTACCCCCTTAACAACATTCTAGATCACCCACCAAACCATGAAATGCATAGTAACTTGAAACTATGGAACGAATGGAAAAGATATGCCTCGTCTGGATAATATGTTTTTTTGCAAGTTAAGAGGGGATTGGGCGTATTTATTGGATTATATTTTCATTGTTATATTATATATATATATATATATATATATATATATATATATATACATATATATATATATACTGGTATATATACAGCATATACAGTATATATATATATATATATATATATATATCTATATATCTATATATATATATATATATATATATATACTGTATATATATATATAAATATATGAATATAATATATTTATATTTTTTAGTTTCCTCCCTAGACCTCCATCAAGCTTAAAAAACACCCCCGAGACGCAACATCAAGATAAATTTGTAAATTTTTCGACATACAACTGTCCCGGCCGAGGCCTGTTACTACTATATTGTAGGCTGGCTATTGCTCGCCAGGAAAAAATCGACACCTACATTTTACGAACGGTCTTATTATTGCTAAAGAAATGGGGCAATAGGTCTTAAAATCTTCAATCTAATGGGGCTAACGTCTTAAAATAGCAAAACTAATGGGACTAAACATGAAGGAGAAGGGGAGCCAGAAAAAACATCCATCCCCCTTAACAATATTCATTCACTCGTAAAGGTTCATGGACCTCTTGTATTTGTCATTGTGCATCTAGTCTACATAATACTGTATTTAGGAGGATTTATGAATGAAATTTTGTATGCCTAATTATAGAACCATATCTATCTCTCTCTCTCTCTCTCTCTCTCTCTCTCTCTCTATATATATATATATATATATATATATATATATATATATATATATATATATATATATATATATATATATATATATATATACCCGGTATATATATAATATTATATATAACTATCACGAACCAAATTTCATATACACACATTTTCAATGATTGTATACTGTATACACGAAGAAAAAAACAAAACACAAATAATTCAAATATGGGGTCCACGAATTTTTATGAGTGACTGTTCTTATCTTTTCTTTTCCTCCATTTTCCCTTCCCTCTTGCCATCGGTCACAATCCGCCTCGCCCTAACTTCCCGGCAGGACCCAGTTTGTCACAATCACCCAACACAAGTTTCCTCACTGACCCCCGGTAGAACAGAGTACCAGACATCAGGTCACTCCGGCTGCGAACAGAAGGTGCCGTGTTGGTAAAACCATGAGCAATCGTCCTGACTGTAGGAGGTTCAATCCTGGCTGAGAGTATAAAAAACTAACGTGCAATTGTGATATACTGTAATATTGTATACTAAATCAATATGTTTTATATATATACTGTATATATATGCTCTATTACAAGAATTTATGTATCTGGAAACCATGGTAGAGAAGTAGAAAACAGAGTAACACAACAAATATAAGTAGCTGGAACAATGAAAGCCTTGTTTAGTAGCTGGAACAATGAAAGCCTTGTTTAGTAGCTGGAACAATGAAAGCCTTGTTTAGTAGCTGGAACAATGAAAGCCTTGTTTAGTAGCTGGAACAATGAAAGCCTTGTTTAGTAGCTGGAACAATGAAAGCCTTGTTTAGTAGCTGGAACAATGAAAGCCTTGTTTAGTAGCTGGAACAATGAAAGCCTTGTTTAGTAGCAGAAACTTGAGTATGGAAGCAGTGAGAGGATTGCATGAAGGTATGTTGGTGCCGACATAAATATATGGATGTGAAACTCTGGTATGGTATAGTAATGACAAGGCACGAGTAAGAGTAGGGTAGTTGAAATGGATTTCCTAAGAAATGCGTGTGGAGTTCGAAGAAAAGACTGAGTAAGAAGTGTGAACATAAGGGAGGCATGTGGAGTTAAGAAGTGTGAACATAAGGGAGGCATGTGGAGTTAAGAAGTGTGAACATAAGGGAGGCATGTGGAGGTAAGAAGTGTGAACATAAGGGAGGCATGTGGAGTTAAGAAGTGTGAACATAAGGGAGGCATGTGGAGTTAAGAAGTGTGAACATAAGGGAGGCATGTGGAGCTAAGAAGTGTGAACATAAGGGAGGCATGTGGAGCTAAGAAGTGTGAACATAAGGGAGGCATGTGGAGCTAAGAAGTGTGAACATAAGGGAGGCATGTGGAGCTAAGAAGTGTGAACATAAGGGAGGCATGTGGAGTTAAGAAGTGTGAACATAAGGGAGGCATGTGGAGGTAAGAAGTGTGAACATAAGGGAGGCATGTGGAGTTAAGAAGTGTGAACATAAGGGAGGCATGTGGAGTTAAGAAGTGTGAACATAAGGGAGGCATGTGGAGTTAAGAAGTGTGAACATAAGGGAGGCATGTGGAGTTAAGAAGTCGGTAGAACAAAAGGTTGAAGAAAGTGTTCTCAGATGGTATGGTCAAATGGCAAGAATGCCTGAAGAAAGAATAGTTAAAAGGATCAATATCAGTGAAGCGGAAGAAAGAAGAAGGCGAGGAAAGCGGAGCAGAAGATTGTATAATATGGTGTCAGAATGTGTGTCAAAGGGTAAAAAGGGAATGGTTGAAGCAAAATGATTAGCAAATGACAGGAATGAATAAGGAGGTTTGTAAGAGAGAGAGAGTACATGAAGGTCTCTGGACCCTTAAATGACAAACTTGGAAGGTCGTTATCCCAGATGTTGATGTGAAGGGACCTTGTACGGAAGTATATCTGAGGTGAAGCCATTGATTTTGGGGACTGATGAGTGATTGGTGCTTCTGAATGCTTGAGTGCTTGCTTTTTGAGGGCGAACTGCTATGCGTTCTTTTCCTGTCACCTCCTTTTCCTTTCTCGTGTCTCTTGGTGATCCTCCCTACCCCTTGTGGGAGTAAGGGCTGGCTACTGACTGACTGACTATATATCTAATTGCTTTGATTACACCGAGCGTCTTACAGAAAGAGACTTGGAAACAAAATGGTGCCCAGGGTCCTAACATTCGGTATTTACTACGTCACAACTCTGATAACATAGGTACTCGTCACATAACAGTGGCATATTCTCAAATTTGTAAGGGTTCGTGCACTACTTTTCATTTACCAGGACGATTACGGCAGCGTATCCTAACCCACCCTGACGCCTTAAGCTGGTATCACACGAGCGCTTTTTCACTCAACATTTATCCTCAACACTGGTCTGGCAGCTTATGTGGTCAACATATAAACTATTTCGTTTGCCTAAATTCATCTATAATCAGTCTAGATTCCGATACCAGTGCAAACTATTCTAGAAATGTTGCCAGAAAAATGTTGATCATCGAATGTTGACTATAAAAGCTCTCGTGTGATACTGGTTTTACCTAGCGTCACCTTACCTAATCTAACCTAACATAACCCCTTGTGGATCTAAGATGCTATTTGTATTGATTTCCTGGCTATTATTAGATGATTATATTCAGATTAGGAAGGGTATATGTTTGTCAGATGGCTAATTAAGATAGTCTCTACCCTCTTAATTACCGTACCATAGTTCCTCCCTAAGCTGTAAAATAATCGTTTAATGCTAGCCAAAATAAACTATCAAAGTGCGCCATAAACCACAACGGGTTAATACATAGGAGACGTTAGATCAATTATGGTAAGGATATGTTACGGAGATCGTCCTTGTATTAGGAAAAGAGGTTCGGTGTATAATTGTAAAAAATCTAAGGCGAAATAAATAGAGGGTATGTTGCTATATACACCTTAATTACCCTTTGCGTACCTTTTCATAACCCGTATTATTTTTACAGCTCATGAACTCTTCTAAACTTCGGGAATCTGCCATCCGGTTTCGTGAGTGACCGCCTCGTTCCACTAAAATAAGAACAGAGAGGCCTCGAAACACACACACGTAATAAAAATACAATATGTAATCACGTCACCCTCCAAAACACGACAGACCACATTTGTCAGGGATTCAGGGAGAGGGTTGAGAGACACGGCCAATCTCTCTCTCTTGGCTGTCACAATAGAAGGGCAAAGATACACGAATAATGTTTACCCGAGATTGTTTGTAGCAATTCGGTTTTGGCAGCCTCTGAGTGAAAGAATAGTAGATATTCAGTAACTTGAAATAATATGCCTTCAGTGTAATTGCCAGTATATATGTTAAAAAGCCTCTAACTGCTGCCAGAAAGAAGTTGCCGACCCAAAATTGCCGGTGGTATTAGCCCGTGTGATCCTCCCTTCCTCCCACCATATTTTTCTCCGGCATGACCCACGACAGGAGTATGATTGCCACTCACGAACCAACCACTCAATAGCCCCCCCCTATAATGCCACGCTGGATATCACCCACTTAATAACCGAGAGACGATATTTAAGAGATATAATATCAATAGAAGACACACAAAAAATAACCGAGAGACAAAAACTAAGAGATATAATAACAATAGGAGACTTAAACATGACCAAGAGACAATAACTAAGACATAATAACGATAAGAGGCATAACAACAACGATAACAACAACAACATCAATAAGAGACGTAGCAATAATACGAGACATAACAATAACCGAGAGACAGTAACTAAGAGATATAACAATAGGAATCGTAAAATCAATAACCAAGAGACAATAACGAAGAGACATAGCAACAATAAGAGACATAACAATAACCAAGAGACTATAACTAAGATATATAATAACAATAGGAGACTTAAACATAACCGAGAGACAATAACTAAGAGACATAACAACAATAGGAGACATAAACATAACCGAGAGACAATAACTAAGATACATAACAACAATAGGAGACTTAAACATAACCGAGAGACAATAACTAAGATACATAACAACAATAGGAGACATAACAATATCCAAGAGACAATAACTAAGAGACTTTACAACAATAAGAAACATAACAATATCCAAGAGACAATAACTAAGAGACATAACAACAATAAGAGACATAACAATATCCAAGAGACAATAACTAAGAGACATAACAACAATAGGAGACATAACAATATCCAAGAGACAATAACTAAGAGACATTACAACAATAAGAGACATAACAATATCCAAGAGACAATAACTAAGAGACATAACAACAATAAGAGACATAACAATATCCAAGAGACAATAACTAAGAGACATTACAACAATAGGAGACGTATTAAGAGGAGAAGGTTCAGTTTTTGGTCGATTTTTTCATTTATTAATTATTTTTCTAGTTTCCTCCCTAGACCTCCATCAAACTTTAAAACAATATCTATTAGATAAGCCTTCTAGATTAATTTGTACATTCTTCGGTAGAAAAATGGCCGGTTGTTCCAAAATTACAGGCTTACTATCGTTCGCCTGGAAAAAAAGTCGACACCTGAATAGCATGAAAGGTCTTAACATTTACAAGGAAATGGGGCGGAAGGTCTTAAAATCGACAAACTAATGGGGCAAACACCTTAAAATATGAAAACTAATGGGGTTAAACATGAGGGAGAAAGGGAGCCAGAAAAAACGACCCAGCTAAGAGACAGTAAGAGTCATAGCAAAATAGAGACATAAGAGACAATAACAAGAGGCATAATAACAATAATCAAGAGACTAATACTAAGAGACAACACATTGATTTTGATCAAACTAGAGACATAAAGACGAGCACTTTCATCTGCAAGTTTATTATTATTATATATATACCCGGTATATATATATATATGTGTGGTTTTTTTCCGGGACTCTGATCTGTAAAATTCTGATATATACCGACACTATATTAAATATTATGTCACCGAAATTAATCTACCATCAATCTACACTGCAAAAAAATGCGTGTCAAAGTATAACAACAATGACACCCGTCATAAGGGTTCCAATCGCTTATGTATTCAAGTTAGCACGCATAAACGATTGGAATCTATTTTATGTGTAACCATTTTTTACACATGAATACACAATTTTTACAGTGCAGTGGTTAAGGGGAGGTTTTT
>CM064525.1:51788132-52035632 GCA_032716605.1 Paralithodes platypus | reverse complement strand
CCCTTCAAGATCCAATACGCATATGTGTTTCTGTTTTCCGGCCAATATTAGACAATTGTATTCAGATTAGAAAGGGTATATGGAAATCAGAGGGTTAATTGAGATAGTTTTTACCTTTATAGCTCCCACAGATCCTTCCTAAACTCTATAAAATCGTCTAAAGACGGCCAGAATAAACAGTCAAAATGGGTCACAATCTCCAACGGGTCAATTCTTTATAAGTATTTAGCTCGCTATAACAATCTATAGTCTATTCATTATAGGTAAGCCAGAAACCGTAAACTCAATTAGAGTAATAATTTGGGAAGAGTCAGCCAGGGAATAGGCGAGGAAATTTACAGTCCATTTGCTCTGGCCCTTTTTGAGTTATAGAGGGTAGAAGTCACGGTCTCTGGCCTACCTATACTGAATGGAATAATTATATATATATATATATATATATATATATATATATCTTGAAATTAACGATCAAGATGAGACAATCAAATACAGACAAATGCAGTCAGAAATTTAGATGCCGATCGATTACAGCCGGAAAAAAGCCTATGCATGTCAAACGGTGTTCAACTCTTGAATCAGGCGATGCTTTGTATACCTTACTAATGGTATAGACAGAGGATTATACTTAACTTAGGAAATACCTATAGAATGAAAATAGTTAAATAATGTTTAAATGAACCCCCCTAACCCTGATATATTCTCTTTAAATTTAATAAAGCCGTCTGGTGTTAGCCAGGATATAGGAATAATAACACAAAATACATACACAACGTAACCAGTGCCGAAAAGGGTGAAACCAAATCCGTTCCCAAGAAACCGATGCCCATCAATCGCCAGGAACAGCACTTTAACATTAATATCGTCTAGTGATAGCCAGAATAAAAGAACAAATACAAAATACACAAACAAACGTCACAGTACCGAAAGGGTATTTACCAAATCCGTTCCCACGAAGTCGATGCCCATCAATCACTCGGAACAGCACTTTAACGACGGCAAGCATCGGACCTGAATTACTCCAAACTTTATTTAACTAGGTAATGGCACGGGCGAGGTAAAGACCAATAATTCCCACTCAAGGCCCCCTTAGCATGCCATTATAACTCTTAGTGCCCGCTGGAGTCTCAAATACGATCGTTTTGTTCGGGAGTTATATCGCGTCTACGGTTACTTGGTCTGTGTTTGGAGTCGTTTCGCGGCGCTAACCCTGTCCTACATTAAGGGGAGATTTCCACTTGAGGGACTTTTTTTTTCTGGACCCCTTTCTCCCTCATGTTTAGCCCCATTGCTTTTGAGATTTTAAGACGTTCGCCCCATTAGTTGGATTATTTTAAGAACTTTCGTCCCATTTCTGTAAATTTTAAGACCTTTCGTGCCATTTAGGTGTCGATTTTTTCCTGGCGAGCGATAGCGAGCCTGTAATTTTGAGAGGAATCGGCCTTCGGCCGGGACATTTTTCTACCGAAAAATTTACACATTTATCTTGAAAGGGGGTCTAGGGGGTGTAATTTTAAGATTGATGGAAGTCTAGGGAACAAACTATAAACCTCCCCTTAATCCCCTTAAGCCTAGACTAATCTAATTTTTCGTAACCAAGCCTAGCCTGCTCTAACCTTAAACGTAATCTGATCTAACAGAGAGAAAGTCCATATTTACCTAACCTACTAGTTTAACCTAACCTAACCTGATCTAACCTATATATCCTAATCTAAGCTAGCTTAGTCCTACCTAACCATACCTATATCCAAAGAGCTCCAACCTAACCTGATCTTACTTAACTTACCTTAACACCTCGAGAATAATAACGCGTTTTGACAGTTTACATGGCTTTCATTAGACGATTGTATTTAGATTAAGAAAGGCATATGGAAGTCAGAGGGTTGTTGAGCCAGTCTTTAGCCTTTTAACTCCCACAGATCCCTCTTAAGCTGTATATAATCGTTCCATGAGAGCCAGAGTAAACTGCCAAAATGCGTCATGATCCTCAAGGGGTTAACATAGCCGACTGCAGATTGAAGAGGAATCATGTAGGCCAAAAATACTCGCCGACAAACGGACCGGCTGGCGAAAACTACCGCTAAACCCGACCAAATGAGAAGCGAGTCACATTCCGGTTGGTTCCTAATACCCCACAATCACGGGCGCCAGTTAAAAGGGACAAAACGGGGACTGAGTGGTAGCGATGGAGTCTCTGTTTTAGGGCCTACTCGCACGAGCCATTTTTCCATCAATATTGGGTCGGTAATATTATATTCTGGCAACCGAGTATTACCAGAAGTGAGAAAATGGAATCATAACAACGTGGGCCACATGGATTTATATGTTATTGATATTTGATTAGTGAAACAATAATTTATGCTCTGTGGCTCATTTACTTTATTTTTTGTATTTATTTATTTATTTACCGGTATTTATTTTTACATATTATGCCAAGTCAATCAAATAAAGACGACCTCTATCGCGACGGCAAGTATAGCTGTACAGTAGTCACCTTTTGACTCCACTCTCCGGGATTTTTCTTTATGAGGTTTCAGGCAACAACTATTTTTACTCCAGTTAGCTGTCGATATAATTGATTAAATTGTCCCAGCCACGAGACATTTGTTTTTCACGAAGGTATCCTCCACTCAGAGTTACTATTCACCGAAGGTATCCTCCACTCAGAGTTACTATTCACCGAAGGTATCGTCCACTCAGAGTTACTATTCACCGAAGGTATCGTCCACTCAGAGTTACTATTCACCGAAGGTATCGTCCACTCAGAGTTACTATTCACCGAAGGTATCCTCCACTCAGAGTTACTATTCACCGAAGGTATCGTCCACTCAGAGTTACTATTCACCGAAGGTATCCTCCACTCAGAGTTACTATTCACCGAAGGTATCCTCCACTCAGAGTTACTATTCACCGAAGGTATCGTCCACTCAGAGTTACTATTCACCGAAGGTATCGTCCACTCAGTTACTATTCACCGAAGGTATCGTCCACTCAGAGTTACTATTCACCGAAGGTATCGTCCACTCAGAGTTACTATTCACCGAAGGTATCGTCCACTCAGAGTTACTATTCACCGAAGGTATCCTCCACTCAGAGTTACTATTCACCGAAGGTATCGTCCACTCAGAGTTACTATTCACCGAAGGTATCGTCCACTCAGAGTTACTATTCACCGAAGGTATCGTCCACTCAGAGTTACTATTCACCGAAGGTATCGTCCACTCAGAGTTACTATTCACCGAATGGATCATCTTCATGGAGTCAAAGTCACATGCCCAAACAGCTAATACGTCACCGGCTTTTTGTTGTTAGCTTTTTCTCCCTTTCTCTCTTTCCCTGGCTTGTATTCATTCGGCTCCATTCAGCCAACTGTTTTAAGAAGTTTATCCCCATCCTGGTGTCGATTTCTTCCTGGCGAGTGATAGCGAGCCTTCGTCGGAGACATTTTTCTATCGAAACATTTACAAATTTAGCCTGCTGTCAAAACAAAAATATATATATGCTGGCTCGCTACCGCTCGCCAGGAAAATATTGACACCTGGATGGGGGTAAACGGCTTAAAACAGTAGGCTGAATGGGGCCGAATGGATACAAGCCAAAGAGAGAGGGAGAGAAAAAACACAAAAGCGAAGTGGGCTCCCTTAAGAGATTCCGTTGAACCATATGTTATGACGAGGCCACCTAAATATTATCATAACTTCACTGTAAAATTCATGTGAGAAGTAGACTGTAGACTGAAAATATATACATGCTCAAATTAATATGCAGGATTCGAAACTGCATAATAAATCGTAGGCTTGTGCATATTTCTTTACTGTCTTGATAGCGTAATGCATAAGTGCGCGGAATTTCGATGTGAGTATCCTAGGTTGTAGTCCCTGCAGTGCCACATGTATTTGTTGATTTCATCAATTGAGTTTAGAGGTGAAGTTGGTTAGTGGAAAACAATAAATAATGCATAAGTGGGCTACAATTACTTTGAGAACAAATGCGAAAGCTTTGTTTAGGCTTTTGGAAGACAATCATGATTCTTATCATGTGTATTGCAATAAAATTACTAAGCTTTCAAAAATGTATTATAATGAATACGCGTAATATGCTTACTCATACACTATATAACTATATAACTATATAACTATATGCTTACTCATACACTATATAACTATATAACTATATAACTATATGCTTACTCATACACTATATAACTATATAACTATATAACTATATGCTTACTCATACACTATATAACTATATAACTATATAACTATATGCTTACTCATACACTATATAACTATATAACTATATAACTATATGCTTACTCATACACTATATAACTATATAACTATATAACTATATGCTTACTCATACACTATATAACTATATAACTATATAACTATATGCTTACTCATACACTATATAACTATATAACTATATAACTATATGCTTACTCATACACTATATAACTATTCATGGAAGCAAACGAACAATGGGAATATGTGTTCGATCGCTATATCTTGCTAAAAAATATAACAATAGGTGTTCGATCGCTATATCTTGCTAAAAAAATATAACAATAGGTGTTCGATCGCTATATCTTGCTAAAAAATATAACAATAGGTGTTCGATCGCTATATCTTGCTAAACAATATAACAATAGGTGTTCGATCGCTATATTTTGCTAAAAAATATAACAATAGGTGTTCGATCGCTATATCTTGCTAAAAAATATAACAATATTTCGGTAGTTGATTCAACAACACCTCTCTCTCTCTCTCTCTCTCCACCACTTACCCCTACTATAATTTATGCCCCACCTCAATCCATTGATCCATCAATCCACTTGCGATTTTCGGGCTATATGGAAGTTCAAGCCATGCTGTAGGCATGAATACTTTTGTTTCTATGTGTATGAAGGAGACAAAATGCAGGCTGCCTGTAACGAGTGTCTCCCCCAAAGCAAAAAGAGTGACTGAGCCAAATTCAAGGGATGTTGGGGTCAAAATGCCTGAACACGCGAAGTTTAAAGCAGTCTAAGTCAAAGGACGAAGGAAAGATTGATTGAGGGAGAGAGTTCCAGAGTTCACTTTGCCGAATTACAAATTCAAATACCTTTGCAGTACACACATTAATACATGAAATCAAAGTGAAAATAATCCTTCATCCACTCGGAATCTACATAATGTATTTAAGGAGGGTTTTCTGCACTACTTTTTCCTTCATGTTTAGCATATTAGGTCTGTGATTTTTAGTCATTGGTCCCGCTAGCTTGGCGATTTCAAGAAATTTCGTACCTTTCCCTGTCGATGTTCTCCTGGCGAGCGAAAGCGAGCCTGCAATTTAGGTGGAACCAGCCTTAGGCCGTAACATTTTTCTAACAAAAAATGCACAAATTCTCTCCCCTTAAGTTTGTGCAAATATCGACGTCTTATATGCTGCCTGAACCTTTTTATAGCTCGATACTCGTAGCGGTAATTGACCACTTGCGAGTTTCAGGCTACTAGGAAGTTGGAGCCGTAGACATCGATCAAAAACGGAAAGGCAATAATAATGTAGGTTTGTGATAGATATAAAGTATGGGTAATATAATTGTTATGTACAGTATATTATATTAATGTACGTAGACTGTATTTTAGCTGGTAATTCTGCTTAAGGGAGCCCACCTCGCTGTTTTTCTCTTTCTCTCCCTCTCTCTTTGGCTTGTATCCATTCGGCCCCATTCAGCTTATTGTTTTAAGACGTTTACCCCCATCCAGGTGTCAACATTTTCCTGGCGAGCGGTAGCAAGCCAGCATATATATATATTTGTTTTGACAGCAAGTTAAATTTGTCTCCGGCGAAGCCGGATTTCTCCATACAGTGCTGGCTGGCTAGCTATCGCTCGCCAGGAAGAAATCGACACCTGGATGGGGATAAACGTCTTAAAACAGTTGGCTGAATGGGGACGAATGGATACAAACCAGGGAAAGAGAGAAAAGGAGAGAAAGAAAAACAAAAGCCGGTGAGCCCCCTTAATCATCGCTAGTGTTACTGTCATAATAATTAAAATCCTCCTTCCACGCACTTGGACCGTGTTGAAGGCGCATACTTCTCTTATCAACCCCTTCTGTACCGGCGACGTCTTGTCAATGTTATCCTAACTATATTTAGACGATTTTGTTCAGCTTAAGAAGGATCTATCGTAGTATAAAGGGTTAGGTGAGATAGTTCAGAGCCTGTTAATTGCTAGAGGTCCAATGTAAACTGAAGAAAATCGTCGAATAGTAGCCAGTACGTTATGAAAAGGACATCACCGGTACTGAATGGGTCAAGGAAGGGGGTGGGGGCTAGTTTGTTACATAGATATTATCAAACTTAAAAAAAATACCTCCAAGATCCCCCTTCGAGATACATTTGTATTTCTTTTGGCTGCATCCTCCTAAATTACAGGCTTGCTATTGCTCACGAGATAATAGACACCTAGATGACACGAAAGGTCTTATCATTGAACACCGAATTGGGTCGAACACTCTTAAAATCACCAAGCAAATATGGGGTGAATGTCTTAGAATCTCAAAACAAATGGGGCTAAACATGGGGGAGAAGGAGGTTCAGAATAACTAAAAACCTTCCATTACAATGTTGACATATTTCGTTTTTTTATTGGCATACTTCATTGCATGGTAATTGAAAGAGATAAATAAAAGAAAACAATATTGTACAAAATCTATATGATAAACAAATAATACAGCAGCTGACAGTGAAATAAAATGGAATCCGTTTAGTTATTGATGTAAAATATTGAGGTATTAGAAGAAAATTTATGTAAAATCCTGAGTAAAAAGAAAAATACTTAGAACATCAATTTACTAACCCCTTCTCTACCGGCGACGTCTTTTATCATTTTTTCCTGGCTATTATTAAAAAAAAAAATCAGTTTAATAGGGGCCTCTAGCTATTAACAGGCTTCGAACTATCTCACTTAACCCTTTGACTACCACAGATCCTTCTTAAACTATACAAAATCGTCTAAAAAAAGCTAGAATACAATTAAAAAGACGTCGCCGGTAGAGAATAGGTTAAGTGAAAGATGATACAACAGCAAATACACACACACACACACACACACACACACACACACACACACACACACTTCATACTGCACTTCCCGCCAATACTGAAAACAATTATTCGAAAAATGCTATCTATATTTTTGTCTATTTTTCTCTTTTTTTATTTGTTGTTGTCGCTCCATACCTCGATAACTTCCCCGTTAGTGTTTGCCGTAAAAGTTTAGTGAGCTGTAACGACATTGTGGCCCTAAAAGCCGGGTGTCATTTTTCACACTCTCACACTTTGCCGCCCCCCCCCCGCCCCCCCTCAAAAAATAAAAATATATAAATAAATACAATAAAATATAACAATAAATAAAATAAAATATATATAAAACAAAGTTGACCTCGACACCACCATTGTTTCATTTTGCCTAGTTTTAAAGTCAATTTTTGGTCTAATATTCTTTGCTACCGAAACATTGGACAAATGGTACGGTGAAATTTCAGCTTGATTTCGTAAAGTTTTAGGTTCCTGAGTAAAGAGAATTTCTGCATTACTAAAAATAAAAAAAATAAAAAAAATACCTTGTAACTCATGCATGTCGTAAACGTAAGAAGAAACGTTAACCCTTTGAGTATCAGCGAAGTGTCTTATATTTTATTATGGCTATATTTAGACGATGATATACAGCTTAGAAAGGATTTGTGGTAGTTAAAAGGGTTGGTTGAGATAATTTGAAGCCTAATTATTGCTAGAGGTCCTTCCTTAGCTAAATAAAATCGTCTAATAGTTGACAGAATATGATGAAAGGGACATCCCTGGTTTTGAATGGGTTAATAAAGTAGGTGGACAAGACTATTAATTATGCCGAGCCTAGAATCTCACACCCCCAACTTGCTATAAATAAAAAAATAAATTAAGCAATCGACCTGATATTTCCAAGCTTTGGGAAGAGTTAAACCATAATCATCTAAGTGTGACAATTTACAGTTTGTTTACTCCGGGCAGCTTTGTAAGATTCACATGATTCTAAGCCTAGAACTGCTATATTTCATAAAGCAAAACTTGTTTACAAGCATAAGGAAAAGGTGCAAGGGACTGTACAATTTCTCCATAACCCTTTGAGTACCAGCGACGTGCGTTATGCTTTACTCTAGCTGTATTTAGATGATATTATGCAACTTAAAAAAAATGTGTGGTAGTTAAGCAGGTTGGTTGAGGCAGTATGAAGCCTTGTTATTGCTAGAGGTCCTTCATAAACTGAAAAAAATCGTCTAACAGTTGCCAGAATATGATAAAAAGACGTCACCTGTACAGTACGGGTTAATGGAAAAAATGCCTACTCATCCTTAATAGGGAGGGGAGAGAACTTCAACAGCATATTGGAACAACTGCCATTGTTAGTTACACCGCTTAGTGTTTAACTTAAGCAAGGTATTTTCTTGACATATGTTGATGCGGATTTGAGACTATCTGCTAAAAGGTTAAAAACGGCTTCATATCCAGGCAGTACAATCTGATCTAATTGAATTTCAACATACACTGTTTGCAGCCTTCTTCGTTTCAACAGGGATTATTGATATGGTGTTTGAAATCAAATCAGAAACATAATGTGTTGTGAAGTATGGTTGTCAAACATTCTGTTTCTTCCCTGTCTACTCAGAAGTAAGACATGGGTGTGTTCTAGTACCCTCAATTTCCAATACTGGCAAAGAATCACTACTGACCCTGACAGTCAGGTAAAACTGTCGTATGGCATCGTTTATATAAGGATTTATGGCCTTAATTTTGAAGATAATGCTATGATCACAGGTGAATTGTTAGAGAGAAGTGAAAGGCAATGGGCATAAATATTATACGGTTTGCTGTATCCAACATTGGCTGTACGGGCAAGTGGTTCGTCTTTCTGAAGCTGATTCTGTTTATGCGGTGGAGGAATGTTAGGAGAAGACTCATGACAAGTATGTCGATCGATCATGTCATGAGGTGCGTTGTCCCATAAATATTCCAAGAGTGCAGCTACGCGCCGTCGAAGCGAAGCCACCAATGGATTGATATATAGCTAATGAAAAGATTATATTAAACTTGAAATGCTTATTTTATTTTCCTCATCTTTGTAAATTATTCTAGTTTTCTGTATTCCTTTAACTTTCACCTAATGAAATGGTTCAATTTTAGCTTGATTTCGGTAAGTGGTAACGTGTGAATAATGTGAGAAGATATTTTAATGTTGCAATTTATGAAATTTGACAGACAATAATACTGAGCCAACCAACGTCATATTTGGTTAGTCTGACTAATTTCGGTAAAGTACAAGGCACAGCCATTTTTGTATTGACTTTCGGCTTAGGATTTTGACAAGTTTTGTGTTATCTTACTTTGCATTTTTTATCGGTAGCTTAACCCGTCCAATCCCAGCGACGGCTACTAGCCGTCAGTAGATAAGTCACTCCCCAGACCCAGCGACGTCTAGTAGCCGTCAGTAATGTAATTTCCTTGTAACTGCCTGTATCAGGCTGTACCTGGTACCAAGACCATTTGAGCACTGCTCTCGATATGGCAACACTTCTCAGCTTATATAAGACCCTCTAAAGGCTGGGGGAGCCAGCCTTCCTTCATCTCTTGAGGTTGAAGGTTGTTCTATCTTGCCATTTTGGCCACATTGCTTGGGACTGGGGGGGGGGGGGAGGACTTTTATTACTGTATCCTACAGTACAGTAGGGGTTAAGTAAGCAAAATGAAAATTATGAGGTGGACGAAGAGGAGCAACGAAATGCAAGACAGGAAATTACAAAGAGCAGAGAAGAGAGACAGAAACATAGCCTAGAACAAATTAAGACCGAATGTAGTGAAGAACTGACAATGAGAGTTGAGATGGCACAAGATACGGGGGCTTCAAATTGGCTCACTTCATTACCAATAAAGGAAAAAGGCTTCAGCTTAAATAAACAAGAATTCAATGATGCCGTAGCCTTGAGGTATGGGTGGCCAGTTTCGAACCTGCCGCTGAAATGTGCATGTGGTGAAATAAACAACTCAGACCACTGTATGACCTGTAAGAAAGGAGGATTCATCTGTATCCGGCATGATGAAGTAGGAGACATCACTGCACAAATGCTGGACGAGGTGTGCCATGATGTCAGACTCGAACCGGAACTTCTGCCTATGGACGGACAGCGCTTGGCCCACAATACTGCAAATACTTCAAATGAAGCAAGAGTGGACGTAAGTGCTCAAGGTTTTTGGACGAGGGGACAACGGGCTTTTTTCGACATCAGAATCTTCAACCCAAGAGCACAAACATATCGTGAGCGAGGACTCAAGGCGGCATACTTGAGAAACGAAAGCGAGAAAAAACGCGCTTATGAAGAAAGAATTTTGAACAGGGATCAAGGAAGCTTTACTCCTCTGGTCTTCTCATCGTCGGGAGGAATGGGACCTTCTGCAAGTGTCTTCTATGCCAGATTAGCTGAACAAATATCGGAGAAAAAGCGCCAGCATAGAAGCCAAGTCATAACTTGGATGAGATGCCGGCTCTCTTTCTCTCTTCTCAGGTCTGCACTCCTATGTCTCAGGGGTACAAGGTCCTCCCCGCTACAGAGGACAAGACTGAGAGACTTGGACTTTGAAATGGTCATGGCGGAGGGCCGTATTGGGGAACAACTAGGTTGATTGTAGGGAGGTACTGGTATAATAAGATAAACTATAATGTAACTAGGATAAGATAGATTGTACATCACTTTGTAACCGTCATCTTAAAAAAAAAAAAAAAAATAAAAATAGAAGGAAACATGCTTACATTACTGACATGTTTGTGGACATGCAGTAATGCAAGTAATGGTCACTCTTCTGTAAATCTGAAATGGCTTACTTAAAAATGGGAAAGGGGTGGGACCTATTTTTCTTTTCTTTTTTTAGAAAAAAAAAAGTTAAGTAAGTGATCTGGAAGTCACTTTCGCCAATGAATGTTTACATCAATGTCAGTATTAAAAATCTATATTGTTAAACCTTTCAATATCTGCGGGCGTGTAATTAATAGTACTTTGGATGGGACTCGTTGGTCTTGGTCGGCAACCCACCTAGGGGAGACAACCATATATAAATCTTGGTGAATGAGATTCGTTAGCCTTGGTCGGCAACCTGTGTAAGGGAGTAAACATGATACAAATCCGTACTGCTTACCTAAAGGTGAATCAGGTTAGTGGATGGACGAGCCAAACACCACTGTAGAACAATAGTGCTAAAAAGATACATAGAGGGCCTCGGGGTCGGACGGACCCTAAATTGAGTGGTAAATCCTGTAAATCCTTCAGTAAACTGGCATAGGTTGTCCCTTTTACAGGGAATATGTCCGCTTGGGGGACTTCTGTGTATGGCCATCCTCATTAAGGGGAGTAAGGCGTCCGGCTATATACTGTATATATATATATATATATATATATATATATATATATATATATATATATACTGTATATATATATATATATATATATATATATATATATATTATTAGACTACTTATAGCAACTTATAAAGAACTTCTAGCAATAAAAAGGGTAAATTAGATCTCAATAAACCCTTTAACTCCAACTAATGCTTATTATACATAATGAATCGTCAAATATTTACTAAACTAAATTAAGCAAGGTACACTGAAAGGCTATTATACCGAAGGTTGGACAGTATTTGTATATATTTGACAATATATATATGTATAGATTTTTTTCCTGGTAAACGAAGGTGAGCCTGAAATTTAGGAGGAAACAGCCTTTGGACGGGGCAACGTTTTTTTTTTTACCGAAAAAATACACACATTTATATCAATGGGCTGGGGTATTGGGTGTATTTTTTAAGTTTGATGGAAGTCTAAAGAGGAAACTAAAATAAAGTAATGATAATTAATAAACAAATAGATAAATATAAACAAAAGTAAACTAATAATTAAAATTCCCCGTTAAGGGGAGATGGGCCGTTTTTTTGGTCTATTAATTAATGTATTCCTATATTTCTTAGTTTCCTCGCTAGACCTCCATCAAGCTTAAAAAAATACCTCCTAGATAAATTTTAAATTTTTTCAGTAGAAAAATGTGCCGGCCGAAGGCCGCTTCCTCTTAAAATTTCAGGCTTGCTATCGCTCGCCAGGAAAAAATCGACACCTAATTGGCACGAAAGGTCTTAAAATTGATAACAAAATGGGGCGAAAGGTGTTACAATCGCCAAACGAATGGGCCGAACCTCTTATAATTTCAAAACTAGTGTGGCTAAACATTAGGGAGAAGGGGGTCCAGAAAAACGGTCTGCCTCCCCTTAAATCAGACCTAGGCCCCACTTACCTCCCATTGAACAGCTTGTTGTGTCGCTCTGGGGTCGATGTGTGATGTAGGGCGGCGTCTTAGGGGTCAAAACACTCTTATGGACCGGTCAATATGTACTGTTATTGATTACTGTTGTACTCACCTAATTGTACTCACCTAATTGTACTCACCTAATTGTACTCACCTAATTGTAGTATACAGGAATTGAGTTTTTAGGCTCGTATTGTCCCGTTTCCCAAGATTCTGTTATCTAATTTGGCTTTAAAAATTTGGATATTCCCCGCATCCACCACTTCATCATCCAACTGATTACACATATTAATACCTCTATACGGAAAGCTGAATTTCCTCACATCTCCTTTACATCTGCCTTTCTTTAACTTGCAACTATGTCCTCTAGTCCTCCCTTTATCTCCCTCGATAAAGTCCTCCTTGTCTATCCTTTCCAATCCCCTAACACATTTATACATCATAATCATATCCCTGTGTGTGTGTGTGTGTGTGTGTGTGTGTGTGTGATGTAGGGCCGCGTCTTAGAGGTCAAAACACTCTTATGGCCCGGTCAATATGTACTGTTATTGATCCTAGGCCTTGTGTTAGTGGATTATTGCTGTGTGTGTATGTGTGAGTGAGTGAGTACAAAGGAGTACAAAGGAAATCAAGCAACAACAGATCTAGTGACCCTTCTAGGTTGCTTGTCCTCCAAAACACTGAGGATCATGTGTCCAAACAGTGGTTTAGAGTGGGTAAGGGAACATTGGAAAGGGAATTACTGCCCTGGAACTAATGTCCGTGGCAGGATTAGGAAGTTAGTAGGGGACAGAGGGGTTAGTAACTGAGAGAGAGAGAGAGAGAGAGAGAGAGAGAGAGAGAGAGAGAGAGAGAGAGAGAGAGAGAGAGAGAGAGAGAGAGAGAGAGAGAGAGAGAGAGAGAGAGAGAGAGAGAGAGAGAGAGAGAGAGAGAGAGAGAGAAGGTCGATTACCACTAAATTACTATCGCTCACCAGTGAACAAATCTACACCTACATGGCACAAAAGGTCTTAAAATTGGCAAACAAATTGGGCGATAGGTCTTATAAATGGCAAACTAATGGGACTAACTTCTTAAAATGTCAAAGTTATTGGAGCTAAACAAGAGGGAGAAGAGGGTCCAGAAAAAACACGATCTTAAATCATATTTTGTCCAAAGAAACTGCAAACATATTCGTTCACGTTATCAAAATAAATATTCATATTAACTCAACTACGAATTCAGGAAAGTTTACGTTCATTTCTTAAGTAAAGCTACTTAAATTTACCATAATAGAATCAAAGCTAATAATATGATTTTTGTTACATACACTCATTTGAAAGACCCTTTGCTAACTAATTATCTTCTAATCTCACTCCATAATTGACAGACGAGTAAATATGACCAACATCAATTTGGTGGTTCCATGTCATCTCAACCAGTAGACCATAATTTTCAACCAGTAGCTCTCAACCAGTGCCAAATTAACACAGACCAACCAGACCAGTGCCAAAATATAGTACTAACCTAACCTAATTTAACCTAACCTAACCTAACCCAACCGTATTGGTTGATTTGGTACTGGTTGAGAGCTACTGGTTGAAATGGTCTACTGGTTGAGTTGACCGGTCACCCAATTTGGTATATATGATATAAATATGATATTATATATATATATATATATATATATATATATATATATATATATATATATATATATATATATATATATATATGCACGACCATACCTTGCCTGCCATACATCAACATTAATAAACAAGTAGGTTAAGTTTAACTTGTTGCTCTATTACCTCTTTACGAATACCATTACTATCGCATTTTCCTGTTATGATTTCTTTAATCACATACACGCCAACGATTATCGCCTGGTCAATAGCTAGACAGTCTTCTTAATGACAACAATGTACACACACACACACACACACACACACACACACACACACACACACACACACACACACACACACACACACACACAAGATGAACGGACACAAATTATAATATATTGTTCGGTATATGTTCTGAATCAGTATATGCATTCTACTCGAGTGTGTACTTTCTCTTCATAATTGCTGAGGGGCACAGGGCCCTGGGTGGGGCTTTGGTTTCCCGGGCGTTTCCGCACCCTCCTCAGCTCCCCGCCATGGAGTGGCTTCGGTCACCCAGGCTTTATTGTGGTCGGCGGGGAGGGTTCTGTGGGGGCACTCGGTTGTGGCCTTGGAATTGCTCGGGGCCTTGGGGCTGTTCGGCCAGGCAGCTTGGGGAACAACAACAACAACTCGAGTGTGTATTTGTATTTTGCTATACTTTCCCTTCGTGGTGTGTCACATGTGCATTGATAAAAGTGACATAATTGAGCATCTCATTGTTTAGTAGACCCTATGTTAACTGTATATGATTGTTATGCATGTATTTAGTTATCTATATTCATAATGATATATTTTCGATGAATTTCTTAATCACATCCATTTACAGAAATAATATAAATGTTTTCGAAACTTAATGTTAAATATTTAAAGTTAGAATACTTTTAATAAATAGTTTGAAATAGGTTATACTTGTTTCGTTTATATGTGTAGTTTTAAGGAGCATATTTGTTTTATCTTAGAATATGAAATTCAAAATACAGGACTTTTTTAACTAAATACACTTTATACACTAAATACACTTTACTAACTAAATACACTTTATACACTAAATACACTTTACTAACTAAATACACTTTATACACTAAATACACTTTACTAACTAAATACACTTTATACACTACACTTTACTAACTAAATACACTTTATACACTAAATACACTTTACTAACTAAATACACTTTATACACTAAATACACTTTACTAACTAAATACACTTTATACACTAAATACACTTTACTAACTAAATACACTTTATACACTAAATACACTTTACTAACTAAATACACTTTATACACTAAATACACTTTACTAACTAAATACACTGTATACACTAAATACACTTTACTAACTAAATACACTTTACAATTAAAAGTAGCTTAAGGGGGATCACCGTTTTTTTTTTTTTTATCTTTCTCTCCTTTTTTCTATTTCCCTGGCTTATATCCATTCGGCCCCATTCAGCCAACTGTTTTAAGACGTTTATCCCCATCCAGGTGTCGATTTCTTCCTGGCGAGCGATAGCGAGCCAGCATTATATGTAGAAATCCGGCCTCGCCGGAGAAATTTCTCTATCGAAAAATGTAAAAATTTAGCTTGCTGTCAAAACAAAAATATATATATGCTGGCTCGCTACCGCTCGCCAGGAAAATATTAACACCTGAATGGGAGTAAACGTCTTAAAATAGTAGGCTGAATGGGGCTGAATGGATACAAGGGAAAGAGAGAAAAGGAGATAATTATAGATAAAAAAATGCGAGGTGGGCTCCCTTAAGCTTACACATAGTCCACAATATAACGAACAAGACGTATCGAATATGATTGATAAATAACTTTGTAAAGCACAATTAATATACTAAGGAAGGGATTCTGAAAGTAATTGATACATTGTTTACAAATGATTAAGGCTTTCATCACTTGGGTCGACATGGATATAAAGAGATTGTCAGCTGATCGAATACTGGGCGAATGTGTTCAGTAGGAGGTTAATTATTAGCGATCACGTGTAAACAGTCCGGGAATTACTGAGAGGGACGGATACTTTGTTTTCCATGTACAGTCTTGAGCAGTAATCTATGTAGACTTTTTGGACGTACTATTATGATTCAATGACGAACCTTTTTTATATACTACATGGACCGAAATGATCCTATAACTCGGATTCAACACACACACACAATATATATATATATATATATAATATTAATTGATGGTAAATTGTCACGCCTCTATGTCTTCGTTACTCATCTAGTACACATATTTGGTTGTGACATATGTAATTAATTATGACGAGAAGACATAGTAGTTTCATACTTTGCCATTAACTCTGGATAAATTACTTGTTAAAGGATTGAATTTACCGTCATATTAAATCAAACCGACTTGTTATGGATCACCGTCTTGTGTTCGTTCATAAGAAGATGTTCAAGTATTCATTTCAACAACGTACAGTCGCCCTCACAAGAACTGATGCATTAATATTTGATAAACATTTAATATTGAACATTGATTGAGGTAAAACACTGACTCGGTCTGTTCGGGAACATGTCGATTTTCAGAATATTACATAAGGAAGTCATACTCGTCTATTATTACTGTAATATTACCACTTACCGTCACAGGTGATTGCATAGTACTTATAAATAGTATCGGCAGTTTTTCCGTCGATACCATTTCACATGCTGGACGAATCGTTTTGGTGTGATATTACTAATATAATATGTTGGTATTCAAACTCAGGACTCGAGCCAATCACCTGATTGACGGTACTTGTTTGAGGATACTGTACATTGATGAATTAATCAATCAATGGTGGCATACGCCGTGACAGAGCGTCGCTGCACTCACCTTCCAACTCCATAATTTTGTTCTTAAAGTTGCAATTATTACATTCCATAATTAAAGCAGCTGGATGTTATTACATTTAAATCCTATTGAGATAATTAATTGTATCTTTGCTCTTGATAGCGTAATGCATAAGTGCGCGGAATTTCAATGTGAGTATCCTAGGTTCGAGTCCTTGGAGTGCCATATGTATTTGTTGATTTCATTAATTGAGTTTAGAGGTGAAGTTGGTTGGTGGAAAAAAACATAATAATATCATAGATTACGGACAATTATGAATGCAATTAAATTGATGAAATAAACGCAAAAAACACGAACAGCCGACATATTCAAGCTTATTCATTGTTGTTAGTCACCCGCTCCAGATATATTTTTAACTGGTATATACTGAGCTTTAATACCTTTAAGATATGATATTTTCAGTCGATTATACAGTAAATAATTTGTGTTTAAATGTTAGTCTAACATTGGACATCTTTGACTAATACAAAATGGTCAAGATAGACACAGACCTGACCTAACATCGGTAAAAAGATGGATTTTCTTTGTGTACAGAATGACACTAAATGCACATAGAATACTTATGAAACATAGACTAAACTGTAAATTGTGTGTGTGTAGTAAAAGCGCATAAACTGTAGCAAAACTGATACCCATATTTAACGTGTACTAATTAACAGGCTTCCTACAATGTCACTCCCTCCATGCAGTCACTTACTTAAGGGGAGATTTCCACTTGAGTTTTTTCTTTACTCCTTTCTCCCTCATGTTTAGCCCCATTGCTTTTCTAATTTCAAGACGTTCGCCCCCTTATTTTGACGATTTTAAGAACTTTCGACCCATTTCTGTCAATTTTAAGACCTTTCGTGCCATTTAGGTGTCGATTTTATCCTGGCGAGCGATAGCGAGCCTGTAATATAAGAGGAACCGGCCTTCAGCCGGGACATTTTTCTACCGAAAAATGTACAAATTTATCGTGAAAGAGGGTCAAGGGGGTGAAATTTTAAGATTGCTGGAAGAGTAGAAAAAAAACTAAAAACCTCCCCTTAATCCCCCCGATGGGTGTATTTATTTGCTCATGTATGTATATTTCTACTATTTTTTTAGTTTCCTCCGTACACCTCCACCAAGCTTATAAAAACACCCGCCCAATACCCCTCTTCAAGATAAATTTGTAAAAATGTTGATAGAAAAATTTCCCAGCCGAAGGCCGGTTCCTCTTAAAATACAGGCTCGCTATCGCTCACCAGGAAAAAATCAACACCTAAATCACACGAAAAGTCCTAATATTGACAAAGAAATGGGACAAAAGGCCTTACTTAACATCGCCAAAATAATGGGCCAAAAGTCTTAAAATCTGAAAACAATGGGGTTAAACATGAGGAAGAAGGGGCCCAGAAAAACGACCCATCTCCCCTTAATGAGAGCACAGCACATTTATCTTCTGATAATAGCAGTTACCAATATTTAGGTAGAGCTATTTTGTCGTTTTTAATACTTCTAAACTCAATTTCTATATAGTCTATCGTTATTGATTTCACTTCAGCATCAAGCACCTCCCAAAGAAATTAATGAAAGCAAGCATATGATCCACCGGGATTCGAGCCTGGGTTATCACATACAGATTTTCAACACTCAATTATAAGAATAGCACATGCCTACGATTAATATAAATTTATCGAATACTGGACATTAATCTAATCATGTACTACACCCACTGCACTTATGAATAGCCTATGGTTAAGGGGAGGTTTCTAGTTTGGTCCCTAGATATCCTTCAAGCTTAAGATTACACCCCCTTGAGCCCCTTTCAAGATAAATTTGTACATTTTTCGGTCGAAAAATGTCCCGGCTAAAAGCCGGTTCTTCTTAAATTACAGGCTCGCTATCGCTCGCCAGGATAAAATCGACACCTAAATGGCACGAAAGATCTTAAAATTGACAGAAATGGGTTGAAAGTTCTTAAAATCGTCAAAATAATGGGGCAAACGTCTTAAATTTAGAAAAACAATGGGGCTAAACATGAGGGAGAAAGGAGTCAAGAAAAAAATCCCTCAAGTGGAAATCTCCCCTTAAGTGAGAGGGAAGGATACTCATGGGGCATAGAGATCTACCCGACACAATCTTCCGCACGACTATATATTGCTCTTCAACGTCAGACAACTCAACCTCTCTCTCATGATATTCTTGGATTCTCTTACTCATCTGACCTATCTTGGAAGGACCAAATCTACTCTTACCGAATCAGATTGTCAGAAGTTGGGTGTGCTCAACCTGCTCTGTTGGTTCTTCTCCCCCACTCGGCCTTTCTCTGTATTAAATTGGGGTACAGTGCGCTCATATATTGAATATTGTTAGCATGTGTGAGAAGATTCCACCCATACATGATATACACCAGCTTAAAAATTTATATATGTCTGAGTTAACCCTTTGAGTACCAGCGACGTGTGTTACATTATATTCTAGCTATATTAAGACGATATTAGGCAGCTTAGGAAGGATCTGTGGTAGTTAAAAGTGTTGGCTGAGATAGTGTGAAGCCTTATTATTGCTACAGGTCCTTTCTAAGCTGAATAAAATCGTACAATCATTGCCAGAATATAATTAAAAGAACGGCACCTGTACTCAAAGGGTCAACACTAAAAATCGCTAAGGATTCTAGTACAAACAAATGTATCGGGAAAATGAACGGAAGTCGATAGCAACGAAACGACAAACCTGGCCATCGATAACTAACAAAATAGACCCGTGTTTATCATTTTATAGAAGAAAACAAAAATGGAAAAGAGGATATTCTATTATTCTTCCTATTCATACAAAGGATAACTAATAAAATAGACCTTTGTTGATAATTTATAGAACACACCCAAACAAAACAAAAAAATGGAAAAAGGAAGATATATAATTTTTCTTATTCATACAAAGGATAACTAATAACATAAACCCTTGTTGATCATTTATAGAACAAAGAAAACTGAAAAAAATATATATTCTTATATTTTTATTATTCATACAAAGGATAACTAATAAAATAGACCCATGTTGATCATTTATAGAAAACAAATAACTGGAAAAAGGAAGATATTATATTATTTTTCTTATTCATACAAAGGACCACTTCCATTCGTCTGGGTCTTTTCTGTTCCCTGATATCATCGTCCGTAATGGCATTAATAAGGGGCTACTACTCTCTTTTTATGGACACCCTTCTCCCTCATGTTTAGCATATTAGTTATGAGGTTTTAAGATTTTCGTGCAGTCAGTTTGTCGATTTTAAGACCTTTCGCCCCATTTCGTTCTCAATTTCAAAACCTTTCGTGTCATTTAGGTGGCGATTTTTTCCTGGCGAGCGATAGCGAGCCTGTAATTTTAAGAGGAACCAGCCTTGGGCTGGGAAATTTTTCTATCGAAAAATGTAGAAATTTATCTTGAACGGGGGTTTAGGGGATGTTTTTTTAAGCTTGATGGAGGTCTAGCGAGGAAACTAAAAAATAAATGAATTAATAGCCCACAAAACCGGCCAGTGTCCCCTTAAGAGTAGTGCCTTGTCATATATAATGTACTTAGTCCCTCCTCCCGTGTTATTACCCCACGTAAATAAGCTTCCCAACCTCTTATGTCGAGAACCTGCACGTCATTACTCACATATATATCACGGCAGGAATGTGTGAGGCGGACCAAACAAATCACCGCGCCACCATTATGAGTTTATCTCTCCGTCTAGAGCAGGGGGTCTTAACAAGGGACCAACTACTGACTTGCAAGTTCTATATGGAAGTTGGAGCTGTAGACAACGATATTTAACAGAATTTACAGCTAAAATACGGTCGTAGTACATTAATTAATACATAAAACTCAATTCAACATACCATTTATCCATCAAAAACCAATATTATTCTTGCATTTCTGTTTAATATCGATGTTCATGGCTCCAACTTCCTTATAGCCTGAAACTCACAAGTGGTCAATTTACTCCACGGGGTAATTAACTGCACGACTGGAGAAACGTATATATATATTTTTTTCTTTCAAAATTGTGCAAATTTGGTCGTGGTTCTATATATTCACTAGGATTAGGTTGGTGAAATATAAATGATGATGTTCAAATTTCGAACCTATCCCAGACTCCATATAAATAATGTATCCATCTTGTACGTACCGTATACTATATACAGAATATAGTGTAAGTTATGGGCCAATTTGAATCCTCAAACTGTTCAAATAACTTACGATATGCATAAACTAAGTAAAGAATTAATGGAAATATACGATTCCGTTCGGGATAGCTTCAAGAACATGAGACCACACTTTACGTCTTAGAGTACACATTTCATTGGTTCACTGAAGTACTTTAAGAAGCCAGAAAGGGCTAAAATATCTGCGTCAAAGAGTGTACATTCTACTTCTCACTTCATGGCATCCCAATTTATCACGAGCGAATTTCAGGTTGTAGTGAAGTTGGAGCCGTAAGTATCGATATTAAACGGGAATGCAATAATAATTTAGGGTTCTGATTGATGTAAAGTATGATGAATTGGGTTATATGTATTAATAAGTGCACTAACACCACATTTTACCTGGCAGTTCTGTAAAATATCAATGTTTACCGCTCCCACTTCCTTATAGCCTGAAACTCGCATGTGGTGAATTCGCCGTTCCCAACCGCAGATGTGAAGGAACAATTATGATCCCCTGGAATTATGTGGTCAGCTGAGAAGATAATGGAGCGACAATGGAGTAAAAAACGTCTAGATTGCGAGAGATAACAAGCGAATCCATCTGTGTCCCGGCCCCCACAGGATCCCGAAGTTTAGAGTTGTCCTGGGATTCGTATTTTCAGACTGCTGTTCTTCTCCTAGGACAATCAAGGTAACGCAAGCTAACCCAACCCAACACAACTTTAAGGGGTTGGCTTTTTCTGGACCCCCCCCCCCTTCTCCCTCGTGTTTAGCTCCATTAGTTTTTGAAATTGTAAGACATAAGCTCCATTAGTTTGGCGATTATAAGGCCTTTCACTCCATTTCATTGTACATTTTAAGAGCTTTCGTGCCATTTAGGTGTCGATGTTTTTCCGGGGAGCCCGCAACTTAGGAAGAACTGGCCTTAGGCCGGGGCATTTTTCTACTGAAAAAAAACCACACATTTATCTGGAAGGAGAGTCTTGGGGGTATTTCTTAAGCTTGATGGAGTTCTGAGGTGGAAATTAGAAACATAATAAATAAATAAACTTTACGTTATCATGGTATCTTAGTCTGACCCAACCCAACTTAAATTAACCTAATAGTAAAGTTCGGTTAGGTTAGGTGACATAAGAATAAGATTAAATGCAGTCAGGTTAGGTTTGGTAAAGTTACCCTGATGGTCCTGGTAAAAGAAAAGTGGTGGGGTTGCATGAACATCGTCAAACTTGGGAAATAGGCTCACCGGCCGCGCGTTGCCACGTGCTCGCACTGATGCACGTGGACCTCGGGATTATGGCCTTCGAATCCGAGTTTTGAGTTTCGGCTTAGACAAACAAAATATAATAAATCAAACAATAAATATAACTGATTTGCATATGTTCACACATTTAGGCTCGTCAGGTAAATAAGTAGGTTGAATTACTAACATTAAGTGGAATTAGAAGCTACTGTGGAGATAAAATGGTGTAAACAAAGCAAATGGATGAACAGCTTGGGTAAGGATTAAGGGAGTCGAACGAGTTTATCAGCTGATCGGTCAAGGGGAGGAGGGGCAGCTTTCTTCACGCCCCACGTGTACGTGTGTGTGTGTGTGTGTGTGTGTGTGTGTGTGTGTGTGTGTGTGTGTGTGTGTGTGTGTGTGTGTGTGATCTCTTCTCACTCTGTCATAGTGTGTGTTTGTGTCCTCTTCTCAATCTGTCATAATGTGTGTGTGTGTTTGTGTGTGTGTGTGTGTGTGTGTGTGTGTTTGTGTATGTGTGTGTGTGTGTGTGATCTCTTCTCAATCTGTCATAATGTGTGTTTGTGCGTGTGCGTGTGTGTGTGTGTGATCTCTTCTCACTCTGTCATAATGTGTGTGTGTGTGTGTGTTTGTGTATGTCCTCTTCTCACTCGTGTCATAACTGTCACCATTCATTCTAACATCAACCATCCCAACGCTTACATCACATTGTCTACTGCTTCCCAAACTTAATATTTCTAACACGTAACTTTCAATCTGGTTGTCCACCTCTACTAATTTTCCTTCCACCCAACAATTATGCCATGTAATTTGTAAAGTAGTATCCGATAGACCCAAAGCTAGTAGGGGTTTGAATAAAATAAAATAATGAATGTTATATATTTATATATTTATTTACTTTTTACCGCGTCGCATCTCATTACGCCAGTCGTAATTTTAAATCTGACGTTGCTTTTGATTATTATGTTCTCACCACTAACCATCTTTACTCCTAATAACAGTAAAATACGCTAACAATGGGTCTAACATAATTTAACTACCTAGTTATTCTGAACATAGGTCACTTATGACGTTTTCAGTACTAAATACACTGTTACATCATTAGTTACGAGGGATGGGCCGGTTTTCTGGACCACTTTCTCCCTCATGCTTAGCCTCATTAGTTTTCAGATGTTGAGATGTTTGCCTCATCCGTTAGTCTATTTTAAGACCTTTCGCCCCATTTCGTCGTCAATATTTAGACCTTTCGTGCTATTTAGGTGTCGATTTTTTCCCTGGCGAACGATAGTGAGCCTGTAATGTTGGAAGAATCGGCCCTCGGCCGGGACATTTTTCTACCGAAAAATTTGCAAATTAATCTAGAAGGGGGATCTAATGGTTTTTTATTTTTATGTTTTTTTTGTGTGGATGTCTAGGGAGGAAACTAGAAAAAACAATGAATACATGCAAAAAATGTCCAAAAAGTGAACCATTCCCCCTTAGTGGATCGTAACTTAACCCTCTCAGTATTCTTGGACGCATTACTTTTCCATGTTCTGGCTATTGTTGGACGATTTTATTCAGATATGGAAGGGTAGAGGGAATTCAGATGGTTGATTGGGTCAATCTTGACCCTTTTAACTTCCACAGATCAATCTTAAGCTGTACATAATCGTCCAATGGTAGCCAAAATACACTGTTAAGAGCATCATAATCTTCAAGGGGTTAAGATCGCTTTAAGCATAGGATGTCCCGTCAGTCTCATGTATAGGTTCTATAAATGAGACTGACGGGACATCCTACACGCGCCATACATTGTCCCTTCAGCTGTCATCGGTTGTATAGATTGGAATACATGAATAGGTCCTCATATTATGTATAACAGTCTATCTCATGGCTAACATTACAACATTGTATTCAGTTATATACATCTCACAATACATTCATACAATATACATCTTGGAATGAAAGCGGCACAGAGTATCCTAATGAACTGTTTTACTTCAACATATCGTTCGTAAGCTGAATATTATCGTCTAATGATTGTCAGGATTTACGCAAAAAAACATTGCAAGGATACCTAATGAGCTAAGCCACAGTATTAGTACTGAATAAGTTATAGGCCGATGTATTATAGTCCATTCATTATAAGTAGCCCAGAAATCCAGACTATAACTTCTCAAAACTAAAAACACGGCTGGAGGAATCGATCTAACATTTCTACCATTTGGGAAGAGTCAGCCAGAGAATTTGTGTGAAAATTAGCAGTCAAATTGCTCTAGCTATTCTTACACAGAGGTTAGGAGTTACAATTTCTTTAACTGTCTTGATAGCATAATGCATACATGAGCGGAATTTCGGTGTGAGTATCCTAGGTCCGAGTCCTTGGAGTGCCACATACATTTGTTGATTTCATTAATTGAGCTTAGAAGTAAAGTTGGTTGGTGAAAAAATATGAATTAATTATAATCAATAGACTATAGAAGCCAGTAACGGTACTAACTAAATCGAGAGCCTAAAACAGGTATCACACGAGAGCTTTTATATAGTCAACATTCGATGATAACAAAAAACCGGTAACATTTCTGGAATATTTTGCCCTGGTATCGGAAACTAGACTGATTATAGATGAATTTAGGTGACCACAATTTAATAAATGTTGACCTCATAAGCTACCAGACCAGTCTTGAGGATATATGTTGAGGGAAAAAGTGTTCGTGTGATACCGGCTTAAGTTACGTCCAGCTGATCCTAAACATTCTCTCCGCTTCCCTTTTATGTGTCTAAGCTCCCTAAATTGGCGTAATGGCGAGAGCTTGTCTGATCGCTGAATTCTAAGTGATCTGTAATCGGCGTCACCCTCGGACCCCGCGCATAAAGGGAGAGTTACCCGTCAACTTTATTCTGGCAAAATTTCGATATTATTTCACATTCGGATACCGGCAAATAATATGATTGTAAGTTATTGTTGCTGTTGTCGAATTTTAATCATTTTTTGGGACAACTGTATTATTATTATTAGTATTATTATCTTTATTATTATTATTATTATTTGTATTTTTATTATTATTATTATTATTATTTTATTTTATTTTTCACTGGAATGGGTAACTGGAGTGGTAGATTAGTATTGCAATCTGAATTCTTATAAAACATGGACTTAAACCTGCTACATTAGAGTTGCCGAAAACATTATTGCCGGAAAAAGCGCTCGTGTAACTCGGCCCTAAACGCCCCTCTTTAAGTCGCTAAGTAGTATTGTAATGCGGATTAGCGACAGCCGTGGTTGCCGCTACTCGCGCTTTGACAGACAGCATAATTAGTAGCATATTGGCGTTATTTGATCCTGTTCGTGCGGTCGTTATATAAAATAGTCTAGCTGCTAAACACATATTGAACGAATTACTTTAGACAACATATTTCCCAGCTTTTCCTCTTTGATAGACAGCATAATTAGTAGCATATTGGCGTTATTTGATCTTATTCGTGCGATAATCATATAAAAGAGTCTAGCTGCTAAACATATATTGGACGAAATTACTTTAGACAGCATAGTTTCTAGCACTTCCGCTTTGACAGACAGCATAATTAGCAGCATTTTGGCATTATTTTATCCTATTCGTGTGGTGGTTGTAATGCCCTAAGGAAAAAAACAAAACAAAAACAAAAAAATTGATGTAGTCTTGGTGATGAATACCTGAACACTTCCTAATTATAATAAGTAACACCCCGTTCTTAACATTAATCATCAATTGCAAACCCCAATGTACTTGAATAAACTAATCCATATGGTCCATATGGTCCTCCCGGGATCCGAACTCGGGACACCACACCCAGAACATAAGCACCTAAACCATTACACCACCAACACAGTAATAACTGGATGGTGAGCATTAAGTTCTGAATCCCGATAACTTGAGCTTTGTTGCCCAAGCAGGTTATACAATTAGTTCACTAGTGTATCATAATTGTTCTTTTAAAATGTGATCAGATATTTCTGTCTAGGGCTGTACACACAGACACTCATTAACCCATTCAATATCAGTGACGGCATTTCCATTATATTCTGGTGACTATTTGGCGATTTCATTCAGCTTAGGAAGGACGTCCATCTCAATTGATCCTTTTCGCTACCAAATATCTATCCTTAGCTTCATAAAATCGTCTAAATGTAGCTGACATGAAATACAATAGACGTCACCAGTACTGTAAGGGTTAATGCTTTGGCAGACACACAGCATAACTAAGTACGGTATACAGTTGTCATTTAAGTATATTCGTGTGTTCTTACTATTATACAGTTTTGTTTTACAAGGCGAATTACTTTGATAAATACCCTTGATGTGTGAGAACATAGATGCTGCTTTTGGAACGAATATATTATTCTTTTCACGAATGTGTTTAGCAAAGAATGCCAAATCAGTGAGGCATCATCAATTATGTTCAGAATACTACTTTCTGAATGTGTAGGACTTTGTTATCACGGGTTCCAGATTGCACATAACATTCTTACAGTGTAGTCTAGCCTGTTCATTATAGGTCGGCCAAAAAACATGACCTCTAACCTCTATAACTCAAAAACTACTAAAGTAATTGAGCTACTAATTTCACCATATAGGAAGAGTCAGCCAGGGAATAGGTGTGGACATTTACAGCCCATTTTGAGTTACAGAGGTTAGGATTTACAACTTCTAGCCTACCTATAATGAATGAACTATAGTCTAGTCTATATGTGTTATTTTCACCATTTGGGAAGAGTCAGCCAGGGAATAGGTGTGGACATTTACAGCCCATTATGAGTTACAAAGATTACGGGTTACAATTTCTGGTCTACCTAAAATTAAGGAACACACCCGTTCTTAACATTATTTCTCCATTACAAACTCCAATGCACTTGACTAAATTAATGAAAGCATATGTTCCTCCCGGGATTCGAACTCGGGACACCACACCCAGAACATAAGCATCTAAACCATTACACCACCGACACAATTAAGGGGAGATGGTTCACTTTTTGGGCGATTTTTTTCATGTATTCATTATTTTTCTAGTTTCCTCCCTAGACCTCCATCAAATTAAAAAAAAAATCCATTGGGCGATTTTTTTCATGTATTCATTATTTTTCTAGTTTCCTCCCTAGACCTCCATCAAATTAAAAAAAAAATCCATTAGATCCCCCTTCTAGATTAATTTGTACATTTTTCGGTAGACAAATGTAACGGCCGAAGGACGGTTCTTCGAACATTACAGGCTCACTATCGTTCGCCAGGGAAACAATCGACACCTAAATAGCACGAAAGGTCTAAATATTGACGAAGAAATGGGCGAAAAGTCTTAAAATCGACTAACTAATGGGGCAAATATCTTAACATCTGAAAACTAATGGGGCTAATCATGAGGGAGAAAGTGGTCCAGAAAACCGGGCCATGTCCCCTTAAATAATGAACTATAGTGTAGCCTATATTGTATGTGTGAGGGAACAGATGCATGGATCGGAATATAATCCTGGTGGGAGGGTCGGGAGGGATTGACACAGATAACATCGCAATAATCCCCCCATTTTATCCCCCAAACATATGGTTGATTCTTCCCCCGGACACCCGACACCCCGCACAGGTCCTTTTCGGCTCACCGGTACCATTATGGCCGCGGAAACAGGGCAAAATGGCCACACTCTCTATTATGAATGGACATAATATTATCTATCTATCTATTGCCCGACGCCGTGATCCCAGAAGGGGTGGCCACGAACGAACCGCCCCCATGCACCTCTGTCCCCAGTCAGTCGACGCCCCTCCTCCCAACCAGCGCCGCCTTCATCCATATACTTCCTCACTCCATCCTTCCACATCTCTTTCGGTTTACCTCTCCCTCTCTGTCCTTCCACCTCGCTCTCGTACACCCTCTTAGTCATTCTCTTGCCTCCCATACGTTCCATATGGTCGAACCATCTCAAGGTGTTCCTTTTCATACTTTCCAGCACATCTACCTCCACACCACACCACCTTCTTACTTCCTCATTCGTCTGTCTATCCCTCCATGTAACTCCGCATGCACTTCTCAAGTAACTCATTTCCACCGCTCTCACTCTTGGTCTGAGTCTCTCCACCATCGTCCATGCTTCGCTTCCGTAAGTCAGTGTCGGGATTACCACACTGTCATAAGAACATAAGAACATAAGAAAATGGCAGTCTGCAAAAAGCCGATCGGCCCATACAAGGCAGATCCCTGTCACACCCAACCCCAATTACAAGGCCCAATTATAGACCCATCTCACTAATACCTTGAGTACTGACCCCACCAAAACGGTCAGCTTAGGCTAACCTAGGTCCTAGCCTACTCTTAAGTTTTGGAATAGGCTTAGCCTAGTACTGCCTAGGCCTAGCCTAATTAAATTTTTTTTTTTTTTTTTCACAATTTTGGTCTCCATATTTTCCATCTTGATTGCTTTTAGATTGCAGGAAATGCTGTTTTAGACACCTCAATTCTCAAAAAAATTCCTGGGGGTCATGCCCCCTGACCTCTTTAAAGCTCGCGCCTTTGGCGCTCGCCGCTCCGTTGCACTAGACTCTAGATAATGGTGTTTAATCAGGCACTAGGCCCCTAGTGATATTCGTGTATAGCCTGCCTAATGCGGAAACAAATGTATTGTAGTTACTTTGTGCCATTGTGTAGGTGGACCGTGGAAGAAATTAAGCCTAGTGGCTAGCCAGGTAAGTGTTATTTAGGCCTAGCCTTGGAGTTTAGATTACAGATATGACGATGCCTAGCCTACTTGTGGGAATAGGCCTAGGCTATATAGCCTAATATATTTTTATCGTAAATTTTGTTTCGTAACCTACCGGTACCTTTGGATTTTAGTCTAGGCTAGCCTAACCTAGGCTATATGCCAAGCCTAGGCCTATTTAACCTAACATTCCTGTTACCTGTATTTTTTCTTTTATAGACTAGGCTTAGGCTAACCTAGGTCCTAGCCTAAGCCTACTCTTAAGTTTTGGAATAGGCTTAGCCTAGTGCTGCCTAGGCCTAGCCTAATTACAAAAAAAAAAAAAAAAAGGAAAATTGTCACAACCTTGGTCTCCATATTCTCCATCCTGATTGCTCCCAGACTGCAGGAAATGCTGCTTTAGACACCCCAATTCTCAAAAAACTTCCTGGGGGGCACGCCCCCTGACCCGTTTAAAGCTCGCGCCTTTGGCGCTCGCCGCTCCGTTGCGCCATATATATATATATATATATATATATAGGCTATATTACAGGGTATCAGGTGAACTCGGCGCATCTACCAACTCGTCTCACTCGTCTTTGAATGGCCACGCTGTGACGAGCCGGCAACCACCTCACAAATGAGAGGATGTGACGATATTGCTGACCTTACCACACCCCCCATTGAGTGTGATGCCCACCCCGTTCCACTCACTTATGAGGCAGTTGCCAACTCGTCACAGCGTGGCCATTCAATGTTGTGTGACAGCCGGGGCTATTCATACACGGTGATGAGGAATAAAGAAAACCGAGTGGACTGGCGTTGCACAGTAAGGAATAAATCTGTAAAATGTCTTGCAACGGTGAAACAGCATGGACAACAATATGTGGAAGGCCCTCATCCTCACTGCCATCAACCCAGCATTGGAGCAGCTACAGTAGCCAAAGTAGTAAAGAATGTTCGAGAGAAGGCTACCAATAATCACTACAGATCCGCTGCTCGAATAGTTGATGAGGTCCTCTTAGATCAAGTAAATGAAGCCCCATGTCCTGCCCTCCCAAAACCTACCAACCTTGCTCAAAACAAAATTTAATTTCTAAAAATCGACTGACGGCCAGGTGTTTCAGACGGTTTCATTTATTTACTGACTTACAGCAGTGTTGCGTTTTATATATTTGAAGATATATGACACCCAATTGAATGATATTGGTCAACAATGAATTACGCAAATCCGTAATGAACAGTTCCAAAATACGTTAAGACTAGATTTGTATATGATTTATCTATATATAGCCTACTGTAGTCTCACTATAATATTGTAGGCCTATTCAAAACACCTTTCGTCATCCATGAAGCAATTATTTGAATGATGTGGATCGTACAATAAAATATGAAAATTCGTAATGAACATTTTCAAAATGCGCCGAGCATATGGTGCCGAGTTCGTGCGACGAGGGGGACGAGTTCGTATCTGCGCCGACCTCGATGGCATTCATATACATTCATAGCCTAGGCCTATGGCCTAATTAAAAAAAAAAAAAAAAACAAAAAAAAAAAAACAACTAGGCCTAGGCCCAGGCTAAATTGACACAATTTTGGCCTCCACACTTTCCATCCCGACCGCTTCCAGATTGCAGGAAATGCCGTTTTAGACACCCAAATTCTCAAAATGTTCCAGGGGGTCATGCCCCCCGGACCCCGCCAGAGCTCTCGCTTTCGGCGCTCGCCGCTCCGTCGCGCTATAATGATAACAAAACAATAAACCACAATGATAGGCCTAACACAATTCACACTTTGTGGATTGACACCCTGACTGTAGCCTAGGCCTAGGCTATAATTTATCAAAGAAAAAAAATATATAGAATTAACTAGTAAGAAGGCTGTTCGGGATCTCTTAAATTTTTTCCAAATTGTGTTATCATTAGCCTAGGCTATACAGAAAGTTCATTTGTGTTATCACTAAAAAAAACGGCGTTTGACACCCTGCGCGGCCGCTGAGTACACTTCCGGGGCAATTTTAAGTCCTGGAAATTCTAAATAGGTTATCATAAAATACAAAATGGACTGGGTTAGGCCCTATTATTCATTAAAGCGGAAGATGTTCGATTGAACAATTTCGATTTACCCTTATATAGCCTATATCTACCAAATATAATTGAGGTCATGCAAGGACTTCTTCACTTCCATACTGACCAACCTATTTCTTGTTACTGCTTTCAGTGTTCCTACAACCCTCTTCCCCTGTTGCACCCTCTCCCGCACTTCTTCATCCATATCTTTACTCAACACACTGCCCAAATACTTAAATGAGCTGACAATCTCCATGGCCTGACTGTTCAACTTCACCTCATACTCTGTGGCTTCACCCCTTTCGAAGACCATAACCTTGCTCTTCCTCGCATTTCAGATTCCTTCAGATTCCGTTTTTCGCACACTATTCCAAACACATTTACCCTGGCAATTACCCCTAAAAACACCATTATGGGGTTGGTGTTAGCTTCTGGACTTCAACCCCTTCTGTACCAGTGATGTCTTTTCATATTTGATTTCAGCTACATTTATACGATTTTGTGAAGCTTAGGAAGGGAATGTGGTAGCTAAAAGGATCAATTGAGATAGTCTGTAGCCTTTTAATTGGTAGACGCCCTTCCTAAGCTAAAGAAAATCGTATAATAATTGCCAAAATATAACAAAAAGGACGTCACCGGTACAAAAAGGGTTTAGGGCTTGGTATGGTTGTGTGAACGGTGAGAAATGAGTGTTGATGTTCATATGAGTCGTGAGTGTAGTGTCGATCCATTATATAGTCAGTCGTTGATATACTGATTCATAGTCCATATATACGGTATATAATTATGGACTATGTACTGATTAACCCTTTCTGTACCGGGGCCGTCCTTTTAACTTTATTCAGGCAACTAATAGACAATCTTCGTCAGTTTCAAAAGGGCCTCCAGCAATTACCAGGCTTCGAGCTATCTCACTTTACTCTTTTTTTCTACCACAGATCCTTCTTAAACTGCACAATATCCTCTATATATGGCTAAAATATAATTAACAAGACGTTGCCGGTACAGAAGGGGCTAACCCTTTCAATGTACAGTGTCACCGTTTTCCTCTTACTTTGACTAACTTTAGACGATTTATCTCAGCATTGGAAGGCCCTCTAAGAAAAAAAGGGTAAATTCGATCGCAATTTATAATTTTAATTCCACAATTCCTTCCTTAGCTAAATAAAATAGGTTATTAATAGCCAGAGTAAAATTTAAGAATGCGCTAGCATTCCCCCATAATATAATCGACACCTGAATGGGGTGAAGTGTCTTATTATCACTAACCTAATGGGGTGTTACGTCTTAAAATCTCCAAACCAATGGACATCTTATTTATTTTGTCTGGGTGGGCATTGTTTTAGTTTGAAGGAAGTATGAGAAGGCTTTTTTGTTAGCCTAGGTGACAAACTAAAATGCATTGCTCAAAAAATAGGAAAAAGCCAAGCAAACTCCTCAATAACAATTTAAGAAAATATCATAATAGCCCACACGACGTCGAACTGGATAGTGTTAAGCCACAAAACAGTACACACAAAATACAATGATAGAAGTACGTACACTACACCTGGAAATACAATGATAGAAGTACGTACACTACACCTGGAAATACAATGATAGAAGTACGTACACTACACCTGGAAATATTAACTACAATAACATAATTTTCCATGTCCCCCTCATATCTCTCTCTCTCTGTCTGCCATGTGTACGTACCAAACATTCCAGTCAGCCCATTATTCAACAGACGTATTATCAATGTTAAATCCATCGTCTCCCTCATCTATAACTAATACTTCAACCAGTGTGATCGAGAGTCAACACGCTATTCATCATGTTCTATTTGCTCGTATACTTGCCAACACCGACTCCATAATTTCACACACCTGCCAATTCTGTTGTGTCATGACTTAGCCAATTTCACATCAACTGCTTTATTCATTAACCCCTTCTGTACCGGTGCCGTCTTTTTAACTTTATTCTGGCGGCTATTAAACGATTGTATTCAGTTTTAAAGGGGCTTCCAGCAATTACCAAGCTTCGAAATATTATCACTATACCCTTTTTACTACCACAGATCCTTCTTAAACTGCACAAACTCGTCAAAATATTGCTAGAATAGAATCTAAAATACGTCACCGGTACAGAAGGGGTTAATATTGCACGCTACAATGGTTCCCGAACAACTCAACCAGAAAAATATTTCATCCAGTGGATCTCAACCAGGGCCAAAGCCACCAGGACCAGCTAAATAGGGTTGAGTTGGTAGTGGTTGAGAGGTACTGGTTGATTTGTCCAGTTACCCTCCACGATTATTAGTTCAGTCATCATCACCACCAAGTTTATTACCATCAGTCATTACCAATATCACCAACACCCCGAGCCCCTCCCCCCCCCCCCTACCACCACCAACACCCCTAATCCTCACTACCACCACCAACACCCCTAACCCTACCACCAACACCAACACCATCATCACCACTACATAAAGCCAATAACAGTAACCAAAACAATGTCCCTTGTACACCAACCCTGACGTAATTGTGTGCCTCATATGTACACAACAACACGATCATCAGCACTACCACCACCACCACCAACAAGACCCCTAACCCCCCACCTACCACCACCACCAACACCATTATCACCACTACATAAAGCCAATAACAGTAACCAAAACAATGATCGCCTGTACCACCCCGACGTAATAGTATGCCTCATATGTACACAAGGGTCCCGGGTACACACTGAGACATGAATACGAGTTGAGGGTATTTACTTAACACGGAGGGGAGGGGGAGAAGTGGGCCGGGGGGAACCAGAGCGAGGAAAGCAGGAGCGGGATTGAATATGCACATGGTAGAAACGGGAGTAGTTAGGGAGAGAGAGAAATTGATAACAGCAAAATGGATTGATAACAGAAGAGTGAATTGACAAGTCTTTGGATTATTTGGGAGAAGGGATGCGAGGACAGAAAAGGCAGGATTGAACATGTAAGTGAAGACACATAAGGGGGAAAGTTAGTAAGGTGTACACAGACAGAGAATGATAACAACAGTGTCAAGACTTAGGATCGTATAGTGGATTTAGGAATTAGTTACAAGACAAGTAAAGGTATTGGATTATCAGCCTAAGGCGGAAGCATTGAGATCGTCTCACCTTTGTTGTTAATTCACATGCTATACATGGTCTATACATATTATAATGGCCACCAGTAAATATATATAGACTTAGCTGGTTAGTGGAGCATGTTGATGGATAGTAGGTGCTGGGATGTTTAATATATGGGACGATAGATGTGGCCGATCGCCGGTGTTGCTGATAAAGGATGTTGTTATTGAGTGGCACCCTTTATAGGGAGATATCTTAGAACGTCAGTTTGGTAACAAGTGAAGCTAGACATGCGCAATCATTCTCGATGCTGCTAACGTTCCTCATATTACTTTAATTACTATATTAAATAGTACTTAATACTTATGGAATAGTACTGTATATTCTCAAATTAACTCTTTATAGAATAAATGTACACCATAGCCTATACCTTAATTACCCCTTATATATTATTCATCTGATATACAAACCCAATTAACTCTACATGATACTTTGTGTATATACAGAATTATAGATCCCATTTTTAACCAATCCCAACTGGAAATAGAAAGGTCTATCATGGACACTCATAAGTCACAATATATTCCCGGCCACCAAATATTTACAAATTTTACAATTTGGACTTAAACTAGTGTGGAAAATTATAAGGCTCCACCACCTATCAATGATTGCCAGAGTCGCGTGGAACCCAAAGCAGCCTGCCGCTGAGGACGAAGATTACTGTCATCCCGACTAGCAGCAGACTGCGCTGGTGCGTCCGCACCGGCAATACTATCTGCAATAATCTCGCCCATATCTTCACATTCCTGTTCAATAGGATACAATTTAGCAATCGGACGAGTGGTAATACCGGTAGAGGTTTTGACCTGCGCGACTCTAACAAGCTGATCTAGGCCTGGAAGTAATTTTAGGACGAGACCTAATCTCCAAAACAAACGAGGACCCTCTTTGTGTATAAGGACAACGTCACCTACTTTGGGCCAAGATTTACCCTTGTTTCTTATTAAATTAGTATGACTCTCCCTTAGAGACAGCAGGTAGTCAGTCGTCCAGCGCTTCCACAAATCATTTGATAATTTACAGACATAATTATATTGCGCGGAGACGTTGTCTACAACGTACAATGATGGATCCGTGATTTCATCGTCGTTCATTGGTTCAGGAAACAGTCTAAGTCTACGTCCGCTGGCCAACTGTGAAGGGGTAATAGGTACAGGATCCTCTAAATCTCCTGACACATATCCTAATGGTCTGTCATTCACAGCCGCCTCCAGTTCTGTTAGTATCGTAGTCAACTCTGTAAGTGTGACTGAGGCACGACCCAGTACCTTTTTCAGTCCTGCCTTAACTGTGCCGATTGTTCTCTCCCAGATCGCTCCAAACCATGGAGCTCTGACTGGGATAAACCTCCAATCACATTTAAACTTACTCAGATGTTGTTTGAGTTGAGGATCATCTAGTCTTGATTTTAATAATTTGTCAGAACCGACAAATGTGGTGGCATTATCGCTGAGCATTAATTGGGGATAACCTTTACGACTACAGAACCTTCGGAAAATGTGCATGAAGGTTTCGCAAGATAAATCAGGAGCAACTTCTAAATGAATAGCACGCGTTACAGCACAAGTGAACAATACTATATAAACCTTTTCAATAGTACCGCCCCCACCCCTCACAACCAGTGAGCCGGAGTAGTCCACGCCTGTGACCTGAAATGGTTCCACCCTGTTAACGTGGAAATCAGGTAGTGGAGGAGATGGCTGCAATCCATAGCTTTTGCCCTGAAAGCGCTTGCACACGACACACTTCCTAGTTACTGACTTCACTGTTTGCCGCATTCTCGGAATCCACCATCTCGTTCTCAGATACGAAACCACATATGCCACCCCATAATGCAAGCACAATCTATGAGCATTGTCTATCAACAGTGAGGTTAACCTGTGTTTGTTTGGAAGAAAGATTGGAAACTTAGTATTATAATCTATCTCAGCCCTTTGTAGTCTCCCTTTACATTTAATGATCCCTTGACCCAAAAATAACCCCAACTGTTTAATAATGCTACTCTTAACCTTATTGTCAGTGGTGCTAGTGTCAAGTTCTTGTCGCTCCTTATGGTAAACTTCCCTCTGTGCTACATCTATTAAAGTGACTTCAGCTGCTCTTAGTTCTGGTACTGTAAGTATGCCATGATTCTGATCCGACCCCTTCGATTTGGCTTTCAGATTACCCACGTAGTGCTTCACCCATGCTATGATGCGTACTAGTCCCTCATACGAACTATAGCGAGGCCATTCTATTACATGGGTCTCGTTCTCGAGGGAGTGTCCGTAGACGTCATAAACATTTGTTGAACCACAGGACCTTGTTCCTCCCCATCTGGCCATTGTTCAGGATGGGATAGCCAAGATGGCCCTTCCCACAAAAGCCGAGAACTGTGTAGGGAGGAATGAGTAATGCCCCTTGTGAGCAAATCGCCTGGATTAACGTCGGTAGGGACATACCTAAACTGAGTGTTCGTACATGACGCTATGATTTCGTCAACTCTATTACAAACAAACACCGGTAACACTTTCTTACTTGCAAGCCAACATAAACTTATTTGACTATCACACCAGATGACTGTTTCTTTGATTGACAGCTCAGATGCGTAGGCCTCTTTAATGAACGTGGCTAACCTAGATGCAAGTACGCAAGCTGTCAGTTCAAGTTTAGGGATAGTTAAACATTTAATCGGGGCCACCCTAGCCTTAGCCATAATCAAGCGGCACATATCCCTGTCATCAACAGAAATATGCAGCGGCTCCGTATGCAACTGTACTAGCATCACTGAAAATGTGTAAGGTCATATATCTTGAAAAGGTAACCTGTCTAGGTATTTCTAAGTCCATGCAACCCCAGAGATCAGAACCAATGTCACACCAGCATTCCCTAAGCGCGTCCGAAAGAGGTTCGTCCCACCCGCAATTTACACGCCAAAGCTCCTGTACAAAAATGCGAGCCCTAATGGTGACAACTGACAGGTAACAAAACCCCCAGCGGATCAAAAATGCTAGCAGTGACACTGAGCGCTTCTCTTTTCGTGCTAGCTTGTAAAAAATGCTCCCTCTTCTGGAATGTAAACATATCAGTATCAGTTACCCAAGTCATCCCGAGTGTCTTCACCCTATCCTGTACTGTACTTGCGACATTATGTGAGAGTAAGGTATCACGGAGATGCGGACTATTTGTGACCCATTCCCTGAGAAAGAGATGCGCTCCCGAGAATATATCCTGGGCGCTGTTGTATATGGCCAGAAGGTCCTGCTCACTGTCATGGGTCGTCTGTAAATTATCTATGTAAAGCCCACGTCTCAGACCGTGAACATGTTGAGTATGTTTATCTACCAGTGACAAATGTTTCAAGATAGTTGCATTTAACAAAAACTGTGAGCAGGTCGCGCCAAAAAGAACCACGCGAAACCTATAGACCGATACTGGACTGTCGATATCCAGCGGATCATCGGGCCACAGAAACCGCGTGCAATCCATGTCATCCTCGTGCAACTTGAGCATAAGAAAGGCCTTCTCAATGTCGCTGACCCAAGCATATTGGTTCAATCTGAACCTTAACAAGACCTGAGTTAGGTCAGCGACAAGAGAAGGTCCTGTAAGCAGACAATCATTCAAGCTCAGCTTATTTGTGCTTGTTTTTGCTGAACAGTCGAAGACTACCCTCACGGGTGTGGTCCGACTGTCCTTTTCAACACCATGATGAGCCAGATAGTGAGTCTGGTTAGTGCTGTCAAGGGTATCTACCGACACTCTCTCAATGAAACCTCTTGCTATCTGATCCCGAATGACACTTCCATATTGCTCGCAGTATTCCGGGGCCCGTATGAACTTATGCTGAAGACCTCTAAGTCGTCCCAAGGCTAGCCCATAGTTGCTCGGAATTAAGTGCTTGTTGTCCCTTCAGGGCAACTGAACGGTGTACTAATTAATAACACGAGAGTACTGTATTGACTCATTGAATTCTGACATGACTAATTTAGCCTCCAAGTCTGCTTCCTTAGAAGCAATGCCAATGTGGTCCAGTTCCCATAGTGCACCAATATCTTTGTGTTCCCAGTGGCCCCCACTGTCCTGTAAGTAGGTATCCACCGGGCTGGTAGCAACTTTCAGAACTGTGACCACTTCGACAGTGGTTTCTGAACCTTGGGCGTGGAACGATCCACTCAAAGCAAACCCGTAAATTGTGGGCAGAACTATCCAATTAACCCTTTTAAAGCCTGGGTGTACAAACTTATAATAATTCTCCGCTCCTATCAGCATATCGAGTTTGTTTGAATGAAAGTCATTGTCGGCTAATTTCAACTTTTGCGCAGTGAGTTTGTCAGTGATACAAGTAAGTCCCTTGTGAGCACAGTAACTAGGAAGCTGATCGACAACAATGGCTTTTATTTGGCGCCATCGCCCTTTGTGTCGATAGTTTAGTGCAACAACATCATAAGTTGCATCCTCCAGCGAGCCTGTGAACCCCCTTAATTGTAGAGTCTCTTTACCAACTACTGTATGTTGTATTAACTCCAATGAGGACTTCAATATAAAGGACTTTTGTGAGCACTGATCTAGTAAAGCACGAAGTTGTGAAACATAAGTCTCCCTACCTTTTAATGGTACTTTAATTGTGGGAGTATTGCCATCTCTTTCTCAGTAGTAACCGACATAGTAACTGGGTGTTCCGAATGAGCTTGTGGCGACTCCTGCCCCCTATTCGGACAAAGACTATGGTAATGTTTGCCCTGACAATGTTTGCACGGCTCCACTTTTGGGTTGGTGCAACCACTTCGACCATGGTCTCTATCCAAAAAGCCAACACACATCTTTAATACCTTCGCCCTCTTTATTTTGGTTTGTGCATTAGGATATTTGAAACATTTAAACCAGCAGTGCCCTGACTTGCCACACAGCTTACAGCCCTTATCAGAGCCATTGCTTCCAACCTTGTAATGTGCTACCTTGTTTTGTTGAATAGTAAAAGCAGCAGTAGGTTTATATTTTTCTTGTGGAGGCAGGCCAGCCCCCCTCCATGTTACAAATCTCCTCGTATAGGGTCCGAGTGACCACACCAACCTGTAACCAGTCATCCTTCAGTTCTCGCCGAATAGTCTCGCGCAAAGGAGACGGAATCTTATTATACAACATTACGGCACAAAAGTCCTCCAAAGTCACATTGCAAGATTTAAGCGACTTTAGTGTGCATTCAGCAGACGCATGGAAATGTCTAAGGTCCTGCGCATCATATCGAGGACTGGAAATCTCACAAAAGGCGGCAACGTGGGCAGACTTGATGCGGTCAATCTGTCCGTAGGTCTCGAGGAGAAGTGTTACGGCAGGAGTATAACTTGTGGTCTCTAAGTTAAATCCGGCTATGAGCTGCGAGGCTTCTCCCTCTAGCTGACCCCTCAAATATGTGAATTTCTGAATATCTGTTAGGGCCTGACGCCCATGAACCGAACATTGGAATAAATCCCAAAATCCGGTCCACCGGGCAGGATCACAACCAAACTTCGGGAGGGTTAAGGCTGGTAATTTTACTACCGACTTTATAGCCTCTCTGCGAGAGACCTCTGTACGTACCGGTCTATTATCCAAAGGGGCTAATATGTTTTGTACCTGTTCCTCATAAATCATATCATTAGCCACTTCTTCATTTAAATCTTCCTCAGACTCTAACAATAGATATATTTTCTCATTGAAAGAATTGATGTTGTGTAAAGCATGGTTGATACTGACTTTTATAGCAACTATTTCATCGTTTGTGGCTTCGTTGAGGAAAGTGGTGAAATCCTTAGTTAATTTAGTAATGCCTCCTTTGGCCGCAGCCCTCAACCTCGTCAGCTTGGTGATGTCCATGTTTATAGGGAACCCAACCTGTTACCAGTCAATTTACAAATTTATAGGGGATAGGCGAGTCAGGGTGGACGATAAACGACGATAAAATAAACTATTAGCCTAATAAACTGAAATAAATATAGTCTAGCCTATTCCTCGTCAAAATATTGCGCCACCCTGCTGACGATTAGGTTATAGAGCTTGTGCATCCCCCAAGGGCCTAAATGGATGCCATCATATGCCAAGTCCCCCTTACCCATCTCCATAGGGTTGAACCTTGACTTGGAGAATGGGAATTTCGGACGTAAATGTCTGTTGACGGCATTTTTTATTCGGTTATATTGCTCTGCACTGAGGCCCCTGGGGGAGGTACGAGACTCTATAACCTAATCGTCAGCAGGGTGGCGCAATATTTTGACGAGGAATAGGCTAGACTATATTTATTGACATTCTCGGTGTAACATTAACTACTAACTTGAGCTGGACACATTATGTTAGAAGCATTGCTAAGAATGCCTCTAAAAAACTGGGACTCCTGTACAGAGTTCGAGAATTCTTCACTGACGAGCAGTTGGCCGTAATATATAAAAGTCATGTGCACTCTCAGATGGATTACTGTTCACCTCTGTGGGGTGGAAGTGGAGTGGTTGCATTGAGGCAGTTGGACAAAATTCAAAATAAAGCTATTAGATTAATCAATAACCCTGCAATCACACAGGACCTTCCTACATTAGCCATACGAAGAAACGTTGCATCCCTTGCATTATTCTACAGATATTTTCACAGCAATTGTTCCGAGGAACTTGCTTCAATTGTGCCGCCTCTCCACATCTTTCCCCGTAGAACTAGGGCAGCTGAGAGCGCCCATGAATTTACACTTTCTCCTCCACAATGCAGAACTTCTGCTTATCAGAATTCATTCATCCCCAGAGCTACTACTCTTTGGAATTCACTTCCCTCGAATTGCTTTCCACAAACTTACAATCAACAAATGTTTAAATCCAGTTGTTACAAACATTTTATGAATGGAGGATGCCTTTAGGCACATGGACCTTTTTGTTTTATCTGTGTTTTTCCTTCCTCCGTTCATTGTCTCTTAAAAAAAAAAAAAAAAAAAAAAAAAAAAGAAACGTCAGCTTGGTAACAAGTGAAGCTAGGCATGCGCAATCATTCTCGATGCTGCTAACGTTCCTCATATTACTTTAATTACTATATTAAATAGTACTTAAAGGTGGGGCTCATGGGTTGAGATAAACATGGAATGATAATCGCCAAGCTGTACATAATTATCTTGCAAAATGCAATGGCACTGAAATAATTATTAACAATGGTATAAAGGATTTTGTGGATCGTCTATACCGGGCCTGTGACGTCACAAGAGTGTGAGTCCACCATCCAGTCTAGGCTAAGGATACTGGAGTGACGTCACTATGACGTCACAGGCCCGGTATAGACGATCCGCAAAATCTTTTATACCATTGTTAATAATTATTTCAGTGACATTGCATTTTACAAGATAATTATATGCAGGTTGGCGATTATTTTTCCATGTTTACCTCAACCCATGAGCCCCCACCTTTAATACTTATGGAAGACTATATTCTCAAATTAACTCTTTATAGAATAAATGTACACCATAGCCTATACCTTAATTACCCCTTATATATTATTCATCTGATATACAAACCCAATTAACTTTACATGATACTTTGTGTATATACAGAATTATAGATCCCATTTTTAACCAATCCCAACTGGAAATAGAAAGGTCTATCGTGGACACTCATAAGTCACGATAAACAGAATGCAAACAAAAGTGAAAACAATTATATTAGAGAGAACTGAAGTGGCAGGATTGGATAGGAAAGCGGAGGAAATGACAGTGTTTAAGTCGTGAGCATATGTATAGCCCCTTTCATACATTCAAGAACACAATGCCGCATAACGGCGAACATGCATGCGGGGTATGGTTGGTAAGGTGGTCTGCAAGAAGCAGTTGAAGGTCGTAGAGGGTCGGCGGTAGGTTGCATGCAATGCATGCGGTCGCATGCGACTGGTGGTCTGCAATATATGGTTCACGGTCGTGAACATGCGGATGCGATCTGAAGATGGTCTGCAACATACGGTAGTGGTCGGGAACCGTGCCAGTCTGGGTGTAGCACGACCATCCCGCATACAACCTCATAACCCCGACCATGCCCGCATAGGGACGCAAAAAGCTGCAACCGCATATGGTCAGTGGCATTCTTTTGTGGTCGTTTGTTGGTCTGAGTCGGTCGTGATTGGTCGGTGTCTGTCGGTTTCCGGAAATTACCGCCAAATTCAAAGTTTTTGATGGTCGGTTCATGGTCGGTGATATGCCTACGACGGTCGGTTGTCGGACGGTTTTCGGTCGGTTGTATGCGGTTATTGTCTGCTGCATGCGTAGCAAAAATGCAGTCGGGGCTACATTTCTTATGACCGAGGCCGAACACGGATGCGTCGCTATGCGGCATTGCGTACATGACTGTGTGAAATGGGCTTTAGTTTACACATATTGTAATCTTTGAACCTTTAAAACCAAGTTCTGAAGCATCTGAGGTATACTAAAGCCTTGTATTGTCTCGTTATCGTTAAATACTGATTCAAGTGGGTTCATCGTCATTTATACTCTTGACTGTACATATACAAGATAATGCAACAATGAAAAACTGAAAAGATACTGTCTTATCATTCAGTTTATGTTACCGTGTTTTGCTTTTATACAATCATGAACTGACCAATGAATGTAATATTCATTCTAAGATTGATACACCACTTTTTTTCTTAACTGACGAGAAAAATGGCTTCGATATTGTATTTCGATACTAATATTTGTGTAGCAGAAAACATACGAGACCCAAGAATCATTCAGCCAGCATGATAGTGTAAGATCAAAAGAAAGTGGAATTATGCATAAAGGACACTAGATACTGAATTCAACAAGGGACTGGAGTTCTCGAAAAGGGGCTCCATTCCTGACGTTATTCTTGACTTTAAGTGTATAGGCTTAATAATCCAATAGTGTTGATAGCCTCGTAAGTCCTATTTTAACTAACTGAATTCAATTCAATGCAATAAGAAGGGAATTATCTCACATTATTTAGGCAGGTAAAGGGTGCCTGAACTGCACCACTAAAAGATAATGAAAGTAAACCTGATCATAGTAAGTAAGTACAATTGCGCTAAGTGATGTCTCGGCACCAAGTATGTGTTGATCAATAATTGGTATCGGCAATATCTAAGCTTCATTTCTTCATATCGAGTGAAATATACAAACATGATCCTACACTTACCCACCCTATTCAACATCTTACACACATTAACACAGCACAGAGCGAGCCAAACGTAATGACAGCTGGGACATGACTTATTAGCGCGACCGTACAAGCATGACTAGACTTATAATGAAATATTCAGCAAAATGTAGGTCGCTACTGTTGCATAGGGAAATACAGTAGGCAAACCATGATATAACAAGGAGAGATATTTATGTAGGCAATAAATCATTAACGTGAAGTGAACACAAATTGGAGATCTCGCTAAGCTTAAAGGGGGTCACCTTGCTTTTTTCTGTTTCTCTCCCTCTCTCTTTGGCTTGTATCCATTCGGCCCCATGCAGCCAACTGTTTTAATGATGCCACAAGTATAGTTAAACAAAAGCTTTGGCTGCAAGTCAGAGAGTTCAGTATGTGATGCTTTAAAATTGCCAAAGCAAACTTTTGTTCTCTTTATACTTCTTTCCTTATGGTAACTAAATAACTACTAAGCATAATTTTCTACAGTTAAGGGGGTATGGGCCAGTTTTCTGGACCACTTTCTCCCTCATGTTTAACCCCATTAGTTTTCAGATGTTAAGATGTTTGCCCCATTAGTTAGTAAATTATAAGATCTTTCGCCCCATTTCTTCGTCAATATTTAGACCTTTCGTGCTATTTAGGGATCAATTTTTTCCCTGGCGAACGATAGTGAGCCTGTAATGTTGGAAGAACTGGCCTTAGGCCGGGACATTTTTCTACCGAGAAATGTACAAATTAATCTAGAAGGGGGATCTAATGGATGTTTATTTTAATTTGATGGAGGTCTAGGGAGAAAACTAGAAAAATAACGAATACATGCAAAACTCGCCCAAAAAGCGGCCCATCTCCCCTTAAATGGCCAAGTTCCTTTCCACCTCTTTAACAAACAAATAATTATAAATAAAATGAATAAATAAATGCTAAGGTTATTGAAGGCTCGAATATCTGAACACGCATAGCACTTTTTGTATCTTTCTTTTCGCTGTGCTTTGATACAGCTATCCAGATATTGAAGTTTTTTTGTAGCCTTGATATTGCCTTCTGTTAAGCCGCTGTCACACGAGCGCTTTTTCCGTCAATTTTCCATGAGCAAGTTTTTTCTCGGTGTAATTTCGGGATATTTTCGCACTGGTATCAGTAACTAGACTGAAGGTAGATTATGTTAGGCGGCTGAATTCTAATAAAGTGTCATGTTTGAAGCTTCCAGACTATAATTGCCCATAAAAAATGCTCGAAAAGTCTATCGTGTGACTCCGGCTTCAGATCAGAGGTGGAAAGGAACTTGGAGGGTGGGGTGTGGGGGTTTAAGGGTGAAGGTAGGAGAGTTGGAGTGGGTATGAAGGAGGTGTGTGGAGTAAACTAACCTTCCACACTTTAAGGGGGGTCACCGTCTTTTTTTACCTTTCTCTCCTGTTCTCTCTTTTTCTGGCTTGTATCCATTCGGCCCCATTCAGCCTACTGTTTTAACACGCTTACCCCCATCCAGGTGTCAATATTTTACTGGCGAGCGGTAGCGAGCCAGCATAAATATATTTTTCTTTTGACAGCAAGCTAAACTTTTACATTTTACGATAGAAAAATGTCTCTGGCGTAGCCGGATTTCTCCATACAATGCTGGCTCGCTATCGCTCGCCAGGAAGAAATCAACACCTGGATGGGGATAAACGTCTTAAAACAGTTGGCTGAGTGGGGTCGAAGGGATACAAGCCAGAGAAAGAGAGAAAAGGAGAGAAAGCGAGAAAAGGAGAGAAAAAAAAGCAGGTGACTCCCCTTAACAGAAGGGGTAGGGAGGGAGGGGTGACAGTTGGAGTGGGTATGAAGACCCCCCTTAACAGAAGGGGTAGGGAGGGAGGGATGACAGTTGGAGTGGGTATGAAGACCCCCCTTAACAGAAGGGGTAGGGAGGGAGGGGTGACAGTTGGAGTGGGTATGAAGACCCCCCTTAACAGAAGGGGTAGGGAGGGAGGGGTGACAGTTGGAGTGGGTATGAAGACCCCCCTTAACAGAAGGGGTAGGGAGGGAGGGGTGACAGTTGGAGTGGGTATGAAGGAGGTGTGTGGAGTTGACTAACCTTCCTCACTTTAAGGGGGTTCACCTGCTTTTTTTCTCTTTCTCTGGCTTGTATCCATTCGGCCCCATTCAACCGACTGTTTTAAGAAGTTTATCCCCATCCAGGTGTTGATTTCTTCCTGGCGAGCGATAGCGAGCCAGCATTGTATGGAGAAATCCGGCTTCGCCGGAGACATTTTTCTATCGAAAAATGTACAAATTTAGCTTGCTGTCAAAAAAAAAAAAAAATACATGTATGCTGGCTCGCTATCGCTCGCCAGGAAAATATTGACAACTGGATGGGGGTAAAAGTCTTAAAACAGTAGGCTGAATGGGGCCGAATGAATACAAGCCAAAGAGAAAGGGAGAGAAAGAGAAACAAAAAGCGAGGTGGGCTCCCTTAACAGAGGAGGTAAGGAGGGAGGTAGGATAGTTGGAGTGAGTATGAAGGAGGTGTGTAGAGTCAATAAGAGGTGATCGATGAAGTTATGTGCGTGGGATCGACACAGGCTCGAGACACAAGACTGCGGTGTAAGCAAACATAGGAATACACAATCGTTTCGCCGATACGTTATTTCGGCCACATTTACTTTTTTGATCAGGCATAGTCGATCAGCCCACACTTAACGGGTGTATTTGTTTTATTTGTCTGGACTCCCATATCTCTCATATTTAGCCTCATTAGTTTTATGATTTTAAGCATGTGCGCCCCATTAGTTTTGCGATTTTAAAACCTTTCGCCCCATTTATTTGACAAACATAAGAGTTTTCGTGTCATTTACGTGTCGAAATATTCCTGGCGAGCGATAACAGGCCTGCAAGTTAGGAAGAACCGGCCTTCGGCAGGGAAATTTGTCTATCATAAAATTGAAATTTTATTTTAATCTCGGAGGGGGAGGGGGGGGGGGGAAGGCGTCTTAGGTGTGTTTGTAAAGTTTGATAGAGGTCTAGGGAGCCATTTCTGCCCCTAGTGTGCCATTTCTGTGTTTGTGTGTTGGGGGGGGGGCAACACACACACACACACACCTTAATATAAGTAAGAATACGACTTAGCATTAACACAATATTAAGGGGAGGTATTTAGTTTATTCCCTAGACCTCCATCAAGCTTAAAATTAAACCCCCTTGACCCCCTTTCAAGATAAATGTGTACATTTTTCGGTAGAAAAATGTCCCGGCCGAAGGCCGGTTCCTCTTAAATTACAGGCTCGCTATCACTCGCCAGGAAAACATTGACACCTAAATGGTACGAAAGGTCTTAAAATTGACAGAAATCGGGCCAACGTTCTTAAAATCGCCAAACTAATGTGGCAAACGTCTTAAAAGCTCAAAAGCAATGGGGTTGAACATGAGCGAGAAAGAGGTAAAGAAAAAATCCCTCAAGTGGAGACCTGCCCTTAAGCTAATTCATTCTAACCTACCACAACGTTTTGTTTATTTTCCTTAACTATTATAATCTTAATTCAACATAATTTAACCTAACACTTACGATACAATAGGTTCACCATAACATGACTCAACTTTAGCCCAAGCACCATAGAATGAAAAATTCTTTTAATCTAACTTATCCACATCTTAACTTAGTCTAACCTATCCGAGCCTTAACTTAGTATAACTTATCCATACCTTAACTTAATCTAACTTAACTTAGTATAACTTATTCAAACATTAACTTAATCTAACTTAACTTAGTATAACTTATCCCAACCTTAACTTAATCTAACTTAACTTAGTATTACTTATTCAAACATTAACTTAGTCTTATCCTAACCTTAAATTAGTCCAAGCTATCCAAACCTACATTTAGTCTAACTTATTCATAACTTAACTTAGTCTAATCTATCCAATCCATACCTTAACTTAGTCTAACATATCCAAGCAAATTTCATAGTGTGATCGATGAACACAGACGTATAAGCGAAACTCCTTGTGTGGGAAAGGCCAGGTAACCAAGAGACTTATCCAATCTTGCCTGTTTGCTGTTGCGGTATAGCCTGGCATTATGGTCATTGGCAGGTAGCTACTCTATTTAAGGGGAGATATCGACTTGAGGGATTTTTTTCTGGACCCCTTTCTCCCTCATGTTTAGCCCCATTGCTTTTGAGATTTTAAGACAGTCGCCCTATTAGTTTGGCGATTTTAAGAACTTTCGCCCCATTTCCGTCAATTTTAAGACCTTTCGTGCAATTTAGGTGTCGATTTTATCCTGGCGAGCGATAGCGAGCCTGTAATTTAAGAGGAACCGGCTTTCAGCCGGGACATTTTTCTACCGAAAAATGTACAAATTTATCTTGAAAGGGGCTCAAGGGGGTGTAATATTAAGCTTGATGGATATCTAGAGACCAAACTAAAAACCTCCCCTTAATGTAACTGATATGGGGTACACTTGGATACTATAGGGTCTAGCTCACTCTAGCTCAATTCGCCTAGACAAATATCTTGCATCAAATCCGCGACTGACTGCGTTTGTAAATAAATAACTTCATTTTATTCCCCCCCCCCTCAGATTCATCAACGGATTATTGCGTTTATATATTGCTAAGACGTTACTCTCTATTTCCCAGATATACGAAAAATCCTTATAACTGTGTTATATTACTAACCCATATGTCCCCTACTAACTTCCTAGTCCTGCCACGGACATTAGTTGCAGGACAGTGGTTCCCTTTCCAATTTTCCCTTACCCTCTCTAAACCACTGTTTGGACACTTGAGCTGCAGTGTTTTGGAGGACAAACAGCCTAGAGGGGTCACTAGACCTGTTGTTGCTTGATTTCCCTTGTACTCATAAATATTCGTGGACTTCACCTAGGCTATTTAATAATGGAAGTACATCTCTGGAAGCGAATTTTGAATATAATTGTCTATACATCAACTTCAACACTGTACAACATACTAATGATTGAAAAACAGGTGTAGTTCGTTCAATAATTGGTATCAGCACTACCTAAACATTAATTCATCGTTTCGAGTGAGATATGCACACATATTCCTCTTTCTACACACCCTATTCAACATCTGACAAACATTAATACAGCACCCAACGAGCAAAAAGTAAAGACAGCGGCAACGTACACGTCTTATTTGGCCAACGGTACCACCTATTTATGGAGGCTATTGTACAAACTAAATCCATTAGGTAGGTTGTAAGAAGTATATCTGGTAGCGGGAAGGAGCAAATGGTCACGGTTACGGTAAAGAGGGAGGGGGACATGGGGTTAAGGAGGGTCACCGTTTCTATTTTATATCTTTCTCTCCTTTTCTCTCTTTCCCTGGCTTGTATCCATGCGGCCCCATTCAACCAACTGTTTAAGACGTTTATCCCCATCCAGGTGTCGATTTCTTCCTGGCGAGCGATAGCGAGCCAGCTATGGAGAAATCCGGCTTAGCCGGAGAAATTGTTCTATCGAAAAATTTACAAATTTAGCTTGCTGTCAAAAACAAAATAAATATATACTGGCTCGCTATCGCTCGCCAGGAAAATATTGACACCTGGATGGGGTAAACGTCTTAAAACAGTAGGCTAAATGGGGCTGAATGGATACAAGCCAAAGAGAGAGAGAGGGAGAACAAGAGAAAACAAAGCGAGGTGGGTTCCCTGAAGAGAAAAAGTGTACATATGAAAATCCCATGATGTATGAGTGGTACAAACACTGGCAAACACTGGCTCCAATGAATAGGATAGACTTATTGATTTAGTGATGAATATAGACGAGGCGATTACAAAAATATTGGTTGAATGATTCGGCATAATAATTTGCTATCAGCGTCCATATCAACAAGAACGGATTCAAACACAAAAATCCTCCATTAAGGGGAGGTTTCTAGTTTGTTTCCTACTATCTTAAAAATTCACCCCCTTAACCCCCTTTCAAGATAAATTTGTACATTTTTCGGTAGAAAAATGTCCCGGCCGAAGGCCGAATACTCTTAAAATACAGGCTCGCTATCGCTCGCCAGGATAAAATCGACACCTAAATGGCACGAAATGTCTTAAAATTGACAGAATGGTGCGGATATTCTTAAAAATCACCAAACTAATGGGGCAAACGTCATAAAATCTCAAAAGGAATGGAGCTAGACATGAGGGAGAAAGGGGTCAAGAAAAAAGTCCCTCAAGTGGAAACCTCCCCTTAACTACAATATTAAACTTCAGTTTCTTATCCACTGGGCGCACAATGGTAAGAGCAATATACTCTAATAGATACCGGGTGTGTGGCTTGCTAATGGCTCTACCAGTCTCATATGGTCCTAGATTATATTCTTAATTAAGGGGAGGCTGGCCGTTTGTTTGGTCTATTAATTCATTTATTAATATATATTTTTTTAGCTTCCTCCCTAGACCTCCATCAAGCTTAGAAAAACACCCCCTAGACCCCCCTTCAAGATAAATGTGTACATTTTTCGGTAGAAAAATTGCAGGCTCGCTATCGCTCGCCAGGAAATAATCGACACCTAAATGGCACGAAAGGTCTTAAAATTGACAACGAAAGGGGGCGAAAGGTGTTAAAATCGCCAAACTAATTAACGTCTTATAATATCAAAACTAGTGGGGCTAAACATTAGGGAGAAGGGGGTCCAGAAAAATGGTCTTCCTCCCCTGCGGTATTATGCTTTCACAATAGAGCTGACTGGGAAAAGTGCCTCTCTCAGAGTTGAAAACAGGTAGGGACCAACAAACTCTATCTGTACATGGTCCGCTTTTCTCCCTCATGTTTAGCCCCTTTACTTTTGAAATTATAGGACGTTCGGCCCATTAGTTTGGCGATTTTAACACCTTTTGCCCAATTTAGTTGTCAATTTTAAGACCTTTCGTGCCATTTAGGTGTCGATGTTTTCCTGGCGAGCGATAGCGAGCCTGTAATTTTAAGAGGAACCGGCTTTCGGCCAGGACATTTTTCTATCGATATATGTCCAAATTGATCTTGAAAGGGGGTCTAGGGGGTGTTCTTCTTAGCTTGATGGAGGTGTAGCGAGGAAACTTAAGAAATAAAGAATACATGAATTAATAGGCCAAAACAACAACGGCCTATGTCCCCTTAAGGTGAGCTTTTTAGTTTGGTCTCTAGACCTCCATCAAGCTTAAGATTACACCCCCTTGAGCCCCTTTCAAGATAAATTTGTACATTTTTCGGTAGAAAAATGTCCCGGCTGAAAGCCGGTTCCTCTTAAATAACAGGCTCGCTATCGCTCGCCAGGATAAAATCGACACCTAAACGGCACGAAAGGTCTTAAAATTGACAGAAATGGGTCGAAAGTTCTTAAATCGTCAAAATAATGGGGCGAACGTCTTCAAATTAGAAAAGCAATGGGGCTAAACGTGAGGGAGAAAGGAGTCAAGAAACAAATCCCTCAAGTGGAGATCTCCCCTTAATGAACCACAGTATATTAATTTGAGCTACACTACATATTATAATAATGATTCGTTTCAGTAACACGCAGTTAATAACAAGTCAATTTATGCACTTATGTTTGTGAATGCGAAGTATTCAGCATTATGTCAAGCAACTCTACATCATGCAGGATTGAAAATAATCTATCTATCTATCTATCTATATGCTCAGGCCCAATCCCCATTTTGGGGGTAGCCGACTCAAGACAGAGCAAGAACAGGGAAAACACAAAAACAACATAAAACAACAAATAAACACATATAAAAAACACAAATAGCACAAAATAATAATAATAGCATAATCTTATACCTGCTACTGCTACTGCTACTACTACTACTACTACTACTATTAGTGGTAGTAGTAGTAATTTTATTATCACAGAACTATAAGCAATATAACGAAATGCGACTCAAGGCAGTGAAGCCTCCTTGTTGAAACCTATAATCGTAAACCAAGTACACGTTCCTTGTTATTGGATTGAACAAAGGGGTCAAATCGCGTAACAATCCTCACATAATACATCAGTGGTAGCATGACGTGACTGTGGCCAATGCACTTGCCCTTAAGAGGATAGTGGCGATTTATTTGTTGGGTCTATTTATTTATATATTCCTATATTTTTTTTAGTTTCCTCGCTAGACCTCCATACAAAAAAAAAAAAAAAAAAAAACTCCCTAGACCCCTCTTCAAGATAAATTTGTAAGCATTTTCGACAAAATGTCCCGGCCGAAGGCCGGTTTCTCTTATAATTACAGGCTCGCTATCGCTCGCCAGGAGAAAATCGACACCTAAATGGTACGAATGATCTTGATATTGATATAGCAATGGGATGAAAGGTTTTAAAATCAACAAGCTAAAGGGACGAACGTCTTTAAATCTGAAAACTAATGGGGATAAACACGAGGAAGAAGGAGGACCAGAAAAAGGCCCTATCTCCCCTTAAATGTAAAGTAAAGCCCAGTTCCTTTGTAGAACTAGGAGGTGATCTGATTATATTCCTCTGCAATTCTAGTCTGGCAACTTCTAAAATGTTCACTGATAAGAATTCTACCACCTGTATTAACCTTTTCTGTACCAGCGACGTTTGTTATATTTAGCCGGTATTCTCGCAGCTTAGGAAGGATCTGTGGTAGTTGAAAGGGGTGGTCGAGATACTCTGCCGTCTTTATATGGCTAGACATCTTTCCTAAACTAAATAAAATCGTCTATCAGTAGCCAGAAGACCACAACAAGGACCTCACCGGTACTGAACGAGTTAGTCTACCTTTAGTCTAGTTATCAATATACAATTCCTGATCGAAAAATTGCCGGAAATGTGCCCTCGTGTAAAGGCGCCTTAAGGGGAGATATCCACTTGAGGGATTTTTTCTTGACCCCTTTCTCCCTCATGTTTAGCCCCATTGTTTTTGAGATTTTAAGACGTTCGCCCCATTAGTTTGGTGATTTTAAGACCCCTCGCCCAATTTTTGACAATTTTAAGACCTTTCGTGCTATTTAGGTGTCGATTTTATCCTGGCGAGCGATAGCGAGCCTGTAATTTAAGAGGAACCGGCTTTCATCCGGGAAATTTTTCTACCGAAAAATTTACAAATTTATCTTGAAAGGGGCTCAAGGGGTGTAATCTTAAGCTTGAAGGATATCTACGGACCAAACTAAAAACCTCCCCTTAAGAGGACAGTGGCTGGTTTTTTGGTTCTATTTATGTGTATATTAATTTGTTCTTTAGTTTCCCCGCTAAACCTTCATCAAGCTTAAAAAAACACTCCCTAGACCCCCTTCCAGATAAATGTGTACATTTTTCGATAAAACAATTTCCCGGCCAAAGGCTGATTTCTCTTAAATTACAGGCTTGCTATCGCTCGCCAGTAAAAAATCAACAGCTATATGGCACGAAAGGTCATAATATTGACAAATAAATGGGGCGTAGTCATCAAATCGCCAAACTAATGAGTCTTACGTCTTAAAATCTCAAAAACTAATGGGGCTAAACATGAGGAAGAAGGAGGACCAGAAAGCCAGCCCATCTCCCCTTAAGTGGGTGTTGTGATTGACGCCCCCCCCCCCCATCGATTGCGTAAGTGCCTGTGTGATAAAAGGCGAGCAAAGGCAGGGCAGCAGGGGGTTTAAGGGGAGGAAGACAGTTTTTGTGGACCCCCTTCTCCCTAATGTTTAGCCCCACTAGGTTTGAGATTATAAGACATTCGGACCATTAGTTTGGCGATTTTAACACCTTTTGCCCCATTTAGTTGTCAATTTTAAGACCTTTCGTGCCATTTAGGTGTCTATTTTTTCCTGGCGAGCGAAAGTGAGCCTGTAATTTTAAGAGGAACCCGTTCAGTACCAGGGACGTCCTTTTAACTGTATTTTGACTACTATTAGACGACTTTATTCAGTTAAATAAGGGCCTCCAGCAATTAACAGGCTTCAAACTATCTCAACCAACCTTTTTGACTAACCTTGATCCTTCCTATGCTGCATATTATCGTCTAAATATAGCTAGAATAAAATATAACACGTCGCTGGTACTCAAAGGCTTAAAAGAACCTGTGAAATACAAATAGCAGGTGCATAATTAACAAGGAAGTATAATTCTGCCTGAGCCAGTTTCGAAAAGGTGTAGATAAGAGGACAGGTTTTCAGGCCTCCCTTCTTCCTCATGCTTAGCCCCACTTGTTTTGACATTTCAAGACGTTCGTCACGTTAGTTTGGCGATTGTAGAACCTTTTGTGCCTCTTAGGTGTCGAGCGAGAGAGAGCCTGTTTTTTATGAGGACACTGTGGGGCATTTTTCTACCGAAAAATGCACAAATTATCTCAAAGAGGGGTCTCGGGGGTATTTATATTTTGTTTAAGGGAGCCCACCTCGCTTTTTTTCTCTTTCTCTCCCCCTTTCTTTGGCTTGTATCCATTCGGCACCATTCAGCCTACTATTTTATAGCGTGTTTTTTTTTTCTTTTTTTTTTTTCTATATTCCAACTACTCCCTCTCGGGCATAGGCTGAGAGCCTGTACATTCCACCGCTCAAGACGGTGAAGCCCGTGAGGTCTTGTTCCAGTCTGGGGAGTGAGACATGTGAAGCATCCATCATGGCTCGAAGGAGCTCCATCTCTGAAGCGGCTGGTTGCTTCGCTCAAGTGCTTCACCGTCTCACCCTCCAGACTCAGACCCTCACTCTCAGAACGCCACCTATTGAGCAGTGAACTCACTAGGCATTATCCCCCTGTAACATATTTTGAATATGGGAATATTCATACAGTGTTATTTAATCAGGGAACAATGAGGGTATTTTTTGGGCATTTAGGTGTGCTTTGTGGTAATGCACTGATACTAGGTACAGCACAAATTCAATCCCAATTATATCTTCCCATTGACATATCGGGATTTGAACCCGGGTCCATTGGATTACCAATCCAGTGGCATGACCACTCGACCACACCTCCCCTAAAGGTGTCATTATTTTCCTGGCGAGCGGTAGCAAGTCAGCATATACAGTATATATATATTTTGTTTACAGCAAGCTATATTTGTTAAAAATGTCTCCGGCGAAGCCGGATTTCACCATACAATGCTGGCTCGCTATCGCTCGCCAGGAAAATCTCTACACCTGGATAGGGATAAAAGTCTTAAAGCAGTTGGCTGAATGGGGCCGAATGGATACAATCCAGGAAAAGAGAGAAAAGGAGAGAAAGATAAAAAAGCCGTTGACCCCCCTTAAGATTGATGTAGGTCTAGGGAGGTAACCAAACTAGTAATACACACATTAATCAATAAACAATAATCTCCCCTTAATGACCGCGACTGTACATAATGGAAGGGTAGTATTGGAATAGAGAGGAAGAGGGACAAGGGGGGGGGGGGAGGGGGGGGTAAGGGGGGGGGGGGGGGGGGGGGGGGGGAACAGGGAGGGAGGGAGGGAGGTGGAGGGGCCAGGGGGGTATAACAGGGAGGGAAGGAGGTGGGGAAGGTGTAACAGGGTAGGATGGACTGGAGGTATAACAGGGAGGAGGGGGGTAGGTGGAAGGTCTGGGGGGTATAACAGGGAGGGAGGGGGTAGGTGGGGTAACAGGAGGGAGGAGGGTAGATGGAGGGACTGGGGGGTTAACAGGGAGGGAGGGGGTAGGTGGGGGTAACAGGGGGAGGAGGGTAGGAGGAGGGCCTGAGGGTTGACGGACGGAAGGGGTAAGTGGGGGGGCTGGCGTTAAGATGGAGGGAGGTGGATAGGTGGAGTGGCTGGGGGGGTATATAAGGGAGGGAGGAGAGGGTAGGTGGAGGGACCGGGGGGGGTAACAAGGAGGGAGGGGGTATAACAGGGAGGGAGGGGGTAGGTGGGGGAGTAACAGGGAGGGAGGAGGTAGGTGGAGGCCTTGGGGATAACGGAGGGAGGGGGTAGGTGAGGGGGCTTGGGGTAACGGAAAGGTAGTAACAGGGAGGGAGGGGGTAGGTGGAGGGGCTGGGGGGTAACAGGGAGGGAGGGGGTAGGTGGAGGGGCTTGGGGGTAACGGGTAAGGGAGGGAGGGGGGGGGTAGGTGGAGGGGCTTGGGGGTAACAGGGGGGGAGGGTGGTTAACAGGGGGGGAGGTGGGGAGGGGCTTTGGGGGGGTAACAGGGAGGGAGGGGTAGGTGGAGGCTGGGGGGGGGGTAACAGGGAGGGAGGAGGGTAGGGGTACGGGTGGAGGGACTGGGGGGGGGGGGTATAACAGGGGTGCTCCTCCTCAGCTTATTGAACAAGCTATTACTGGAGCCTTTGATATATAATTGAGACATTATGCTTCCATTAGAGCTATTATCAGAAGCTCTCCCGCCCGGCCCGTTGGGGGAATAGCCAGGGTGATTGTGTGTGTGTGTGTGTGTGTGTGTGTGTGTGTGTGTGTGTGTGTGTGTGTGTGTGTGTGAAAGAGAGAGAGAAAGAGAGAGAGAGAGAGGGAGGGAGGGAGTGTGTGTGTGTATGTGTGTGTTTGAAAGAGGGAGAGAGTGATTGAGAGTGTGTATGTGTTTCTGAGTTAATGTGTGCGACTGATACTGTACAAAGTATGAGTGTGTGATAGAGAATTAATGTGTGTTTTTCTGAGTAAATTTGAATGTGAGAAGTTGTGTGTGTGAGTTGCCATGTGACTTCCATATACCCTTCTAATTATTAAGGGCAATACCTAGGGGGAGGCCTCATAGGCATGTGATAAGGAGTTGCTGGAACCCCTATTTCATTTGTCTGGCCTCCCTCACTGTTTCTGCTTGTGCCTCACCCACACATAGAGTAATCCATATTGCCCTCACAAACACCTCCTCCATCTGTTAATTACACTACACTAAACAAGCCCACCACACTTTTCTCCGATACACCATTTTTGCTCTGTCACTCTTTCAACTTTGGGATAGACACTTGTCACAGGCAGCTTTGCCTTTTGTCTTCTTCATCCATATATGACAAAAGACATGCAGGTCCTATTCAAAGTAGTTGTTCCGTAAATAATACAAAAGGAGAATGTTCTGTATTTGTTTTACAATGGACAACATACAAGATATCTTTTGCGGCCAAACAAATTTGATACATCGTTAAGGCGAGGTTTTCAGTTAGTTCGCTAGACTTCCATCAAGCTTAACATTACAGCCCCTAGACCACCTTTCAAGATAAATTTGTACATTTTTCGGTAGACAAATTTCCCGGCCGAAGGCCGGTTCCTCTTAAATTACAGGCTCGCTATCGCTCGCCAGGAAAAAATCGACACCTAAATGGCACGAAAAGTCTTAAAATTGACATAAATGGGGCGAAAGTTCTTAAAATCGCCAAACTAATGGGGCGAACGTCTTAAAATATCAAAAGCAATGGGGCTAAACATGAGAGATAAAGGGGTCAAGAAAAAAATCCCTCAAGTGGAAATCTCCCCTTAAGTCTAGTTTTTGTAAGGGTGATCATGCAAATACTTGTTTATCCCCACACTATCATTACGTAATTTTCATCATATTCTGATTACCATTTAATAATCTACCTATACAACTTAATGGGTAAATACGATCCCGATAAACACTCTTAGTAACATAGGTCCTTCTTAAACTGCATAAAATATTCTAATTTTAGGCAAAATCAAAGGTAAAAAGGGGTCATGGTGCTGAAGGGGTTAATAATAAATGCCCACTTCTAACATGTACAGTTGACCGAATAAGTCATGTCATCACGTTTTGATCGCTATGTGCTGTATTAATGTATGTCAGATGTTGAATAGCGTGTGTAAAGATAGGAACATTTGTTTGTATATCGCTTTCGAAACGACGAATTAATGCTTAGATAGTGCTGATACCAATTATTGATCGAAATATAATTGGTTCGGCGACATCACTTATTTGGCCGACTGTACCAGACCATGTTACGGTACCAAGTTATCAAAACGTAATGATAATTTTGATGTCATAAGCTATTCAAAGAAGCTTAGTTTTTATATACCTAGTACTAGCCCCTTCTGTACCGTTGACATCCTTTACATTTTATTTTAGCTACTACTAATCGATTTTATTTTAGCTACTACTAATCGATTTTATTTTAGCTACTACTAATCGATTTTATTTTAGCTACTACTAACCGATTTTATTTTAGCTACTACTAATCGATTTTATTTTAGCTACTACTAATCGATTTTATTTTAGCTACTACTAATCGATTTTATTTTAGCTACTACTAACCGATTTTATTTTAGCTACTACTAACCGATTTTATTTTAGCTACTACTAATCGATTTTATTTTAGCTACTACTAATCGATTTTATTTTAGCTACTACTAATCGATTTTATTTTAGCTACTACTAATCGATTTTATTTTAGCTACTACTAATCGATTTTATTTTAGCTACTACTAATCGATTTTATTTTAGCTACTACTAACCGATTTTATTTTAGCTACTACTAATCGATTTTATTTTAGCTACTACTAACCGATTTTATTTTAGCTACTACTAACCGATTTTATTTTAGCTACTACTAATCGATTTTATTTTAGCTACTACTAATCGATTTTATTTTAGCTACTACTAACCGATTTTATTTTAGCTACTACTAATCGATTTTATTTTAGCTATTACTAATCGATTTTATTTTAGCTACTACTAATCGATTTTATTTTAGCTACTACTAATCGATTTTTCAGTTTTGGAATAATCTCTAGCAATTATAAGGCTTTGAACCATCTCAGTCAACCCCTTTAGCTACCACAGATCCTTCCTAAACTGCATATAATCGTCTAAATATAGCTAGATTATTATATAACAGACGACGCTAGTACAGGAAGGGTTAGGAATTAAATACGAACAAAGAAATTCTGATCTGTAGTCTGGGATTTTTTTTTTTGAAGACGTAATTAACCCCGTCTGTACTGACGACGTCCATTTAATTTAATTCTAACTATATTTAAACGATTGTGTGCAGTTTAATAAGGATGTGTGGTAGTAGAAAGGGTTAAGTGAGATCGTTCGAAGCCTGTTAAATGCTGGAGGCCCTTTTTAAACTGAATAAAATAATCTTTTAAGGGGGTACTACTCGTTTTTTCTGGACCCCCTTCTCCCTCATGTTTAGCATATTTGATTTGAGGTTTTAAGACAGTCGTTCCGTTAGTTTGGCGATTTTGAAACCTCATTTTGTTATCAATATAAAGACCTTTCGTGCCTTTTAGGTGTCTATTTTTTCCTGGCGAGCGAAAGCGAGCCTCTAACTTTAGAAAGAACCGTCCTTCGGCCAGGACATTTTTCTACTGACAAATTTACACATTTATATTGAAAGGGGGTCTAGGGGGCGTTTTTCCAAGCTTGATGGAGGTCTAGCGAGGAAACTCAAAAATAAATAAATATATAAATATATAGACCAAAAACCAAGCACTACCACCTTAAGGGAGCCCACCTCGCTTTTTTTCTCTTTGGCTTGTATCCATTCTGCCCCATTCAGCCTACTGTTTTAAGACGTTTACCCCCATCCAGGTGTTAATATTTTCCTGGCGAGCGGTAGCGAGCCAGCATATATATATTTTTATTTTGACAGCAAGCTAAATTTTTACATTTTTCGATAGAAAAATTTCTCCGGCGAAGCCGGATTTCTCCTTACAATGCTGGCTCGGTATCTTGACAGGAAAAAATCGACACCTGGATGGGGATAAACGCCTTAAAACAGTTGGCTGAATGGGGCCGAATGGATACAAGCCAGGGAAAGAGAGAAAGATAAAAAAAAAAAACGGTGACCACCCTTAGTTTCCAGAACAATGTTGAAAGAACAACACCGGTACTGTAGGGATATAGACCGGTACTGTACTGAGCGTGAGGATGTATTGCATAATTACTGAAAGGTCAACACCGGTACTGTAGGGATATAGACCGGTACTGTACTGAGCGTGAGGGAGTATTGCATAATTACTGAAGGACAACACCGGTACTGTAGGGATATAGACCGGTACTGTACTGAGCGTGAGGGAGTATTGCATAATTACTTACTACTGGACTGATTCCCTTAGCCAATTTTGCAGTAGTGGACGGTAAACAAAGTACACCCCTGAGGTATGCCATGGGTTAGTTATAATGTGGAAATAGCGTGCCCATGAGATCAGATTAAGTCATAGTAACCAAATTATCATAGTTAACCCTCTCAGTATACCTTGATGTACAATACTTTATAATTGGATTCCGGTTATGAAGTGTTAATGAGTATATATATATATATACAGTATATATATATTTTATATATATATATATATATATATATATATATATATATATATATATATATACAGTATATATATTATATATATATATATATATATATTATATATTATATATATATAATATATATAATATATTTATATAATATATATATATAATTATATATATATATATTAATAATAACAATACTCTGGTTACGCGGGACGCGAAGACGTATTATAACATCAAAACCAGCCCTGGCTTAAACAGTATATATATATATATATATATATACAGTAATTATATACATCATTAATGTGTGAATAGCATTCTGGCTTTACACACAACCCATCTTGAGCCTAAAAAGCAATGAAACAGCGTACATAGATATATAAAAATAATAATTAATTGTATGTAATATACTTTATATATGTGAATGAAGGAGACAAAAGGCAATGATACCTGTAACAAGTGTCCCTCCCAAAGATAAACACAGTGACACGGAGCCAAATTCAAGGTATGTTATGAGTCAAATAGCCATGTAAATGATAACATGGTCAACAACAGATTAACACACTTTCCGTGAGACTAACGTTATTGGAAATATATCTAATTGTATAGAAAAAACATGACATAAAACGGAAATAATATTGAGCTATAATATTTTGAGAAAATATGTTCACGTATATAGAGATATTTGCAATAACACACAATGAATCGCGAGTATGAACGAAAACAGTGGATAATTGAGCGAAATACAAGTGAAAAATTTAATCCTTATGTATGCAAATATCTAAGTAGTTGTAGCAGGGTTTTTTCTCGATTTCCTAACCAAATTTAACTTCGCCTAACATTGATCATACTTAAAATGAGAATTTATTATTATGTTATTTACCTATTTATGTTTACTTATAAGCCTCCTCCGTAGACCTTCATCAAGCTTAACAAAATACTCCTAAGGCAACCCTTCGAGATAAATTGGAACATTTGTTGGTAACAAAATGCCTCGGCCGAAGCCGGTTACTCCTAAATTGCAGGCTTGATACCGCTCGTCAGGAAAATAGACACTTAAATGACAGCAAAGGTCTTAAAAATGACAAAGACAGGGGACGAAAGGTCTTTATATAGCCATGCTAATGGGGCGAACGTCTGTAAATTTCAAAACTAATTGGGCTAAACATAAGGGAGAAGGGGGCCTAGAAAATATCACCCCTTTAAAATCCCTCCAAAAGAGCAATCCATGCAAACCCGTGACGCAAAAGGACCATCATACAAAACACGGCCAATTTGGACTTCGACCTGAATAACTGAAGAGGCGAGCATGTGGCAGCTATGAATATTTGCCGACTCCCGAACTCCACCCCATGTTAGAGTACCAGTTTTGTAGGGTAGAGGATAATTATGTGGAGGCCATATTGTTTCTACTTAACGCTTCTGCCCCATTGTACACTTCAGTTTATCAGTTTTTGTGCCATATATTATTCTATTCATAAATTTTTCTTATTTCACAAATCATCAATCTACAGGATGCGTATGAGAGTCAGGTCAGGTAAAGGTATGCACTGGAAGGTATGAGAGTACTGAAGACCCCGGGCCCTTTATGTCGGTACTCTGTATATAAAGGCACTCTATCCCACTTGTTTACACTGGCCAGCTGATCCCTCCCTGCCTCTGTTTTCACGAGCTGCCTCCACGATAATGTGTGATTATTCGTGACTGTGGCATTAAATATTTGGACCAAGGAGCTGTCAATCGCGTGTGGCCATCATAAATATCGGGACCAGCTGAGGAATAATGCAGTGGGGTAATGTGTGTGTGTGTGTGTGTGACAGAGAGAGAGAGAGAGAGAGAGAGAGAGAGAGAGAGAGAGAGAGAGAGAGAGAGAGAGAGAGAGAGAGAGAGAGAGAGAGAGAGAGAGAGAGAGAGAGAGAGAGAGAGAGAGAGAGAGAGAGAGAGAGAGAGAGAGAGAGAGAGAGAGAGAGAGAGAGAGAGAGAGAGAGAGAGAGTGTGTGAGGTGTATGTGTGTACAAAGGAGTACAAAGGAAATCAAGCAACAACAGATCTAGTGACCCTTCTAGGTTGCTTGTCCTCCAAAACACTGAGGATCAAGTGTCCAAACAGTGGTTTAGAGTGGGTAAGGGAACATTGGAAAGGGAATTACTGCCCTGGAACTAATGTCCGTGGCAGGATTAGGAAGTTAGTAGGGGACAGATGGGTTAGTAACTGAGGGGGGGATAAAATAAAGTTATTCATTTACAAACGCAGTCAGTCGCGGGTTTGATGCGAGATATTTGTCTAGGCGGAGTTTAAATGAATCAACGGTGATGCAGTCTATAACGTTTCGGGGAAGCCCATTCCACAAGTTGACAACTCGATTGAAGAAGAAATTCTTAGATTCGTGTGAGTTAAAAGATTTACCAATAATTTTGCAACCGTTTCCCCGCGTGTAATTAGATTGGTCGATAGTGAAGTACTTACTACAGTTCATATTGTCGATGCCTTTGATGATTTTGAACACTTGAATTAAGTCACCTCATAATCTGCGCTGGGTTAAAGGAAATAGATTTAATTCTCTAAGACGCTCTTCGTATGGTTTGTTCTTTAGGGTAGGTATCATTTTGGTAACTCTACGTTGAACTCGTTCTAGCTTGTTTATATCTTTTTGGTAATAAGGGCACCAGGATTGAACGCAGTATTCCAGAAGAGGGCGGACTAATGAATTGTAAAGGGTTAGGATAACTTCTTTGGATTTATGCTCAAATGACCTGCCTATAAAGCCAATTATTTTGTTTGCCTTCTTAACAACTTCTGAACATTGTTGACTCGGTTTTAGGTTACTCGATATTGTTACTCCCAGATCGGTTTCTCTGTTTACATTCTTAAGCTGAGTGCCATTCATCGAATAGTTTGCTTTCTCATTTAGGTATCCGATATGTAGTACTTTACATTTATCCGCATTGAAACTCATTTGCCAAATTTGGGCCCAACATGACAATTTATCTAGATTGTGTTACATATCGTCAACTTGTTCTTTTGAGAGTACGCTATTTGCAATTTTTGTATCGTCAGCAAATTTTGAGATTGTACAGGTGAGACCCTCATCTATGTCGTTGATGTAAATTAGAAAGAGAATTGGTCCTAGTACCGATCCCTGGGGTACCCCGCTACTTACATTGGTCCATTTTGATGCCTTACCGTTTATGACTACTCTTTGCTTTCTGTCGCTGAGCCAATTTTCTATCCATTTCAACACACCGTCTTGTATTCCATGCGCTTTTAGTTTTAGCAGTAAACATTTGTGGGGAACTTTGTCAAAGGCCTTTTGAAAATCAAGGTATATAATATCTACAGCTTTACTCTCATCGTAGAGGTTGATGATATCGTGGAAGAAGTCTAAGAGGTTTGTTAAACAGGAACGTTTTTTACGAAAGCCGTGTTGAGTATCTTTAAGTATGTTATTTTCCTCTAAGTGATTTACGAGTCTGTCTCGTATGACCGTTTCTAGCATTTTACATACAACTGAGGATAAGCTAATTGGACGATAGTTACAGGGTAGGGATTTGCTGCCTTTTTTGAATATCGGTGTTACGTTGGCTAGCTTCCACTGATCGGGCATAGTTCCAGTGAGTGAGTGAGTGAGTGTGTGTGTGTGTGTGTGTATTTCAAAGAAATTACTAATATTTCAAAGCATTTCAAAGAAAGAGAGAGTGAGAGTGAGACAGAGAGAGAACGAGTGGTGTTTGTGGTATACGTGTCTATTTCTGGACTTGGGTCAAGTGAGAAAAATAAATAAATAAATAAAATACAAATAAAATCGTATCATATTAATGTCCAATCCCATTCAGAACCGGGTACATTGGCGTTTATGGTCACCCAGCAAGTGAGGGACATACAATCACTGGCAAAACCAATCTACTCTTTTGAATATATTATGGCATTGGTCTCTAGATTGTGTGGGGTAAGACAGTGAGAACAATAACCTTGATGTGGTGCAGTTGTGGACATATGTTCTTAACCACCCTATGGTTTTCATTATGCAATTTAAACTGTTATTGTAAATTTACAAATACACTTTATTTTGCATCGACTTACAAAATTATAATTGTATTAATTTATAACCATTATATATAAACTACTCACTTCAATGTGTAACACTTGCACAATGAAAATCACAGGGGAACATATTATGTTCATAACTGAACATATATATAAATGTTCTGCTTGTAGGACTTGTAAGTGTGGAGTATTTTCTGGTGACCACGCAATAGATATGTGGCAATGGTGTTACATTAGGCTATAAACATATTGATATGTGAATAATACAGTATCCAGTGAGATATATGTGTATGGTTAATGGGTGTATAAGCACAAATTGGCAAATACATAGTGCTGGTAAATATGTAATAAATGCTACTTTTTGTATGGGTGTATTGAAATTGAATGCCAAAATCCTTACGGTATTAGGTAACTGAAAACAATCGTCGTGTTTTACCCATCGTACAGTAACCTACATAAGTTCTCTTCCTGTCCATGGTAGCACTAACGAAACAAACTTACCATGCATGAACTAGGATTGTACAAATTATTGTTATGCACTAATTTAAACATCTGATTAATAAGCAGTATCATATCAAACTGCATTATTTTCTACATTTTTCGTACAAAGAATCAAAGACAGCAACATAACATACGCAGGCGACTGTACCTGAATGATGAATCTAATTAATGAATCACGATCACGTGGAGAAAGGGCCTCATTCACATTTTAATAACCCACTTACTATGACCGGCTGTCGATATCCTGAATGCATAGCTTATGTCGAATTAAGCACATTCCTTTGTCGCTCAAAATTTATGTAAATCGGATAATGAGAACGCTTTCGAAGTACAATAACTGTAAAGAAACCAATGACGTGTAATCGGCAATACTTTCATTGGGCGGTCCGGTCGTAAGTTGGGATAATAGTGTTTGTGAAGTTTAATGTTCGAGACGGCCGTAATTCCTAGCAAACTGTGCGTGCTGCTAAAGGGGGTAGTACTCGCTTTTTCTGGACCCCCTTCTCCCTCATGTTTAGCATATTAGATTTGAGATTTTAATACGTTCGGCCCATTAGTTTGGCGATTTTAAAACGTTTAGCTCCATTTCGTTGTCAATTTTCAGACGTATGCCATTTAGGTGTCGATTTTTCCCTGGCTAGCGATAGCAAACCTGTAATTATAAGAGAAACCGGCCTTCGGCCAGGAAATTTTCCCACCGAAAAATGTACAAATTTATCTTGAGGGAGGGTCTAGTGGGTGTTTGTCTAAGCTTGATGGAGGTTTAGTGAGGAAACTAAGAAATATGTGAGTACATGAAATAATAGACCAAAAAAAAAAAAACCCCCAGCCACTAGCCCCTTAAATAATGACTATGGTGGCCTCCTTCGCTTGCACCCCCTACCCTTTCAGTGCTTGAACGAGTAGGGGAGGGGGCGAGAGGGCGGGGGCTACAGTGGACTGGAAGGAGGGGGGGGGGGGACGGAAGGGGGTTAAAGGGAGGGGCAAGGTTTGGAGTCTTATGGGTGAATCAAACGAGCACTTTTTCTGAAAACATTTTGCAGGCAACTCTTTTTGTATCTGTATTTTGGGTAATTTTTGCGTCTATTCTGGTAAGTGGACAGAAGGGAGACTGTCTTAGGTGGCTGAATCGTAAACATCTTTCATTCAGAAGCTGCCAAGCGTATTATTGAGCGGAATCGACGTAAAAGAGCTCGTGTAACTGCGTTTCGCACACACTTACAACATAATTGTTCGTAATCTCAACAATTTTGCAGCTAAAACCTAATTTGTGAGTAACCTTGACATTTTGAGCTAGCAATTATAATTACAATATCTGTCTTAACCCGAATTAAGCATGCAAATGCATAATACATAACTATTCGTAATCATGGCATTACTATGGCTAAAATTTAAGTTTGTTCGTAATACCTGTGTGTTAATTATTTCAATACGGTGTTGCTCTTCACATTATACAACCTAATGTCAAGAAAATAGTGATACGGTTTAAAATCTATCAAGTTTTACTGCTAGTATTCCACTACAATATCACATATGCATTACAAAATATAAAATTATATTGTCTTAAAAGTCTATGAACAAATTAAACAATTTGCATTTTTCTTTGGCTAAGAGTGTTATTTATTCGTTTTCTTATACTTATACATTGCATGACTATAGAACCTGTTTACTCTCCCTGTCTTCGTGGTGCAATGCATAAGTGTGTTGATTTTCGGTGTGAGCGTCCTGGGTTCGAATCCCCGGACTGCCACATGTGTTTGTTAATATCATTAATCGAGTTTAGGAGTAAAGTTGGTTAGTGGAGAGAACATAATAATACAATATATAAGAAATTGCAAAAGAAATCCCAATAAAAGGTTTATCTGATTATATATAAGTCTGTTTCTCTAATCACCTATCGGATGTTGGCTCTATACTTATTGTCGTAGGATTCTCAACAAATGTTTTAATAAATATTTCGCCCTGAATTCCCAACTGAATGAAATTGTTTCCAAGTAACGATATTTCCCCACATGTCTCTGGATTGGAAACCCTCCGTTCATATACAGTACCGGTATGTAGCAATTAAGGGGGCGCATCTCGTTCTTTTTGTTCTCTTTCTTCCTCTCTCTTTGGCTTGTATCCATTCGGCCCCATTCAGCCTACTGGTTTAAGACGTTTATCCCCATCCAGGTGTCCATTATATCCTGGCGAGCGGTAGCGAGGCAGCATATACAGTATATAATAATGTTTTTGGCAGTAGGCTAAATTTGCATATTTTTTGATAGAAAAATTTCTCCGGCGAAGCCGGATTTCTCTATACAATGCTTGCTCGCTATCGTTCGTCAGGAAGAAATCTGGATGGGGATAAACGTCTTAAAACAGTAGGCTGAATGGGGCCGAACGGATACAAGCCAGAGAAAGAGAGAAAGGAGAAATAAAAGCAGGTCACCCCCCTTAACTCGTTTCCAATCCCTTACCTTGTCCTTCCCAATCGCTAACCTTCAACAAACAGTCTAGTGTGGATCAGTAGGTTTGTTGTTCATATGTTTTCACCAACCAACTTTACTTCTAAACTCAATTAAGGGGGGGTCACCTCGCATTTTTTCTCTTTCGCTCCCTCTCTCTTTGGCTTGTATCCATTCGGTCCCATTCAGCCTACTGTTTTAAGACGTTTATCCCCATCCAGGTGTCGATTTCTTCCTGGCGACCGATAGCGAGCCAGCATTGTATGGAGAAATCCGGCTTCGCCGGAATTTTTTTTCTATCGAAAAATTTACACATTTAGCTTGCTGTCAAAACAAAACTAAATATATGCTGGCTCGCTACCGCTAGCCTGGAAAATATTGACACCTGGATGGGGGTAAACGTCTTAAAACAATAGACTGAATGGGGCCGAATGGATACAAGCCAAAGAGAGAGGGAAAGAAAGAGAAAAAAATGCGAGGTGGGCTTCCTTAATGAAATCAACAAATATATGTGACACTCCAAGGACTCGAACCTAGGATACTCACAACGAAATTCAGCGCATTTATCTATCTAGTGCATCATATTCAAAATTTGACCAATTGGTGAATGGCATTGCTGAGTGCAAAATATACAGTATGTTGAACGCGTTCACTGTCATGTCACCTTTTTATAAGAATGTTTAAAAACGGCATTTCACTTGAGCCAAATGTATTTTTTTCTGAGAACAATGTTGAAGAGGAATAATATTGTTAGGAATAAAATGTATTATTATATGTACTTGTGTAAAGTGGAGGGTTGGTATAATATTGAGATAATCTATACATATAACTCGTATTATATCAAATACATATTTGCTTACCTACTACCCTAACTACTTACATTTCTGAAATTCCCAGACTTGTGTGTCAAGTATTGGAATCACATTTTCAAATAAGCGATGTGCTTGTTTTCTCTTAATATTCAGTCTGCTTTCGGATGTGGATGTAGAGTAAAAAAAAAAAAAAATGCTAGGCCAGTTGTGCTTCCCAGAATGAGTGAATATACTGTACAGTATTATTCAACAATTAATATCAGAGCTGAAGTGAGGCATTAGTATATTAAAAGGTTTGTCAATAGCTTAAGGGGAGATTGTTAGTTTGTTCCCTAGACCTCCATCAAGCTTATAATTACACCCCCTAGACCACCTTTCAAGATAATTTGGTACAATTTTCGGTAGAACATTATCTCGGCCGAAGGCCGGTTTCTATTAGATTACAGGCTCGCTATCGCTCGCCATGAACAAAATCGACACCTAAATGGCACGAAAGGTCTTAAATTTGACAGAAATGGGGCAAAAGTTCTTAAAATCCCCAAACAAATTAGGTGAACGTCTTAAAATCTCAAAACAATGGGGCTAAACATGACGGAGAAAGGGTTCCGGAAACAAATCCCTCAAGTGGAAATCTCCCCTTAAGCAGTGCCAGAGTCTACTCCTATAAGTGTACAAATTGTATATTTGTGTTCTTTCATAATACTCATTTCAATTACTTTACTACGATTTATATATATGCTGCATATACCCATTGAGGTGCATATACCCATTGAGGTGTATTCGTTATTAATTAAATTTAATTATTACGTGGATATAATTTAGAGTTGATGACGAGATTATCCATGACACTTTCATGGAATCTAATATGTTATGAATTTACACTTTTTCTATTTCACTATTAGGTCTGTATTGAGTTTACTAATAAATACACTTGTTCAAGCACATCCACACACAAATATTGTACTTAAATTCTAATTGCTGGAAGTAAAGCAGTCTTGCATGATAGTGTGGTAACCCCGCATTGACGTACGGGAGTGAATCATGGACGTTGTTGGAGAGACAAATCAAGAGTGAGAGTGGTGGAAATCAGTTACTTGAGAAGTGCGTGTGGAGTTACATGGAGGGATAGACACATGCATGAGGAAGCGTGTGAGCGGTGTGGATGTGCTGGAGAGTGTGAAAGGGAACAATGGTTCGGCCACATATGGAAAGCGAGATAATTACTAAGAGAGTGTAAGACAGTGACGTGGAAGGACAGAGTGAAAGAGGCAGAACTAGAGTGAGGTGAAAGGATGGAGTTGAGAGGAATATATGTGAAAGTGATGTTGGATGGGAGGAGGGGTGTCGGCTGACAGAGGAAAGAGGTGCATAGGGGCGCTCATTCGTTGCCACCCTTTCAGGGATCATGACGTCTGGCAATTCATAGATAAATTTACAAAGGATCACACGTCACATGTACCGATATTGTATACTTAACTCTGAAGCCCACACAACTGCACTATATTTAGTACACCACGACTGGATAATTACCAACTAAAGCAAACCAGGTGGATATGTTAAATGTAATCTATATACAGGTATCGCGTACACGGTATGAGTTTGCTATCAGAAACAACACCGTATTATCAAACAGGGCTGCCAAATTAGGAACGCTTTATAAACGATTGCATTATTAACTCACTTTGGCTGGAAAATGCCTGAGCCTTCCTGTTATTTATTCAGCAGGTAAGTCCTCAGGAGCGTTCCGCACTAATATGTTTTTATCCCAGTCTACCCTCCCAGCAAACACTTGATATATTCTCCCCAGTTCCCGTTACACATTCATAGGCTCTTTTCCCGCATCCGGAATGAGCCAGGTTGGTTAATTATGCATGTCCCGGAGCTGCGCAAAAGACCCCCGCTCTTTACCGCTACGCCAGATGAATTGCTCAGTGAATCTGGGTAATTGTAGCGCCTGAGAGTGTTCCAGGCACCACCCCGGCCAAGGACATTATTTTAGGCAACCCACTTTTCACCAGTCGCTTATAGGACAACATATATAGTCACATATATATTCAGCGGGCGACAATTTCAATATTTTAGCAGCAGTTTTCCTATGCATTTCAATATTTTAGCAGCAGTTTTCCTATGCATTTCAATATTTTAGCAGCAGTTTTCCTATGCATTTCAATATTTTAGCAGCAGTTTTCCTATGCATTTCAATATTTTTAGCAGCAGTTTTCCTATGCATTTCAATATTTTAGCAGCAGTTTTCCTATGCATTTCAATATTTTAGCAGCAGTTTTCCTATGCATTTCAATATTTTAGCAGCAGTTTTCCTATGCATATCAATATTTTAGCAGCAGTTTTCCTATGCATTTCAATATTTTAGCAGCAGTTTTCCTATGCATTTCAATATTTTAGCAGCAGTTTGTCAATGTTTAATGGAAAAATGGGAAACTACAATGTCCCTGCATCATTTTTATACCATGTTTTCATAATTAACAACCTATTTATCTACAGACTCATCTTAATTGCTGACTATTGATGATGGGACCATGACAATTTACCGTCAGCTAAGAAAAACACATACTGCTTGGATATTCTTTGTTTATCCTTTATACTTATATTGATACAGAATCGGCTAGATGAATTTAAGGGGGGATGGGCCGGTTTTCTGGGCCCCCTTCTCCCTCATGTTTAGCACAATTTTTTTTTTTTTAGATTTTTAAAAAAATTGTCTGTTTTAAAACCTTTCGTTCCATTTCTATATCAATATCAATACTTTTTGTGCCATTTAGGTGTCGATTTTTTCCCTGGCGAGCGATAGCTAGCCTGTAAGCTTAAGAGATAATTTTTCTATCGAAACATTTATTAAATTATCTTGAAGGGGGGGTATAAGTTTTTTTTTTGTATGGTTGATGAAGGTCTAGCGAGGAAACTAACATATAAATGAACATATAAATAAAAACACCCAACAAATAACCACTGTCCACTTAAACTCGGTCAGGTTAGCCTAGGGTAGAGAGTGGTCTGGCCAACTTGGTTCATATAAGTGGTATATTGGATTCTGGGTTAGCTATATGATTCGATATAATGGCGGGGTAGCTTGATCGTTGGGGGAGGAATTTTAAGGGGGGGGTCACCGTTTTTGTTTTTATCTTTCTCTCCTTGTCTCTCTTTCCCTGGCTTGTATGCATTCGGCCCCATTTAGCCAACTGCTTTAGGACGTTTATCCCCATCCAGGTGTCGATTTCTTCCTGGCGAGCGATAGCGAGCCAGCATTGTATGGAGAAATCCGGCTTCGCCGGATACATTTTTCTATGGAAAAATGTACAAATTTAGCTTGCTGTCAACACAAAAATATATATGTGCTGGCTCGTTACCGTTCGCCAGGAAAATATTGACAACTGGAAGGGGATAAACGTCTTAAAACAGTAGGCTGAATGGGGCCGAATGGATACAAGCCAAAGAGAGAGGGAAAGAAAGAGAAAAAAAGCGAGGCCATAAGTTGGCCATAAGATCAGGTTTCGTGTGTTAATTTGCCTATTGCAGTAAGGCTTCCAGGTTAAGGGGAGGCAGACCGTTTTTCTGGACCCCCTTTTCCCTAATGTTTAGCCCCACTAGTTTTGAGATTATAAGACGTTCGGCCCATTAGTTTGGCGATTTTAACACCTTTCGCCCCATTTCGTTGTCAATTTTAAGACCTGTCGAGCCATTTAGGTGTCGATTATTTCCTGGCGAGCAATAGCGAGCCTACAATTTTAAGAGAAACTGGCCTTCGGCCTGGAAAGTTTTCTACCTAAAAATGTACAAATTTATCTTGAAGGGGGGTCTCAGAGGTGATTTTCTAAGCTTGGTGGAGGTCTAGGGAGGAAACTAAACAAATATATGAATACATTTATTAATAGACCAAACAAACGGTCAGTCTTCCCTTTAACCATGAAATATAGAATGGTGTACGTCCTTACTTACTTAAGGGGGCCCACCTCGCTTTTTTTCTCTCTCCCTCACTCTTTGGCTTGTATCCATTCGGCCCCATTCAGCTTACGGTTTTAAGATGTTTACCCCCATCCAGGTGTCAATATATTCCTGGCGAGCGGTAGCAAGCTAGCATATATATATATATATATATATATATATTTTTTTTTTAGACAGCAAGCTAAATTTTACATTTTTCGATAGAAAAATTTCTCCAGCGAAGCCGGATTTCTCCATACAATGATGGCTTGCTATCGCTCGCCAGGAAGAAATCGACACCTGGATGGGGATAAACGTCTTAAAACACTTGGCTGAATAAGCCTAATGGATACAAGCCAGAGAAATAGAGAAATAGAGAGAAATATAACAAAAGCAGGTGACCCCCCTAGAGGTGGGAAGAATTCTAGGTTACTATAGTTATAACACTTTATAGTCTGATAACTTGTTCATAGTGGGACACATTATATGTTATATATATATATTATCAAACATAGCTAAACCCTGTTCCAAATAAGTAGTCTAAAATTCTTGAACGGTAACCTCTATAGTTCAGCTACGATTAGAGTAATCGAACTAATATTTCTACCATTTGAGAAGGGTCAGGCAGGAAATAGGTGTGGAAATTTACAGCTCATTTGCTCTAGCCCTTTTTTGAGTTACAGAGGCTAGGGTTGACGATTTCTGGCCTACCAACATGGAACAGGGTATCGGATTTAGTAACGGTACTTAGCTATAAGATCTAGTCAGGTGTGGAAGCCTGCACGTCGGGATTATATATTTGTTTTAAGCTTATATGAGGTAACATTATTTGCTCGTTGCTGAATGTGTAAGATGCGATATGGTCTGGAAGCATAATTATCTAAGGATGCTGTATATTCAAAGTTAAATATATTATGATCATGTGTGGTGTGGTAGCTTGTTAACGGTGAAAGGGATTTTAAGTTAACTATAAAATCAGGTACGCTATACTAACTTACCCGGTATATTGTTCGTGGTGGAGGAATTCAATTTTAGCTATATGATCAGGCACGCTATGCTAACGTTCTCGTGGGGAGAGTGATCTTAGGTTAACCCCTTCTGTACAGGCGACGTATTTTTATTTTCTTCTAGCTACTATTAGATGATTTTATTCAGTTTAAAAAGGGCCTCCAACAATTAACAGGCTTTGAACTATCTCAATTAACCCTTTATACTACCACAAATCCTTCTTAAACTGCTCAAAATCGTCTAAATATAGCTAGAATAAAATTAAAAAGACGTCGTGGTACAGAAGGGGTTAAGGGAGCTCAGACGGTATTGTGCAGCATAATATACTGGTTCGGCTCAATAATTTAGGGAGGGAGTTTATTTAGCTCTCTAAACCTCTATCAAACTTTAAAAAAACACCCACAATATCCCCCTTCGATATAAATTTGTACATTTTCGGTAGAAAAATGTCCCGGCCGAAGGCCGATTCCTCTTCAAATACAGGCTCGCTATCGCTCGCCAGGAAACAAATCGACACCTAAATGGCATGAAAGGTCTTAATATTGGCAAAGAAATGGGGCAAAAGTTCTGAAAACGCCAAACTGATGGGGCGAATGTCTTAAAATGATATCTCATAACTAATAGGGCTAAACATGAGGGAGGAGGAGGACTCGAAAAACCAACTGCCTCCCCTTAACTGTTAGATCAGCTAAGTGATCAGCATGAATGGGTCAAGAAGCCTTCTGTAGATTCCCGTAATCGTGTAAGCTATAAGCAAATCCATTATATGTTTATTGTGCTTTTTTCACTTTATCCCCTTCTGTACCGACGCCGTTCTTTTAACTCTATTCTGGCTACTATTAGACGATTTTATTAAGTTTAAAAAGGGCCTCCATCAATTAACAGTTTTCGAACCATCTCACTTAACCCTTTTCACTGCCACAGATCCTTCGTAAACTGCAAAGCATCGTCTAAATTTACCCAGAATAAAACCACAAGACGTCGCCCGTATAGAAGGGGTTCAACCAACACTTAACGCCTCCAGGATCATGTTTGTGTGAGTTTTGTATTATAGCTCATACTAGACAATTTGACTTGGCTTGGGGAGTATATCCAGGAATCGAATGTTTCAAAGCTCAATGAACTCTGACTAACATACTTCTATTAAAGTGAATGCAATCTTCTAATGGTATCCTGAATAAAATGAAAGAATGCATCACGGAATACCAAAAGGTTAATGTCCTGTATTATATATAGTACCCTAGTTGTATTATAATTTGTGGGATATGAGACTGACAACACTATTACATATGTTCAAGAATACGATAAGCTCATAAATATGTTATTCTGGATAACTATGACGATTCTAGGTGTGCTAGGAAAGTCGACAAGAGTCTAAGGGTAAATATCATCGCACAGCGCTTTCTTAAACTGAGTAAAACACGTCTAATGCAGTCAAATATACAATATACTGACGCTAAAGGAAGGACAACATTCAACCCGACGGTATATACGATAACGCTTTGTTATATTAAATCTGGCTATCATTAAACGACTTTAATCAAAGTAGAAATTACCTTTGGGAGCTGAAGTAGTATTGGAGACTGTCCTCCTTAAATTCAGAAAACAAAATCCCAATAATTACAAAATCGTCTAATATCAATGAAAATGAAAATAATAAACACCACGAAATTGAAGATGTTAAGGTTTCAAAACTCTCCCTGTAGATAATAACGTGGACCTATTACCAGGGTGACAGTGGCCCGGACGGTGAAGGATTGAGCTGCTAATGTCTCTTTAGGCGATTGATTACAATCACAATACGTATATCGAGGAAAATTATTGAAATGATTAGAGCAATACCAACAAATGGCTGACTATACTATGTTGGTTTGAATACCTACTCCTACGATAAAGCCTCATGTTTAATAAAGACATTAATGCGTTGTGTGAAAGAAGCCATACAAACATTGGCAGTAACATATATAGTCAGACAAATATATTACAGGAGCATACACTTACGATCACTGATAAAGGTATGAATGAAATACAAGCCAATTTTTACCAAAAGAACAATGATATCAAATGCTTACGAAAAATTGAAGACCGAAAATCTATCCATTAGTTTAGAAGTAATATAAATACATATGACTTTAATCTTTTCCCCTGACCTTGAAATTGAAATACATATATGCTATTTGTTTGATATTTCTATATAAACAACATTTAGGAGAGTGATATTGATGACATTCAAAATTATTTTAAACAGCAGTTTTTATAATTGAACTTTGAACTTGACCTTTGACCTTGACCTTTAATAGCTCAAATATTTTTTATTTCTATGATAATTTCATTGACAAATCAAGTATGAATGTATATTAAAATGACAAGTTATTGATTAGTTTAGAAGTTATAAATATAATTGGAATTGCCCTTTGACCTTCATATTAACCTTTGCGGAATGTCTGATAATTTGCAGTTATTATTCTTATACCAAGGTCAACCATTTCAGCGAATTTGGTGAAATTTGGATAAGCCATAACAAAGTTAATATATTGATCTTATCATTTGACCTTTATGTATTATCTTGACCTTTTAGTATAGGTATGCTGATCTTTGTATAGGTATATTTGATATTTCTGCTACGTTTAGCGAGAATATATGCATTCGTTTAGAAGCAATACTAATGAATCATATTTTGATCTTTGTCCTTGACATTTGACCTTAACCTTAGGAATATTTAGCTGTATGTTGGTCAGTGTGTTTTTCATGTATACAGCATCTAGCATTGTGAATATGGTGACAATTGAAGCAGTAGTTAAACAGTTGAAAACTTGACCTTTATGATTGACAATTAACCTTTGAGTAAGGTCAATTATTTCCTTATATGCCTGGAAATTGCACGGACCGTCAACATTCATGTATATCCGGTAATCTTTTCGCAAGCATCTATATAAAACGTAAGAGTATTTATTGGACGGACAGACAAGCTGGGTAACCTTGGTCCGGTATACGGGGGATTGATACCATTCTGCTTACGTAGAATTGATAAAAAAGAAAACAAATGTATACAAATAACATTCATGGTTGGAAATAGACTCAGGATTGTTGCAACTGTGATACAGAGTTTATGTAGTTTTATTCACCCATCCGCCATTATACTGTATATTGTAAACCTTTCCACTTCTCTCCAAAACTTGCCAACGTATATTCACCCGGAATAATATTAATAAGCTTCATACTCTATTTTCCTTTATACTTTGGCCTACCGGCATTTTTTTCTTTTATCGCATTAAATGTGCTTACTCTTTTACCCAATCCATTTTCACCCATTACCCCCGTGTACCCAAAGCTAGTTGACTCTCGACAAACTACACTCGCAAATAAGCTCGTTATTTCTGGGTTTTACTCTTTCGTTTTCATTTTTTACTGGCCATCCCGTATAGTATACGGGATGTTTGATTATATGCTTTGATTATATGCTTTGATTATATGCTTTGATTATATGCTTTGATTATATGCTCCGTATTCGTTTTAATTTTGACAATAGCTTTAATGTATCTGAACATAATTTGTGCGAGTGTAATTTAATGTCATTGGGTGACATATACAGTATACATTTATGTAAATATTTTGTATATACACCCATATTCCACCTCGAAAATAATAATGAAATCTTTCAAAAACTATATAGTGCACCAAACAATGGTTTTTCCACAAACTAATTTACTTATATATCAAGATAGATAGATATAGATAGATATAGATAGATATAGATAGAACACACAAACGCATATTTTCTACATTTCATTGTTTGCACTCAACGTAGCCCAGGAAGTAGGTCCATCACAAATTTTAGTTTCATTATGCTAAGCCGAGCAATACCAAACACAGCATTCAAACATTAACCTATTTACCTACAGTATAATACACTTACATTAACCTATTTACCTACAGTATAATACACTTAAATTTAATATTTGAAACACATCTGTAGTAAATGTAAATATTGCCGGTTGTAATTATATAATTCAAATTGATTTAACTTTAATGAAAGGGATGTAGCATATTCCGAATTAGTTCCTATTAAGGGGAGGTTTTGTTTTATTCTGGACCCCCTTCTCCCTCTTGTTTAGCTCCTCTAGTAGTGATATTTTGACATGTGCGCCTCATTAGTTTGGCGATTTTAAGACGTTTCGCTCCGTATCTTTGTCACCATGGCATTTAAGTGTCGATTTTTTCCTGGAGAGCTATAGTGAGTCTGTAATTTAGGAGAAACCGGTCTTCAGCCGGTACATTTTTCTACCGAACAATGTACATATTTATCTCGAAGTGGGTCATGTTGGTATTATTTGTAAGCTATATGGGGCTGTAGGGAGCAAACTAAAAACCTCCCATTAACATTGCATCGAGTCTCCATAGTCATAAATTATGTACGAAAATTGAAGTACGGTAAGATTGACGACAAATTGTTCTCTGTTTATATTGCACAATAATGCCTGTTCACAAACTCTGAAATCAAACTGTACAAACATTCACAGGTGGACCCGAGTGAAACGTAATCTAAATATCACAATAAGAAAAAAATCTTACTTGTCAGCAGTGATACATGACCCATCGACCCCAGCCAGCTCCACTCACCTCCTGAAAAATATATAGCCTCATGAGTGTATTAGGTCACTAGGAATGGTCTGGAGTTAACTTTGACCATTTTCTTTCAACAAATTTGTATTCTAACTAACCAAACCTAGGCAGTTATCCTTGTCACATTTTGCTTTTATAATATTAGTCAATATATTATAATTTTGAGGAGGCAGAGGGAGAGGAAGACCTCGAATGACATGGAAAGATGGTGTAGTACAAGCGTTGGACTCTAGAACAGCCAGGAGAAGTAGTATGAATAGAAATGAATGGAGAATGCTTGGGAATATATGAGTGACAACGCAGTCATAGGGAGAGGGTGTCGGGCGCCAGTTGGACTAGATAATAGTTTGTCAGGCGCCTGGCCTGGTGAGCAGGTCTATGTTGTGAAGGGTTATGCCTGGAAGTAAGATTGGCGGGCATTGTGGTGGTATAATAATTATACCCTCATTGTTCCCTGATTAAATAGCATTGTATGAATATTCCCATATTCAAAAATATGCTACAGGGGGGCAATGCCTAGTGAGTTAATTGCTCAATAGGTGGCATTCTGAGTGAGGGTCCGAGTGTGGGGAGTGAGACTGTGAAGCACAGAGGCGAGGCAGCTTCAGAGATGGGATTGCTTCGAGCCGTGAAGCTTCGCATGTCTCACTCCCTAGACTAGAGCAAGACCTCACAGGCCTCACCGTGTTCAGCGGTAGAGTGTAAAGGCTATCGGCCTATGCCCGAGAGGAAGTCGTTGGAATATAGAAGAAGAAGAAAAAAAAAAAAAAAAAAAATAAACTTACCTGCGTGTCTGCCTGCTGAGACCGGACCTCTCCGGGAGGTCTGGGACCTGATTGATTTAGCTGGGACCCCAATTTTGACCGGGGTCTCTGGATCGTCTGGGCGACCTAGATGTGTGTGAGTTTTTAGTTTTGTGTTTGTGTTGTGTTGTCATTATTCGGGCTCTGTCTCGAGTCGGCCACCTCCAGCTGTGGGGTATGTGCCTGAGTTCATACATACATACATACATACGCACATACATAGACATTAATGCGGTGTACGTTTATTTTCTATGTATGATATCTTTCACAATCCAGTCTAATAGATATATTTCCATACGTGAAAAATTTGGATAAAATCGAGACATAACTCGTTTGTTGTCATTTGTAAATACTAACTAAATAGGTTGTACTAAATGTTATCGTGAAAAACTCATTTAAGCTTATGCAGCTAATATTTTGCAATGAACAAGTATTATACCATAGATTCACACTTTCAAATGAGTGTCTGAAGCTTTGAAAGTTTTACTAATAGTTATGTTGGTAAAGCAAAATTACAACTATACATTTTATATATATTTTCATATTACCCACCGGTAGCCAGCTTTAATATATTTGAAATAATCTCACGCAAAGTGATTAGTTTCACGAACACAACTTTGAGTGAAGAGTTGATTTGGCTGAGGGTAAATTGGGTGATCGCCTCTAGGAATGCGTCCACAACATCCCCAGAACACCACCATCCATCTCTGTCTGTGGCTCTGTTATTAGGGGGCTCTGCTGAATTACTTCCCACTTCATGCCTGTGTCGTACTTTATGTCTTAGTCTTTCGAGTGATTTCGTTTGGCTGACACAGTTCCAAAGATAGAGAGCACACACACACACACACACACACACACACACATTCACATTTGGGCAATTCTCCTAACGGTGTAGCCTCTGTTCACCTAGCAGTATAAATAGGAACCTGGTATACGTGGACGAAGTTGTGACGTCCCATCTGGGGTTGGTGATCGGTTACAAGGTGAGATGGGTATCGTACTGGTCAACTTAAGCTACTGGTCAACCTAAGCCTTCGGGTGAGACTGGTACCGTAGTGAGAATGGTATCGTACAGATTAACCCTAAGCCTTCGTTTCCAGATGTCGCCAATTGGCTAAAATACAGACTACACACACATCCACAGCCATTCCAACGATACATAAACACTTAACATGCATTTCACGCAATACATTCCCAGTTAAGGAGGCGCGATAATAATGAGCTTAGCTCGCATTGCGTGGATTCCCCTTGACGAACAAGCAAGCAAGTTACACACAATACAAATAATAAAACAGTTGATAATTTAAATGAGCTCTGACCTACAATGTGTACCAGTTGTATTACAAACAATGGGCTTTATTATGAGCACACCATTTCGAAATAATCTCCAATAGAAAATGAAATATGAAATGGGATAAGTGATAAGTCAAAGAAAGTAAAAATATTTATAATCTTGCATTGTTTTCTTCATGTAGATCACCTGTGGAGCGACACAACACAAAGGTGAACTGGCAAGGAGTGGATGAAGATTCAATTTCAGAACCTGCCATGACTACCGTAAATTACTTAGCAAAAACGAAGACTAGGCCTATAACTATATGAGAGCAACTATCGCTCTAATTACGGGTCACAAAAATGAAGACTAACTGTAAATATGCAACTCCTTAAAACAACATAGCTATGGTATTGCTAGAAATCACTAATACAACAGAATATAAACACTTCTACCTGACAGCATTGTGTCAGTCAAATCACTTAAATAAATTTAGAGAGAGAGAGAGAGAGAGAGAGAATTTGCTTCATAAATTATACACCGCACTCCACCTCGCATAACACAACTTGTCACTCGCTCCTGATTTCTTGAATATTTTGCCCCAGAAATACTGAGCAAACCCCAGAACCTGGTGCTCACAAACTCCTATATCATTTTGCACACCAATTCCCCGTAACAACAATCCGCAATGCACACCACCGAATATCCCGCACCAGGAATAACAGAAATAAAAGCAAGCCACATATCTCAGGGCACCAAGTTACGTGAATTGTGGCTGGTAGTGATTTATTGGGCGAACTTTGCTAGTTTGTTCTAATCAAGTGTCATTTTGCAAGCCTCATGTGATATGTATTTGTTGCTCTGCGAATGTGAAGTAACCGTTTTTAATACACGGATATTTTTCCCCACTGCTGTGAGTTTGGGTGAATGTTTAAGTGTTTGCATAATATTTCGAGAATTGATATCTTAATTGGTCAGTATCTTTATTTGGTACCCAAATAGAGTGAATTAATCTTTATCTAGCATTGCATGACGCCCCTACCCAATATTTTCCTCTTGTTGTACCCCTCAAACATGACTATAATCATTATTTGCTCGTATTATATTATTCAGCTAGAAAATAACTAAATTAAAAACTATCTCAATCGATCATTCATCATACGTGCATCATCAGCAAACAGTAGTACACGCAACTTCCACTCAGTTTCTCTCCCTTACCTAGCTCTTACACGGCTCTTCATCAGGACGACCTACTTAAGATAAACATCAACTAAAGTCGGTTTTATTTCAGCTGGCGGAAAATTGAACCCCTTAGCAGCTGATTAATCGAAAATTACTGGTAACATAAAATTACTGACCAAGTCATTTTCACAATTAACAAAATATTTCGCTACACATTTTTTGTAATAGCCGAGTGATCTAGATGGCGACAAACACAAGGAAAAATAGATATACAGTATATATATATATATATATATATACAGTATATATATATATATATATATATATATATATATATATATATAAAGTAACTATATACCCTCTCTGCAGGCACACACATACCTGCAGACAGACAACCAACACTAACAAACCACGACCGTCGTATCTCGCCTGTAGTGTTACGCCCGGAGTACATAAACACAGGAGTCAGGTCGTAACAAAAAAAAAAATCGTAAAGTACCCGAGCCGTCGACAGGGATAATATGTATAGCTCATTACAGTGGCAGCCATGTATGTACAGTGTACACCTACGGCTAACACTTGTTGAAGTTAAGGCTCTACCCGTTAAATTTTTTATTAAATCTAGAGGAAGTAATATCATGATGGTATTATATCCCCATTGTCTCGGAATAAGAAAGAGGAAAGCACATAGATTCGTGTTTTAAATATGATACCTAATAAAACGTTTGAGTCTAATAATTGATTATGCAAGAAAAATAACAAACATTGATTACTGAATTTATAATTGATTAATCATTATATATATATATATATATATATATATATATATATATGTGTGTGTATATACTGTATATACGGTATACACATATTTTTATGCTTGCATTAATTTATGTCATGTACAAAATGGTCCCAAAGGGTTAATGAATGACTGTACATAACCAGCCGTGTATTGTTAGTTATAGCAAAACTAAAGCATGCACATAAAACAGGAGAAAGACGTAAGCAACATGGCGTCTGTTACTCTCATATGACTGGCATTCCAACAACCCCACCACCTCCTGACACTCCCTCATGGATCCGTTGCGTGAGAAGGTGCGATTAAATTATCCAAAGTTGAAGGCAAGTGCTCGAAAATCAATTGTATTACCCTCCTTCCCTTCCCGGTTACGCAGCCACCGCCTCAAATCAGTCCTATCAATTACTGAACACTCAAGATGTGGCGACTCTTCTCCGAATGAAGATACGTGGACAAAGGTTGAAGAGGCGGTTTAAATTATTGCTAATAATATATTTTGTTGATTTTCTAAGAGCCGATAAGAAGATGGTATGCTATGGTGTCAGAATGTGTGTCAAAACGTGAAAAGGGAATGGTTGTAGCAAAATAATTAGCAAATGGCAGGAATGAATGGAAGAAGTTTGTTAGAGAGAGTACATGAAAGTATCTGGACCTTTTTAAATGACAAACCTGGAAGATCTTTATCCTAGATGTTGATGTAAAGGGACTTTGTAAACATCTGAAGTGAAGCCATTGATTTCGGTAGACTGATGAGTGATTGGTGCTTCTGAATGCTTGTGTGCTTGCTTATTGTGGACAAACTGTTATACGTGTTCTTCTCCGGTCACCTCGTTTTCTGTTCTCGTGTCTCTTTACTGATCATCCCTACCCCATGGGGGAGTAAGAGCTGGCTACTGACTGACTAATATTATTTTCTGTTGATTAACAAATACTATATCTTAATATCATTCACATAGGCTCTCTCATTATTCCTGTTATATGCAGTTTGTCACTTGCTATAAATAATTGCTGTAAATTCCCTTTAGTAACTCCATTATTGCTTTCTCTCTTACCCTTCTCTTTCCTGTCTCCACTTCACACATGCACACACAGACACACACCTTCTCGTGCTCAGTGTCTCACCCTTGTGTCTCGTGAGTGTCATTTCAGCTTCCTCGCCTGTCTCGTATTTCATTCCTCGCTCGTAATGGTTTTTGTACTACTTTGTCGCCCTATAAAACTCCTTGGGTATTTTCCATTTCAAACGCTATTCACATTTACATATTATTGACACTATTATAATTTGATGGATCTGTAGAGATTCAGTAGTCACTTTGAGACTGTACTGCTCAAAACATTTAGTGTTCATATTGATTGCCATACGTAATACTGCTCTAGACTACGGGGATCAAGAAATGTAATGGTCAGTATAATAGCCGTAAGTAAAACTGCTCGAGACAATGTCGATCAAGAATTATACTGGTCAGTACGATAAGGATCAGTAAAACTGCCTGCAAAATTGCAGATTTATCGTGTACGGTGTTCAGTATTATGAGTATGTACTATATATTTTGCTTACCGATTAAAAAAGATGGTAGTAACGTCATTGGGAGCTTGAAATATTTTGAAATACGTGGTGCCAAAGAGAGAAGGGATATCAAAATTATATAACAGAGATCACTATAATAATCAAGAGTACTGCAGATTTGAGAAACTTACTTTTCCACAAGCATCATAACATCTAGGGGGTTCTCTGTAAAATTCTTGCTTGTAATAATAACACTTGACCTGGAGACATGCAAAGAAAATAATGGTGCAGCAATTCTAGTCAAGCACTGCTGTTTTGCTCTGCGTCAAATTAACTTAATATTTCCTTCGTACTTACCAAATTATCCCCCCTCCGCTGTTGATAGCGTATTATCGACTTTGCTTCACAGTTTTATGTCCCCCCCCCCCCCCCCCCCCTCCACTGGTCCCCGTGTGCTACCAAAATACCCCGCGTGAGACCCATTAGATGTCAGCGTAATGGTAAATTTGCTCCAGCCCACCGTCCCTCCCTTCCCCTACCTCCACTCATTTTTCTGACTTCACTTCTTGGCATTTGTTTTTGCTTTTATCCTCGCTGTATTATTTACTTTCTTTACTGCACGTACTTAACTCTTTATTGTATTATTAATCTGCATTCTACTTAAACATTTTGATATTTCATGTGCTACGCATTACATTATGTATTTATCTTACTACTAAAATAGCTATTTACACTTCCCCAACACTTTGTTGTTGTTATTATTATTATTATAATTATTATTACCATTATTATTATTATTATTATTATTATTATACAGTGTTTCTACTACGTGTCTTGCCCTTTAGAAATTCCACCTGTTCACCGTTTATCATTTGATTGTTTTTACATTAATATAATCTGTTTCTCACATTCCTTTGTACATGTCTTCCAAGTACACTTATCTGTCCATCTGCATTACATACTTGTCTTTCATGTTACATCAAGTCTCTTTAAAACTCGCCTATTCATCAACATATTTGTCCCAATATTCAATGGTGTCCCTATGTTTTCTTATCAAAATCCATTTCTATTAAGGGGAGATGGTTCACTTTTTAGGCGATTTTTGAATGTATTTATTATTTTCTAGTTTCCTCCCTAGACCTCCATCAAATTAAACACGATAACCATTAGATCCCCCTTGTAGATTGATTTGTAAATTTTTCGGTAGAAAAATTTCCCGGCCGAAGGCCGATTCTTCCAACATTACAGGCTTACTATTGTTCGCCAGGGAAATAATCGACACCCAAATAGCACGAAAGGTCTAAATATTGACGAAGAAATTGAGCGAAAGGTCTAAATATTGACGAAGAAATGGGGCGAAAGCTCTTAAAATCAACCAACTAATGGGGCTAACATCTTAATATTTGAAAACTAAACACGAAGGAGAAAGTGGTCCCGAAAACCGGCCCATGTTCCCTTAATACATATTCTCTGCTCTCTCTTTCTCTCTCCTAAAGAGCTTGCGTGTCGTCCTGAATGAAAATCCGCTTTCAGATTCAACGCTTAGAAATTGTCCTTATAATCACGCCCCTCCGGCCAGACTGAGTTCAATAGGACAATCACGTTAATTTCCCGAACGACCCCCAGGGGAGGAATTTGGGGCTCACCTGTGCACGAAGCTAAGAGAGAGAGAGAGAGAGAAAGAGTAATAGCAATTTGGAGGACTTGACGTAAGAATGGAATAAGTGTTACAAGTATAATAAATTAGATGATGATGATGATGATGATATATATATATATATATATATATATATGCTAACAATATACAGTTTATATACAAAATACATACATACACATTTTGGCTTGAAGAATGAGCATAGTAAAAGGGTTGACATTTGTGAATCAAGATGTAGCAGATTCATCCGCTTTAATATATATATATATATCGCATTGATTAGCGCTTTATGATTACAACTTACAGAATCTGGGCAAGACAAAGACCTTTAGGTTTCCTCACACCCGATGCCTTTGTTCATTGTAACAGGAACCTAGAGTTAGCTGATATTTATAATGCCCCATCCAGGTAGTTAACTGTGATAATCTGCATAATATCCTGTAGCTTCTGGATACTAGGCAGGATAACTCACTCGAGTTACTTACCACAGGCTCTAAAGATAAACTATACGGAAATGAGGGTAGTCACTATTGCAATCCTTTAAACTCTAATTTTCAGAAAACAAAACAAAGTTGGATAAAATGTAGTTTTAATATAACCCAAGATAATACATTTTTCAAGACGTAACCCCTCTTTTTCTATTGAATACTTATTTTGTTGACATTCTGTTCGGTTATGATCAAACCGCATTACTATTCCACTCAATTACAACTTTTGTTTACAAAATAATGAAAATAATAGTATTTTCCATTAAGAGCTATTACAACTAAAATTGTAGTCGGCTTTTACCTCACCAGTGATGAGCTTCAATAAGTAGTTTGTCTTCTTGTCTGATTATTTCCAATTATTACAAGTAAAGCTTTCTCAACCACATCTCTTTCGGTAAACTCATAGTATCATGTAACAGTTTCACATTATTATGCTAAACTAAAGAAATATACACTGAGGAAGAATCAGGAAGGTAATCATAAGAAGAGTATAAACAAATAGTAGCCAAAATTCTATAAAGATATGCACAATATATATATATATATATAAATACTGTATATATATACATATATACTGTAAAGTTTATACAGATAAATTGATAGATAAATATAGATAAATACATGAATAGCACGATAAACATGTAGACATACAACAGTGCACCATAAGGAAAAGAAGTTTAAATTTCCAAATACAGTCTCATTATCTTTATAATTGAACCGCTTTGTTGGATTGTGGGTGCTTAGTCCCACTTCAACCCCACAGTTGATTGAATAAAATTTACATAACATTAATTAGCATTCCCAAATTATGTTATTTGACATTCAGTATACCCCTGTGCTACTAACGACTCTTTTAACTGACTTTACTATTTTTGTTTTTCTTTTCTAAATGCAAGATATTAGTGTTTATACACCGAGCCACTTACTTCTGAATTTGTTGTCCATAGTGTCAAAATTCTTTTCATTAGAGTTCAGATTTACTTTGGTAGAAAATACTCATGAATTGGTGGCACAATTAGATACCCTCCAATTTTGTATGTAAGGATAAATATATGGAGTTCGGGAGTGTTTTATATCCTGGTACCTCAGAAGTTGGATGGATTATAAATATATGGTGACACTAATCTTATGCAGGGTATTAATTTCAACTCATGTTCCATATGCATTCGATAATTATCATTAAAAAAACTGTGAGATGAATTGAACGTTAATAAACAGATCTAATCAACTTATTACAAATGCTTCTTTATCTGTACTAATATAAATAGGAAAGAACATATACTAAGATTTAGAACATTATGGTCATTAGTTGGATAGACATTATAGCATGCATGGTATTTACTATTAATTGAATTTCATGAGGAAATTTCGTGAAATCTTAGAGCGTCATTTGTTATAAATGCTGAAAAATATCCACATCGATATACATTGCATTGGTTTAAAATTTATTGAATTGCTGTTTATAATTATTATATAATTACAGTACGATTATTGAAACTAAATAATTTTCTCCAAACTAGCCAAAAACACAAGATATTAATTTTAGTTTTCAATTCCATAGTACACCTATGTGTTATAACTAAATCAAGCTACATAAAAGCTGAAAGGGAAATGTATGTCCCAGGGTGTGTATATATTAGGAGGGAGTGAATCAATACTGGTGGTGGAAGGGGTGCTAATGAGTGAAACAGCTCCTGGTCGCACACACACACATACAACTCTTACCTGTGATTGCTATTGATCCAGCCAGCACATACCACTCCTACAGTAGGTTGGCTTTAACCTTAATGTCACTCGGGGCAAAGGTAACGCTGTCGGATTAACTATAATGGAATGAGAATATGATCTTATTGAAACAGCAATTGATTAAAAAGATAACATTAAACATCGCAACACTTGCAAATAAAGACAAACATTCTTATATACAGTATAACATGTTCAAGAGAAATTACGCAATATATTTATATTTTATAATGTGGGTTACACAATATTCAAATGCATAACTGCAATATAGTGAATATTTACTTTTTCAAGACACATTTCATACGTTGTTAATTTTTTTAGAATTTAATTTATGTGAGCATTTCAACTAATGGGAAATACCAATTTTCCTAGATCTTACTCCCCTGTATCATATCCAATTCAGCCAACCTCCTACTATAATATCACTCACTTATATACTTCTACTTACACTTCCCTTGACCACAGACACACACAACCATTCCCCAATTATTCTTCCATTTCCCCCTCTCCTCCATAACCCACACACTCCTTCCCCCTTCGACTGACTTACTCCTGACCAAGATAATGTCCGGGTGACGTAAGTGTCGAGCCATAAATCGAGCAGAGTGGCACTTTTAGCCTCCTGGGGTGTCGTGTCAAGCTGGGGGAGGAGGGCTGTACTTACCTGGCACAGGAGATGGTGGAAAGGAGAGAGAGAAAGAGAGAGAGAGAGGTGGGGGGCAGTATGGTAATAAAAGGAGTCAAGCTGTAGATGTCTTTCCCAAACGCTGCAAAGGAAGCAGTGATCTGGAGAATGACTGAAGGATTCGAAATAAGGCAAACCAATAAGAAATTAATTATTGATGATAATATCTGAAATATCTTACGCTAGATAATGTGGGGAAAGGACAATTAAAAACCGGTGAATATATTAGGCAATCGTTGAAAGTAGAGTACAGGAAATTATTTTCTTTACTCACTTAGCATTGGTAAATACATTGAGAAGGAACCGACACTAAATATTTATTGGTGGAGTCGAGTCAAGATTCAAAACGAATAACTACAAAACTGCAGGGAAGGGATACAGCCGCAACAATATATTGATGAAAGTAATGCGATTGAAACTAACTAAAGTAAGAGGTGCAAGAATACAGACCGTACAAAGAGAGAGGAGCATATGTAAACAAACGCAAATGAGAAAACGTGAGAATCGAGAAGGAAGAAAATGGCGTTAATAAGTACACGAAGGGAGGTGGAGGTCAGGGGACGAAGGAGGGGAATGGGGACGAAGGTTAGTGATGTGTAGCCCCGGCCAATTTGTCCGTAATTGTCTCGCCGTAACCAGAGTTTTGAAAGCAAATAGGATCCATAATGTGAACTGCGGCATTATCACTGGTTAGCCATCAAGCCGCGAGATTACCTTGTCACATGCTACCTTGATGAGGGCTGGTCTAGTTGCTCCCCAGGGTATGCGGACCAGGGCCTTTCTCGGAAATTAAGGGGGGTCACCGGCTGTTTTTATCTTTCTCTCTTTCCTTGGCTTGTATCCATTCGGCCCCATTCAGCCAATTGTTTTAAGACGTGTATACCCATCCAGGTGTCGATTTCTTCCTGGTGAGCGATAGCGAGCCATCATTGTATGGAGAAATCTGGCTTCGCCGGAGACATTTTTCTATCGAAACATGTACAAATTTAGGTTGCTGTCAAAACAAAAATATATATATGCTGGCTCACTACCGCTCGCCGGGAAAATATTGACACCTGGATGGGGGTAAACGTCTTAATACAGTAGGCTGAATGGGGCCAAATGGATACAAACCAAAGAGAGGGAGAGAAAGAGAAAAACAGCTACAGTAGGTGGGCCCCCTTAAACGGACAGCTTATCTACCTCGGAACCATAACTCTTTTTCTTTCTTATTATTGTTCTTGGTGCATTAACATGTCTTATTTTTCTTTTCTTCTTTGTTTATGTAATTCATATATAACACATTTCCAGTCCCGATTCTGTTCCATGACTACCTTTAGCTCCAATCAAATTATTTTGCAAATATCCTTTCCCAGTTCCAAGTCATAGCTCTAAATATTTCTTTCTTTCTCTTTTTAATACCTATAATCATTACCTTATTATATAATTATTTTGTTTGATTACAAATGCATTCGTGCTTGGCATTATTTGTTCTCATGGGTAGGATTTGCTTACATAATTATTCGTCAATCATCTTCTATCTTCATACCTTACTCAAATACTTTACAAAAGTACTTATAAGTGATGGCATGATGTCACAAACAACTTAGCGTGTTATCCAGTTTACCTCTAAGTCTTACGTCTAATTAGCACAATTTATTGTAACTAATTTCGTAGCAGGTATAATAAGGATAGTCGTAATATCTTTCATATATATCATTACTTCAATTTGAAATTTAGAGAGAGAAAACAAAATACAAACAAAAAAACAACAACATTATCCGGTCAATTATTCACTCATGGTATTCATAATCAACATTTACCATATTTGTAAGTAACATAAGCCAGTGCAACAACGAATAATTCACCTGGTGATTTCAGAATGCAAGATTATCCCTAATTTCTAGTTTTGAGCTTATCAACTTCCTTGCAACACTATAATAACCTCGTCCATGCTTGCACTGTAACACAAAGTAATTGTTGAGTATACAGTTACGCGGTAAAGGGACAAAATAGCCCCACCTCTCCTTCATTCCTCTGCTCCCTCATTTACAATTAGTACACTTACATTCGTAGTAAGAATGAAGGAGGTGCGTGCGACTTGGCATCAAAAGGAAAATTATTGCAGTGATGATATTAGAGCAAGAGTGGACGTAATAAAAACACACCCAGGCGTGCGTTTTATTCAACGCTTGCTGCTTGGTATTCTCGTTCTCCTTCACTGACCTAAACACTTTATTTTTTGTGTAATCACTTAATAACTATCTGAAACGTATTTGTTTTAAATAAACTTCCATTTTAATCTCTCTCTCTCGCTCTTCTTCTTTACTATCCTTTCCTTCCACTGTACTGTACTTTACTCTTGGGTTAGTTATCTCTACTAGAATTAAGTCCTGACCACCTCGCTGGGATCGTAAGGTCTGTGTGGTCAGTGTATCCATGTAAATCTTATATATTTATATATTATATACTGTATATACAGTATATATATACCAAGGGAACGAGGTGGCTTCAGAGATGGGGTCGTTTCGGGCCATGAGTGAGCACCGTGCCTCATGTGAAGGCAAGATGGCAGGTGCTCGTTGTACTCTACGTGCTTCACATGTCTCACTCCCTAGACTGGAACAAGACCTCACGGGCTTCACTGTTCATTGTAAAGCAGTGAATGTTAAGGCTCTCAGCCTATGCCCGAGAGGAAGTAAGTTGGAATATAGGGGAAAACAAAAAGAAAAGAAAAAAAAGCGATCTAAAAATTTAACTAACGACTGAACTCTGATTTGTTTGAAGGTAAGGCTTAGGTAAGGCTTTGATATGAGCGGGACCACTGAATAGAAATAACGTCGCCATTACAGGTGACGGGTATGACAGGTGGATCACTATCATTAACTGGGTCAGGGAAGCTAAGTCATATACCACCAAATGTATATCTAACACGAACGTTACAGAGGCTCATTTGTAGGACGCTAGGTTAAGGGGGTTCACCGGCTTCTTTTTATCTTTCTCTCCTTTCCTCTCTTTCCCTGGCTTGTATCCATTCGGCCCCATTCAGCCAACTGTTTTAAGACGTTTATCCCTGTAATGCCCTCGAAAAAATCCCGCAATCCCAATACTGTACTACCCGAGTTGACGTCTGGGATAGTGTAAAATTGTCGTTGATGGCGAAGTCTAATAAACCCATCACGTGAATCACCACGAGACTATCACCTGGTTCTTTCAAGGAGAACTAAGGTTACTATCCTATTGTACGTCCGTGGTAGTACAGTGGGTTAGCGAGCGGGTCTGGTTGACCTATGGGTGATATGGTCACTAACCAGGGTTCGAACCCACACCAGGCATCTCAAAACCTGGGGAGTTTTCAGGAGGGTTAAAATCCCTCCAGGGTACGAGCCCCGCGCCAGGCATCTCAAAACCTGGGGAGTTTTCAGGAGGGTTATATTCTCTTCGCACCCAGTATTTCAATCCCTATCCAGGTGTCGATATCTTCCTGGCGAGCGATAGCGAGCCAGCATTTTATGGAGAAATCCGGCTTCGCCGGAGAAATTTTTCTATCGAAAAATTTACAAATTTAGCTTGCTGTCAAAACAAAAATATATATATGCTGGCTCGCTACCGCTCGCCAGGAAAATATTGACACCTGGATAGGGGTAAACGTCTTAAAACAGTAGGCTGAATGGAACCGAATGGATAAAAGCCAGAGAAAAAGGAAAGACAAAAAGACAGGTCACCTCCCTTAAGCCCTTCACTCCATTTGATCATACAACACCTACATTGTATCACACGGGCTTGGTGAATAAAAAGTAAGATGAACTATTAAAGGGTAATACAACAAACATACTGTATATACCAGTAAAACCCATAAATTATAAGACAAAATAAGTGGCAACAAATGGAATGAGGTTAGAAGTTAAAATTTCGATTGTAATGCGGTGATGTAAATATTAGCTGAACAAAAGTGTAAGAACAGTATTCAGTATGATTATCAATATCTGAACTAATAGGCGTACCTGGTAGCCTGCATTGATTTGTATCTGAATTTCGTTGTGGGGTATGTATTTATGTAATTATATATTTATATATTTTGTGTGGACATTATTTGTTCATTAAAAGACTTATAGGTAACAAACCGGTGCGTTTTACAATAACTACATTTGATTCAATGTAATGAGGCGACAAATTCAGACCTTTCATAATTCTTAAAGGGGGATGGGCGTATATATTTGTTAATTTTTATATATTTTTATAATTTATTTAGTCTCCTCCCTAGACCTCCATCAAGTATAAAACAAAAAACACCCCCAAGACCCTCCTTCGAGATAAATCTGTACATTTTTCGATAGAAAAATGACCCGATCAAAGACCGGTTGCTCTTGAATTACAGGCTCTTTATCGCTCGCTAGGAAAAAAATCGACACCTAAATGACACAATAATCATAATATTGACAAATAAAGGGGGCGAAAGAACTTAAAATCGCCAAACTAATGGGGCTAAGCATAAGGAAGAAGGGAGGCCCGAAAAACGACCCATCTCCACTTAAGACTTGAACAATCGAGCTGAAACTTCTACCATTTGTCGAAACTCTCATCTTGTATTACCCAGCTTTCCCTGAGAAGCTAGTGATTCCTATTATGCGCCTCATCTTAGTCAATAAGCATTAAAGGCTATTTTTTTCTGGGCCCTCTTCTCCCTCATGTTTAGCCCCATTAATTTTGAAATCTAAGAAGTCCGCCCCATTAGTTTGGCGACTTTAAGACCTTTCGCCCAATTTCTGTGTCAATTCTGTCTCTCCCTCACACATACATTTTCCCTCCCTCTCTCAAACACACACTCCCTCACACACACGCACACACGATCTCATTAACCACACCACACCAGAGGAATACAGAATCCTAGCCTTAAGGAGACATTATTTTATTTATATACAGTATATATTTGTATTATTACCGGTAAATATATTTGTTTGCTCCCTAGACCTCTATCAAGCTCAAAATAACCCACAAGACCCCGCTTCGATATACATTTGTAAATTTTTCGGTAGAAAGGCCGGTTGCTCCTAAGTTTCAGGCTCGCCAGGACTATATCGACACCTAAATAAGGCGAAAGGTTTAAAATCGCCAAACTAATGGGGCAAACGTCTTAATATGTCATAACGAAGGGGGATAAACATGACGGAGAAGGGGATCCAGAGAAAAAAATACTTCCCCTTAAGGGAGCCCACCTCGCTTTTTTTTATCTTTCTCTCCCTCTCTCTTTGGCTTGTATCCATTCGGCCCCATTCAGCCTACTGTTTTAAGACGTTTACCCCAATCTAGGTGTCAATATTTTCCTGGCGAGCGGTAGCGAGCCAGCATATATATATTTTTGTTTTGACACCAAGCTACATATGTACATTTTTCGATAGAAAAATGTCTCCGGCGAAGCCGGATTTCTCCATACAATGCTGGCTCGCTATCGCTCGCCAGGAATAAATCGACACCTGGATGGGTATAAACGTCTTCAAACAGTTGGCTGAATGGGGCCGAATGGATACAAGCCAGGGAAAGAGAGAAAAGGAGAGAAAGATAAAAAAAGGCCAGTGACCGCCCCCATAAGTAAGACCGCCCCATGCACTTCACTGCCACCTCTCACAATGCCACTTAGGCCCCATACATCCATCAAAATTTCCTGTCCACAATGAAAGCCCCTGGCCACGTAACCTTCCAACTATCACAGTTTTACATGGGGAGATTTCATGTCAACCTTGAATTTTCATAGGCGCCATATTCAACACTTTGGTAGGTGGTCTATTTGTGTTCTGATGTTGTGCACTTTACTGTAGAATACTAATTCTGGCCCAATAGGAGACCTCGTATATGATAAGCGTGCAAGCTAAATTCTAATATTAGTAGATACCAAATTATAGAGAACAAATCTACTTATTGTGATGCCTTGGACAATCCTGTTCAACGTCAGTTTGTTAAAAATGCAATTATTAATTGTCAGTAAAATTGTAAATACAGTATATGCTGTATATAGGACAACATAATACGTGCACCAAAGAGGGGAAGTAGAACATCGTTTGAAATAGAACACGGCTTGCATTACTGGGTCTACAATATGGCGTTGAATATAATACAATTGGCGTATCTTGACTGAGAAACAAAGTCACACCTCCATCAATATAGTCTTCATGCACTCTAGACACCCTTCACATTTTAATCAATTGTCAACGTCAGTCTGCCTACGTCAAGATTAGCAATAACACTACGATTTTTTTTTATATAAGTTTTAATATCTACAGGTTAAAATGTAGATTACCACAACAATTATACACACTTATAGTCAATGTCTTTCTGTCACCAAAATGTCTTCATGGCGAAATGGTGAGCATTTCTGTATGCCATGATATCTGTGGTCCACTCAACCCCCGGCACACGACTAACACCTCTCCCCCCGTCTCACTTCAAGGACCTATTAATTTGTATTGCACAGATTGAAAACCAGGCTTCCTGCTCATGATGTCGCACAGTTGTACCCAAGAGTTTGTTCCTTAGTTTAATGTTTGCTAGATTATGTGTGCTTAAGCCCCAGATTAACATACCGGATACTGTATGCAATCGTAGTTTGTAATCATTCTTTAACAAGTTTGTTGGATTAAGTGTTCCTACGAAATGCAATTAACATAAAGCTAATTAAATGATATTCTTTGAGTGCACTAAACTTGGTTTAGGTTAATATTAAATTTACTGGCACAATATTACAAGAATCAAATATATCACGGGTTATCACAATAAGAACATGTCTAAATTAGTTCCGTTCGATATATTTTACAAATACCTTGAAGTAAAATAATATTATTAAAGTTTCATACTTGGTAAAGAACCCTATCTCGCAAGGTGCCAAGCAATTGTCGCCAGACTGGTAACAACGGCAATAATAATGTCGCCCCGAAGTTGACATGCACGGAACCCAGGACTAACGTTATGACTCGGGCTGCACATCACGGGAAAATATTCAATCCCACGACCCTTAATAACGTGGAGTACAGGGATTACGAGGAGGCCGGCCGCTCCCTCCCGCTAACTCACGCTCCGGTGCTGACCGTAATGATCCGGACACAACCACGACCTCCAATAGTAAACAGGGATCGGTCAAGTTTGTCTTCATTACTGCTGTAATGGGACAAACGTCTTAAAATCTCCAAACTAATAGGCCTAACGTTGAAGGAGAAGAGAATCCAGAAAGAAAACGGCCCCCTTAATAGCTAACCTACCTTTTCATAAATACGAACACAACCACTGGCACACTATGACTCGTTTTCAGCGACTCTGAGAAAATATCGCCCCACAAATGTGTTAATAATTCCAGCTGATTGGTTCTTGCGACCGTGGCCAATATCTCGTCCTGTAGTAATTCTATATTTTTGATAACATTTTTTAATAATCACAGTCGTACAAGTCAATCAGCTGTTCCACGTAAAATAAACAGAGCTCGGTTAGGTTCAGTCGCTCATGATAAATCGAGGACTCCCTACATTTCCAATTATTCAAGTATGTCAATTGGATCTAATTTTCGAATGTAATTTTGTGTACATTAAATATAAAACCACTACAAAATGCGGATCATATTGCAAACATATATCAAACACGGTGGTTGTATATGCAAAAAGAAAAACGCAGGAGATCCATTTTTTGTTATGAGGGTGCAATGTCCCTTATTCCTGCTATGGAGATACTATTAGCAAACTTTATTCCGAAGCGTTTCTAAATCTAGCTCTTTAACCTATTAGCCAACCTTATTTAAACGTTTATAAATCCAGCACATTAACTTAGTAGCCAACTTTACACCTGAACATTTCTAACTTAGTAGCCAAATTTACAATTGAACATTTCTAACTCCACCATAATAACTTTTTAACCAGCTTGAAACTGGAACGTTTCTATATCCTCCACAAAAACTTTGAAGTAAGCTTCATTCTGACACGTTTTTCTATCACGAACAATAGCTTAAGAGCCAAGTTTTCCCGGGAACGTTTTTAGACCAAGCTATTAACTTATCAGCTAACATTACCTATTATCTAACTCTGTTCTGGTACATATATAAATTTCTGCACAACAATGTAGTAATTTTTTTTAACTGGAACGTATTGTATATCCACAAACGTAGTTTAATTTTTAAATGTATGAACATACATTGTATTGTGTGTATGCTAACTTTGAACTAAGCTGCTATACATAAGAAAGATCTTTTGTTGCAATGTGGTTTAATTACTACTCGATTTAATTATATACAATGAAATAAATTTACGAAATCTGGTTGACAAAAATCGATTATGTTCATAATGCTCTAAATATATAGTTTATTGTTATATTATATATGTAGTTCAAGATTACGGTAGATACGAACAAATCCATATAACATATTCCCATTTTGTTATTCAATATATCTTTGGCACCAACATGTACATAATTGAGGGGTAAATCGGCTGACGTATTCGCTATTATAGGGTCTCCAGGAGCGGGGTGGTAAAAGGGGTCTGGTGAGGTGTGGTTTTAAGGTACGTGACGCCTGATTAGCAACACCTCGCCTGTACAGTTGACGACATAATGACAGAGTGGGTCGTGTGCCTCCACCCTCCTCTCCCACCCGCCTCTAATGCTGCTCTCATTGGCTGGAGCTAGATTCACACGATGGGCCCTTTCCGGGCAACTTTTGATTCGTCAATTTATCATTATGTGGGTCTTCCCGTGTTGGTGTTGGTAACTATAATGAAGGAAGATTAATATAAGTAATCGAAACCTTATAAGTATTGCATTCAGAAGCTTTGAGGCCAGAGTTGCCGAGAAAAGATGCCGAGAAAAGTACTTGTGTGGCTCCTCTTTAAGTGGCAGACTGGCTGGATTAGAGGAGAGAGATCGATGCATTTCTGCTTGGGTGGCTTTGACTTACGATTCCTCGTTTTGCCAAGACAAATTGACCTGTATTTGCATATGTTTGCCGAATATAAAACAATGAGTTAAGGATATAAGTTGATTGCAGCCAGATATTACTACACTGAAGCATATTTCACATAATATATAGTAATCACTTGGTTTCCTTTCTTAAAAACACACATATTATAAATACCACGCATTTAACAATGTCAGGGAGGGGGGGGGGGGGAGAGGGGGGTGACAGTGTAATTATATGGTATAAAGCACTCATGGAAAGACATCATACATAACTAAATTACATAAATACCAAACAAACACTAGCACACAAATCAAAACTGTCTAATTCCTAATTACACTAGATTATGCTGTAGTATTTACCTGCTTAACAAACACACACACACACATACAGTATATATAACATCGGGAAAAAACAAGACTGCAGGATTCAAAACTAGATCAAATCACACATACACCTGCCTATTAGCTACGTTAACACAATATATCACGATGCATATTAAATACTAATAAAGTAGGCGAGCCGTTTTCCTCAAAATCAAAACGGCATACCCAACTCTGTGATGGGTTACCATCATCACTAGTAATACTATCACCATCATCAATCATACTATCACCATTAATCAGCATTACTATTATAATCATCACTACTACTCTCACCATCATCACTACTACTCTCATCATCACTACAACTTTTACCATCATCACTACTACTTACCTTCATCACTAATACTGTCACCATCGTCACTACCATCATCACTACTGTCACCAATAGCACTACAACTGTCGTCATTACTTGACGCCATCATCACTACTATTAACACTGTCACCATCATATCTATTACTGTCATCATCATCATTACTGTCATCATCACTACTACAACTACAACCATCATCACTACTATTATCACCATCAGCACAACTATCACCATCATCCCTACTATTAATACCATCAATTCTAATGTCAACTAAACTAACTTAACCTATCAAATGTGGGGCGAGTTGGTTTCGCCCACAGAACGCCATCATTGCTGAGGGGGGGGGGGGGCAAAATCATATTTTTGACCTAAAATTATAACTATTGCACAAATTAAAAACAATAAAAAATCTCTGTCTTCGTAGCGCAATGGATAAATGCACTGAATTTCGGTGTGAGCATCCTAGGTTCGAATCCCTGGACTGCCACATGTATTTGTTGATTTCATTAATTGAGTTTAGGAGTAAAGTTGGTTGGTGGAGGTAACATAATAATTTAATTACCGTCGCATTCACGCACCGAATGTTCGTGTGAAGTTTGGTGAAAATCCGTCGAACGGTCTAAGGAGGAGTTATCGGACAGAAAGACAGACATTTCGGCCGGCATGTACCACTTTACGGGGGGGCGATACCACTCTGCTTACGCAGAGTTGATAAATAATTCATAGCAATAAAACAAACATCATGAGTGCTTAAATACTTGAAGAATAAGAACAGACTAGTTCACAAAAACAGAGTATATAGCTACCAAGTAACAATGATATGGTATAATGTATATCAAATCGTAGTCATGTACCGGTACTTATTCTTTAACTGTCGTGATGGTGTAATGGTTTGAGTGTTTAAGGGGGGATGGTTCACTTTATGGGCGATTTTTGCATGTATTCATTATTTTTCTAGTTTTCTCCCTAGACCTCCATCAAATGTTAATGAACATCCATTAGATCCCCCTTCTAGATTAATTTGCACATTTTTCGGTAGAAAAATGTCCCGGCCGAAGGCCGCTTCTTCCAAAATTACAGGCTCACTATCGTTCGCCAGGGAAAAAATCGACACCTAAATATCACGAAAGGTCTAAATATTGACGAAGAAATGGGGCGAAAGGTCTCAAAATCGACTAACTAATGGGGCAAACATCTTAACATCTGAAAAATAATGGGGCTAAACATGAGGGAGAAAGTGGTCCAGAAAATCGGCCCATCCCCTCCTTAAGATATGTATGTGGTAACCCAGGTTCGAATCCCGGGTGGAGCACATGCTTTCATTCATTTCATTGGGTGGTGTTTAGTATTGTGAGTGAAATTGACGAATTAAATAATAACAGACACCCAGATATTAATTAAATTATAACAGACACCCAGATATTAATTAAATTATAACAGACACCTAGATATTAATTAAATTATAACAGACACCTAGATATTAATTAAATTATAACAGACACCTAGATATTAATTAAATTTTAACAAGACACCTAGATATTAATTAAATTATAACAGACACCCAGATATTAATTAAATTATAACAGACACCCAGATATTAATTAAATTATAACAGACACCCAGATATTAATTAAATTATAACAGACACCCAGATATTAATTAAATTATAACAGACACCCAGATATTAATTAAATTATAACAGACACCCATATATTAATTAAATTATAACAGACACCCAGATATTAATTAAATTATAACAGACACCCATATATTAATTAAATAATAACAGACACCCAGATATTAATTAAATTATAACAGACACTCAGATATTAATTAAATTATAACAGACACCCAGATATTAATTACATTATAACAGACACCCAGATATTAATTAAATTATAACAGACACCCAGATATTAATTAAATTATAACAGACACCCAGATATTAATTAAATTATAACAGACACCCAGATATTAATTAAATTATAACAAGACACCCCACTATTACCAACAACACACGCGAGATTACAAACATACATTACAAAATAACAAACACATATAGATTCTCACATACAGTATAGTCTATTCGCTGTAAGTAGGCGAGAAATCATGTCCACTAACCTCTGTAACTAAAACACGACTAGAGTAATCGAGCTATTATTTCTACCATATGGGGAGAGTCAGTCAAATAATAGATGTGGACATTTGCAGACAATTTGCTCCAGCCCTTTTTGAGTTACAGAGGACAGAGGTCATGATTTCTCGCCTACTTACAGCGAATAGACTATAGTTCACAAGTTCAGTAACTAAGCGACCGCAGTAATCAATGCTTCCCAATGAATAACAACAGAAAAAGTCTGTCACATTCACCTCACTATTAAGGGGACGCAGTTGATTTTTCAACTCCTCCTCTTCCCTCATGTTTAGCCCTATTAGTTATGAGATTTCAAGACATTCGCCCCATTAGTTTGGCAATTTTCAGACCTTTTACCCCATTTTGTTGCCACTATTAAGACCTTTCGTGCCATTTAGGTGTCGATGTTTTTCCTGGCGAGCGATAGCGATCCTGTATATGAAGAGGAATTTTTCTACCGAAAAATGTATAAATTTATATCGGGGGGGGGGTATTTTTTTACGTTTGGTAGAGGTTTAGAGAGCAAACTAAACCCCCTCCTTAAACCATTGAGCCGAACCAGTAAATTATGCTGCACAACACCGTCTGAGCCTGTAACAGTCCTAATTCATAACAACGGAAGAGACTGTCACAAACATCTAACCATTAAGGGGAGATGGGCTGGTTTCTCTGGACACCCTTCTCCCTCATGCATAGCCCCTTTAGTTTTCAGATTTTAAGACGTTCAGCCCATTAGTTTGGCGATTTTAAGACCTTTTGCCCCATTTCTTTGTCAATATGTAAGACTTTTCGTAGTCAGAGTCGTCGATTTGTTTTCCTGGCGAGCGATAGCAAGCCTGTAATTGTGGAGGAACCGGCCTTCGGCCGTGACACTTTTTTTACCGAAATAATGTACACATTTATCTCGAAGGGGGATCTGATGGATGTTTTTTTTTAAAGTTTGATGGAGGTCTAAGGAGAAAACTAAATAAGAAATGAATATATAAATAAGTAAACCCCAAAAAGTAACCACTGTCCCCTCAACTAAACCCCCGAAACAACAACAACAACAACCACAACAACAACACACTCTCAGCAACTCTCGTCTCTGCTACTACTCCGTTAACTACACCCAACGCCAATCAAACTTCATGGGGCGGGAGGCGGGTTGTTGGGCGGAGTCACGCAGATGTACAGGCAAGAGCATTAAGGGAGCCCACCTCGCTTTGTTTTTCTTTCTCTCCCTCTTTCTTTGGCTTGTATCCATTCGGCTCCATTCACCCTACTATATTAAGACGTTTACCCCCATCCAGGTGTCAATATTTTCCCGGCGAGCGGTAGCAAGCCAGCATATATATATATTTTTGTTTTGACAGCAAGCTAAATTTGTACATTTTTCGATAGAAAAAATTCTCCGGCGAAGCCGGATTTCTTCATACAATGCTGGCTCGCTATCGCTCGCCAGGAAGAAATCGACACCTGGATGGGGATAAACGTCTTAAAACAGTTGGCTGAATGGGGCCAAATGGATAAATGCCAGGGAAAGAGAAAAGGAGAGAAAGATAAACAAAACAAAACGGTGACCCCCCTTAATGGCAACGATCACATTTGAATCAGTATTAACGTTAACGAGACAACAGAATGTTTTATTATAGCGAAGATGCTTCAGACCTTCGCCTTAAGAGTTTAAAGATTTGAATTGGTGAGACCTATTATATGCTGAGAACTGTACAGTCACTCAAAATAGTTCGCTGACTTAGTTAGGCCTCTCTAAACAATTATAGACACTACGATGGATAATTAAGAGTAAGCTGAAAACCTTTTATGTTAATTTGTGTGACATTTTGAGAAGTGGACATTACCTTGACACCCTACAAATGTAAAACAAATTGATATTACCGCTAATTATTGAGGGCTGTCATTAAGGGGAGGCAGACCGTTTTTCTGGACTCCCTTCTCCCTAATGTTTAGCCCCACTAGTTTTAAGATTAAAAGACGTTCGGTCCATTAATTTGGCGATTTTAACACCTTTCGCCCCATTTCATTGTCAATTTTAAGGCCTTTCGTGCCATTTAGGTGTAATTTTTTTCCTGGCGAGCGATAGCGAGCCTGCAATTTCAAGAGGAACCGGCCTTCGGCCGGGACATTTTATTACTTAAAAATGTACGAATTTATCTTGAAGGGGGGTCTAGGGTGTGTTTTTCTAAGCTTGATGGAGGTCTAGGGAGGAAACTAACAAAATATATGAATACATGAATTAATAGACCAAACAAACGGCCAGTCTCCCCTTAAGATATGGTTGTAACTCAAAGCATATATTGTTTTTAAAGTTAGGTTGTAGTAGAACTATCCATTTTACTCTACATGTTTAAACCCTGTCAACAAGAACCCCTTCACCCTCATGAACGAAACCAGCAGGAAAATATTATCTATAATTATAATAATCATAAAGTAGCTATTATGTGTTCATATATTATCACCCACATTCTTTGTTCATGACACCTTTTATGTCCAACATGATTAAACCTATACTCGTCTGAGTCAATTCACAAGTGACAAAATATACGTAACCTAATCGTAAACTATTATACGTTAAAGTCTAACCTAAGCTAATAGTGAGTTAATACTAGCTAAACTAATGATATGCTAAAACTAACTCAGTAATTATATCTAATCGACTAACAAATAATGACGAAATAATTCAACTGAGAAGCGGAATTGTCTATGGGCGAAATTATATATAGCAATATATTTAGTGTACCGGTAATACTTTGTGGTCCTCTTACTTGTTTTCTTATGCAAAACACTCAACAGGAATAAATTAAGAACGTAATTTCCTTTGCGTTTAATCCTTCACACGATAATATAGTACTGGTAATTTTAAAGTACAGTTATAAATCTAGAACTGATAACTAACATAGCTAATGTCATAAAACCGCGATGTTGAGGTGCTGAACATAAGCAAGTATCCTTAAGCAAAGACATTAACCATTTTTGTCTTCGAGGACACAATTTACTTACCGGTACTTTTGGATAACATTAGACGATTATATTCAGGTTTGGAAGGCCCTATTAGATCAAAGAGGTAACACTATCGTAATTATCCCTATGACTTCCACAATTCCTTCCTAAACCAAATACAATAATATAATAATCTCCGGAATAAAAGGAAGAAACGGGTCCTCGTATCTTGAAACATAGTGCGGAAGAAGATCCAATACATCAATTGCTGAAGGCATATACCTCTGTTACTAAAAATGTTCGATGCCCCCGAACTTTTCTGAGTGATTCTACCAGTAAAGGTCACACATCAGCCACCCCACGCAGAACAAAGGTAATCAGACTCTGGGTAGTTCGATTATCCCATTAGATAGCCTATTAGTAGAAGCAATTATGTAGCCGAGCGGTATCGTAGACCTTTGTGTAGTTCTATCAATCCTTGGAAACAGGATGGCATAATAAACGCTCAATTAGGCGTTCTGAACATTTCGCGAAAATGTCTTAGTCCTACTTTTTGATACAGCACCGCATGAATATGATATGTACTGTATTTTTAACCCTGCTACAAATTTAATGAACAACAGATACATTCGAATACGCTTACGTACAATTGACAATGAATTTGAAAACCACATTTGTTTCTTTTTTCTTTTCCAATTTATGGTATATGCTTAGCCCTTTTTGTGTTCTAGTTTATAGCACAAGTTCTTCTTAAGGGGAGATTTCCACTTGAGGGATTTTTTTCTTGACTTCTTTCTCCCTCATGTTTAGCCCCTTTGCTTCTCTAATTTTAAGACGTTCGCCCCATTATTTTGACGATTTTAAGAACTTTCGACCCATTTCTGTAAATTTTAAGACCTTTCGTGCCATTTAGGTGTCGATTTTATCCTGGCGAGCGATAGCGAGCCTGTAAATTAAGAGGAACCGGCTTTCAGCCGGGACATTTTTCTACCGAAAAATGTACAAATTTATCTTCAAAGGGGCTCAAGGGGGTGTAATCTTAAGCTTGATGGATATGTAGAGACCAAACTAAAAACCTCCCCTTAAGCTTACAATGAATTTTCGGAGTCGAAGGTAAGGTTCAATACAAACAAATATCGAGAGATAAGTTCATACACTAAGGTTAGGAAGTAGCTTACATATCTACATACATGGGTTAAATTTAGTGTAAAGAAGTAAAACGCACATGAACGTACCGTATGACTTACGTGGCAAACCATTTGTTAGTCTCAATAGAATATAACACCGTATGAATATTATGTGTATTATTACTCCTGCTACCAAATTTATGAACTAATGGTTAATGGAGACGCTTATACATTACAATCTATTATGTATAGCACGAATATTGGAATATTTTGTATACATTTTGCTATAAATACGAGTATCTCATTAATAGTAAGTTTTAAATTACAATATCCTTCACAGGTTCTTCAAGATTAGATTGGAATTTATGGAGCCAAGGATTGATATATTTCCTATATTATAATTATGAGGTTGTACACAGGGTAGGAAGTAGCTTATATATCAGTGTAATTTAAACTGTGTGTAATTAAGAGAGAACGCACGATTTACTTATGTCGATATAGTAAACGGATTCTTAAACAATTGAAACTATCTTCATGAAACCGTACCTTTCGAAAGATGTAATCGAACTGTATATTCCAATTCAACGTTCATATCCTTTTGTAATGCTACTTGTCACTTAATCAATTTTGTCGTCTCTCTTAAGGGGGATGACCTGCTTTTTTTCTCTCTCTGAGTTGTATCCATTCGGCCCCATTCAGCCAACTGTTTTAAGACGTTTATCCCCATCCAGGTGTCGATTTATACCTGGCGAGCGATAGCGAGCCACCATATTTTCGATAATGAGTTAAACAGCTGGCTAAATTTGTACATTTTTCGATAGAAAAATGTTTCCCGCGAAGCCGGTTTTCTCCATAAAATGTTGGCTCGATATCGTTTGCCAGGAAAAAATCGACACCTGGATGGGGATAAATGTCTGAAAACAAAACAGTAAGGTAATTGGGCCGAATGGATACAATTAAGAAAGATAAAAAAGCAGGTGTGTTGTAGAGTTTCATACCCCCCCCCCCCCCCGCCCTCTCACTCTCACTTACTTTCTCTCTCTCTCTCTCGGTCCATTTACATTCCACTCAGCACCAATTTCCGAGCCTTTACAACGGGCGAGGACCAGCAACTGTACAGGACAAAGGTGTGGACAAAGCTACAAGCCCCAACACTTTTCGACTTCTCTCCAGTGATGTACAGTTGGGGTCAGTAATACTTCAACACCTCTTAACTATTAAACCCTTCTGTATCGGCAACGTCTTTTCAACTTTAATCTGGCTATCATTAGACGGTTTTATTCAGTTTCAAAAGGGCCTCTAGCAATTGGTAGGCTTCGAACTATCTCACTAAACCCTTATTACTGCCGCAGATCCTTCTTAAACCGCACAAAGTCTTCTAAATATAGCTAGCATTAAATTTAAAAGACGTTGCCGGTACAGAAGGAGTTAAAACAAGACGGTGAGCGATAATTGGCAAATCACTGTAATTTGGTTTGTTTTGTAGTTGAAACAGCTCATCAAAATCATTAACCAGTAGATCAAAATTGTGAGGATTATGACAGCTCCGAAAAGTGTAAAGTAATGTCTGCCCACAACTGTACTGTCGTAGTCAAGACAATTTAGCCCCTTCAGCACGATGACGTTCCTTTCATCATTTTCTGGCTGCCATTCGACGATTTTCCTTAGCTTAAAATCTGCCTCTAGGATTCAAAGGAGTGAATACGATCTCAATAACCCCTCTGAATAATACAGGGCCCTCTTAAAATGCATTAAGTATTCCATTTTAGCCAGAATCAAAGGGAAAAAGACGTTATCGTGTAAACATAATTAAATGAGATAGATAGATAAATAGATAGACAGATAACCACAATCTTTAGCTAGTAAATTCCAGTAATATGATCTGTATGGCTCAACCAGTTTATCAAAATAGTTCGCCAGTCTCTCATAATAATTACGCCTCCAAAAAGTGTCCAGAAATTCCCATCCACACCCTACGTAGCTCTGCCTTCATTAGCATTCCGGCTCTCGGGGTCCGCACAGAAGGGGAATGTTAAGGGGGTAGTGCTTGCTTTTTGGTCTATATATTTATATATTCATTGATTTTTGAGCTTCCTCGATAAACCTCAATCAAGCTTAAACAAAACACCCCCTAGAACCCCTTTCAAGATAAATTTGTACATTTTTCGGTAGATAAATGTCCCGGCCGAAGGCCAGTTCCTTCTAAAATTAGATACTCGCTGTCGCTCGCTAGGAAAAAATTGACACCTACAGGGCACGAAAGGTCCTAATATTGATACAACAAACGTGGCGAAAGGTCTCAAAATCGCCAAACTAACGGACCGAACGTCTTAAAACCTCAACACTAATATGCTAAACATGAGGGAGAAGGGGGTCTAGAAAACGCGAGTACTTCCCCCTTAATGCGTTTAGACTGGAATAAAATGTATATCACAATTGCGAGTTCCCCCAACCCTTCCGCACGTCAGGCCTCACCACAGGACCCTTGTAAAGATGGGGACTGGCGCCAGGTTTCGGTTTTGTTCACAATTTCGCCGAATTGGAAAGGAAAGGCGGTGATGGTGGTAGTTGTGTGTGTGTGTGTGTGTGTGTGTGTGTGTGTGTGTGTGTGTGTGTGTGTGTGTGTGTGTGTGTGTGTGTGTGTGTGTGTATGAACCTTGGACAGCTTTTTGGTATTGTGTTATTTTTGGGCGATTCAAAAACTTATGACTTTTTGTGTAATGTATTTTGATAGCTCCATGGATTAATTTATTCTATTTGACATGTATTGTTAAGAACATATATCGTGCATAATATTATGCAATCTTCTTAATAGACTGATACTTTATAATTTTCTTGATGTTAAGTCACTAAAAAAGTCCCAGTTATTCTTTGAATCTATCCTCAACAATACTGGAGAGTTTGTAGCCTGCATAATCTATAACATTGTCTTAGTTTTGTAAGCAATGTGATAGAACAATGTTGTGCAGTCAGTCATATTTGGTGTATATAAAATGGATTTCACACTGGAGCTTTGTAGATTCTGCTCTTGTTTCTCTGATATGCAGTTGCTAACTAGAGCACAACCAACCAAACAACAATTGTACTCTATGTAATGTAAATAATCATTGCATGAACACTATTCTTATTGTATTATGTTTCGTTTATGGTACGTTTCTAGTGACATGAATGTCAACTTAAATGTGCTTAATCATATGTGTAATCCCCATGTAATCCTCTTAATGCTTCCATATCCAAACACCTTCCTGAAAATCACCATGAGTCGTAAATTTGTTTAAGCTTGACAAAAACAAATACAGTACTATGTTGCGTTCTCGGTTTTAGCACTCACAATTTTCTGTCCAATCTTTCCTTCCTTCCTTCATTGAGCTACTCTGTATTTGATACAGCTAGTATATTGACGTGTTAAAATGTATCCCTTCCTATACTTGAATGTCTTGTGGTGCATTGGTTAGCGCTCCCGGCTCAGAGAACTCAAGTTTGATGCTCGAGAAGGACGATACGAATGGGCAGGTTCTTCACACCTAACATCTGATCACCTAGCGGACAACAAGAACCTAGAGTAAGTGAACATTTGTGACGTTCAATCTGAGGAGGTAGTCTGTGGTAACGTGGATGATAATGCAGTAGTCCATGTGCTCAATAAAGGGTAACTCACCCATCACGGTGTTCAAAGGGCTAACACACGAAGATGACCTCCGCGACAATGCACGATTCTTATCCAAGGATCTGGCTACATGCATATCTTGCTACCAACTTGCAAAAAGAAGACAAACGCAGACAACATTTATATATATATATATACAGTATATATATATATATATATATATATATATATATATATATATATATATATATATATAAGAGAGACAAACATAATAAATAAACAAATATTACATGGTGGGCATAAAGTGAACAAAGATACATATATACAGTACACATAACACGAACAACACAAAACAGCCACAACTTTAAATATCATAGGCTACATATCAAACACAAACCTATTTAAGCACTCATACTTCCTCTCACGATCCAAGAATTAAAACCCCTCCCATTGTATGCAGTACTTATCCCCACTCTAGAGTTTTAGTGAAGCTAGGATCACCAGTTACTATTTTCACAATCCTAATAACTCTCCCAAACCTATTCCTAACACGTACATTTTCTGTACAAGCCAAACTCATTATGCTTGCCCAGACTAGCCTTCTGCAGGTCGCTCAACATAAACATATTATTAAAAGTTTTCTCTGAGTGAAATCATAACCAAGACTATTGAATGCTTGAACACCCTGACAACTGTAACCCTTTCCCACTCCGCTATTTTGATGCAGTTGCTCATGCGTTCACGCTCTTTAAAAACTTCCATAATGTCTTCACACAGAACATTTGTGGCAGGAACTTCGGTTACTGACTGTACACTTTCCTCCAATGTTCTATGATACATAGTTCTTTGCTTCTAGAGGAAGCTCCCTAAAAAGGACAGTCATGACTGAAACCGCTTCCAGGCTCCCAGATATGCCCTACCATTCATTCCAGAGTGTCATTTCCACTAAATGGACTAAGTAAATTATCATTATAGGAGCATACCCAGGGTAGCATATCCACCACTGATTTTGCAATGTTCTTTAACTATTGGCTGGCAGCACACTGATAGTGGGGTTCCCAGACCCTCAGTCATTTCAAATTGATGCAAAAGTTTGCTTTTTGGTACCAATTTAAAGCTAAGGGTCTCTAGAACCATATTGGTCTGAGTGTACAAGGATTAGACCCAATTTGGAGTCTGGGGGGTGTGGGGGGTTGGTGGGTTTTTTTTTTGACCCCCCGCGGGCATACGCGAAATATGAAAACTGCTATAAGTCTTGAACGAATTTTCCAATCTGAACATATGAGGTACCTATGACTTCAGGAGGACGAGTACCAACTTCTTGTTCAACCATATTGTCCATAAAAACAATTTTTTGACCGATATCGGTGTATATCCATGAAAAGGAAATGTTTTGGGATGTCATTTTTAATTGGCTAAATGTGTCTTACAGTTTATCTCTTGTCTTTCCAGGTTAGTGAGGATATGGCTGGGATTACGAAATGGGAGTTGTGTGTTCTCTGCCAAAAAACAAACTAAAGCAGGACTTGTCTGTCCTCTTGCGAACCCGGTCTCTGCTCGAAAAGAGGGGGCGTACAAAGACATCACCAGTCTTGCAAGTAAATTTAGAGAAGTTGGTGCTGCACCCCACCCAGACATAGACCTTCCAGATGAAGAGTCCATGCAGAAGAATAATGCATCCTGGCACAAGTCATGTCGCCAGCTGTACAAGGCATCAGCACTTGACCGTGCCAAAGAGCGTTTTTCCCGAGGATGTCCTGCAAGAAAAAGACCCAGGCGGACCAGTGCTGATATCAATAGTCAGTTGTGCATCTTCTGCGGTGGTGAAACACATGCAGCAGACCATTCATTCCAGAAGCTTACGCTCACCAAAGAGATTCATGACAAGGCAGTCACAATGGGAGAGGATCGTATCGTAGCACTCCTTGCAAAAGGTGATCTGGTCGCCATTGAAGCCAAGTACCATCGGAATTGCTACACTGGATTCACCCGCCGTTATGATGCACTTTGCACACAAGGCAATGCAATCGAAAACATTGACATTACAGCTGAAAATGAACTGCTCCAATTCATAAAGGAAGAAGTCGCTGGAGGTCGTACAGTGTTTGCACTGCAAGATTTGACGGATATGATGCAGGAGAGATTAGAACATGGAATCCAGAAGAGCATAAACAGGACGCGCCTAAAGGAAAGAGTGCTCGAACACTTCCCGAATCTGACAGAGGAGAAAGGTATCCGAGATCGCATTTTCCTAATTTGTTCAAAGACGGCTAGGAAGATCATATCAGATGCAACTCAAACCCCAGAGGAAGAATCACGTACATTACTATTGGCAGCATCTATTCTCCGTAAAGCTGTTTTGGATCATGACACTCCTTTCAGTTTTGATGGTTCATTTCCCAATGGTTGTGAGGAATTATCTGTTCCACAGCGTATGAAGTATTTCTTCCGTCAACTCCTCGCAGGACCAAAATCATCGCCAGTGCAAGACAATTCCAGGAACATCCTCTGCGTAAGTCAGGGTGCCATGCTCAATAGGACTTCTCTTTCTGCGAACATGCATTGTGAACCTCCACTTGCAGTGTTCTTGGCCCTCAAATTGCATTCCCAAACACGAAGCAAGAAGTTGGTGCAACTACTACACAAGTATTGTCCGAGTGTGTCATATAAGAAAGTCCTCACTATTGAAGTTAGCTTAACGCAAGCAATCTCTGACCAAATTAGGGAGAATAATGATATTGTCTGTCCTACGAATCTACAGCAGAATATCTTCACGGCTGCTGCTCTTGACAATATGGATCATAACCCTACATCCAAAACAGCGAGCTCATCTTTCCATGGTACTGGAATTTAAATTTTTCAGTTTCCTTCATCAGAAAAGCCTGGGGTGAGCCAAGAACCGTTATGCATTGACCCACAGACAAGAGGAGCAGTCTGTATTGGACCCATCCTGCCTCGTTCGTACACATTTGTACCACCTGTGGGTCGAAATCTTGTCATCTGACCTCCAGTAAAAGACATGCAGCCAGTGTCAACTAGTTCATTCGGTGAGGAAAAACAGCATGAAGAGGAATGGATGACTGCAGTACATGATACCCAACATGTGGATTCTGAGACGGAAATACTTACCCCAGTGATGTGGTCTTCATTCCATGCATCTCGATCTGATGCTGTTGGACAAGCACAGAAATGCATTGAAGCACTCTTACCACTTTTTCACGAGAAAGCAGCTACTCCAGAAATGATTCGACATGGGATGGAATTAGTGAAAAAGATAACTGAACACCTCAACCCACAACAAATCCCTGTGCTGGTAGTGGATCAACCACTTTATGACATTGCAAAGAAAATATAATGGACCTTCCCTGAAATTTTTTGGGAAGACAAGTTTGTGGTGATGCTTGGAGGGCTCCACATTGAAATGGCTTTGTGGAACACCATGGGAGATCTCTTGCGTGGGTCTGGTTGGCCTGAAATCCTGAAAGAAGCTGGACTAGTGAAGACAGAAGCAGCAGCCACATCTTTTCTGAAAGCATCCAATGTAATGAGAACAAGATACGCCCATCAAGTTACTGTTGTGGTACTCGACCAGCTTCTGAAGCGTGCTTATGAGGACAGCGGAACCAAGGAGGCCTTTAACCCTTCTTTGGCGGCGCGCAACTTATGTCGTGTGAAATAAATTTGGACTAAGTGGCGGTTCACAACTTATGTCGTGTGCCATTTTCAGCACGTAATGTTGCAGAGAGAGAGAGATGAGCGGTGTGAGCAGCGTAGTAAGGCTATGACCGCCGCCCACCACCGCGGTGGGCCAACTGAAGTGAAAACCACCCTTCCATCCCCCCTCACACTCGCTACACAGGGAATTATGTAGGGAAAGTACCTAATTACATGGTTTTTGCACTCGTGTTGCACGATCGTTGCAAGAAAACCAGTGGTCGTACAAGGATGGTTGGGGTGTCATTGGAAAGCTCTGTTTATGCCCTTTCAGGGATAGATACTTGTTTTATGCTCTGAGTCTTATTTAGGCATGAAAATGATCACGTAAACAACCCTATTTAGGGTAAAAACACCCCGCTGGGCGGTACATATAAATTACCGCCTAGGCCGCTCGTAAGGTGTTAAGGATTGGGTCTTGGCAGCTTCTCAGGAGAGCCCAACAATAGCATTCTGGCTGCTCGTACACAAGTATCAACAAATCATACTCATGTTCATCCGGTCACATCGGGAAAGAAAGTTTGAACTCATGGTCGCTACTCTACGGAAGCTTGTACCTTTGTTCTTTGCTCTGGATCACCAGAATTACGCGAGGTGGATTCCAATCCTTATCAGGGACCTGGAAGTTCTCCCAGATAGCATCCAAGAGGAGTTTGAGGAAGGGCACTGGACGGTAACTCGAAGCAATCATCGTTTCTCATCCATGGTGAGTTATCTGCTCAACAGGTGGCGTTGTGTGTGTGTAAGTGTGAAAGTCCGAGTGTAGGGGGTGAGACAGTGAAGCACGGGAACGAGGTGGCTTCAGAGATGGGGTCGTTTCGGGCCATGAGTGAGCACCGTGCCTCATGTGAAGGCAAGATGGCAGGTGCTCGTTGTGCTCTACGTGCTTCACATGTCTCACTCCCTAGACTGGAACAAGACCTCACGGGCTTCACTGTTCATTGTAAAGCGGTGAATGGTAAGGCTCTCAGCCTATGCCCGAGAGGAAGTAAGTTGGAATATATAAAAAAAAAAAAAAAAAAAAAAAAAAAAAAAAAAAATTGATCATGCGCACGAACAGGCCAACAAAAGGGTGAAAGGAGTTGGTGGCATAATCGGCCTCACAGAGAACCCTGCCATGCTGGAACGCTACTTGTCAGTCACATTTATAATGATGGAACTCTAGTCGAGTCTACTTGTTTTATTCAAGAATTATGTACTTGTGTCGTCTATATTTCAAGTTTTAAAAAGGTCTGTTTATGAATGAGATTAAGTTTGTAAATCTTTAAGATGTTCTGTATTTTGGTGCTGAAAATATTATGTAACCTGAACTTACGTGTAGATTCTACATAATTATAGTCTAAGATGAGATGAAGTGTAGTTATTATTATTGGTCGAGATCCAGTCTGTACAATCTGTTTTATCTGTTGTTTCTGTCCGACGCGAATTTAATTTTCTGATTATCAATTTATGATGGCCTAATGGTAAATGGTAATGGTCATTAACCTGACAAGCGCGATATAGACCTAGGTGCTAGGGTAGTTATTTGTGCATTTCTAGCCCTGGATTCTGACAGAATTCGTTATATTTACAATATAAAGCATTATTTTTTTTCGGTATGCCTTTATTTTACATATATGATGTATATATGAACCTTCAAGAGTGCTAAAATAAGTGGGAAAAGCATTTGGGTGGTGAAAAACGAAGATATTGGCCACCCGGTCATAATCTCAGGCGAGAGAGAGCCACAGGCAGCCCTCCCCTCTCGCTGTCTGGGAGTCAACTGAGACGAGCGGGGCGGGGGCGGTGTGTGCCGGTGTCTGGGTGTTGCATAACGATCTTTTATGCAACCCAATTGTGCTACATTATCGCGGGAGAGAAAAATAACCGATAAATGATGATAATAAGAGGATAAATAGGTGATAATTGAGGAGGGGGGGGAGGGGGGAATAAGGTGGGGAAGGAGGGGAGGGGGAGGGGTGAGAAACACATGGATGAGTACTAGAGGGGAATTATCTCACCTAGAGACAAAATCCTTTGTTTTGATAGGCCCTTTTTTTTTTTGGAAGGATTTTTTTATGGTGTTGCTTCCGTGAGGCCTATCGCGTTCCCTATAGGAAGCCTTCCGTGAGGCCTATCGCGCTTGCCGGGTTAAACGTGGTGTTCAAGCAGTTGTTCAAGCAGTTGTTCAAGCAGATTTGCAAGCCTATGTTCACCAAGTGCTACCTGTGTTTGACCATGTAATGATAAATAAAACAATTCAGTATTATTTTGTAATTGTGTCCAAGTATCACTGAGAAATGTCAAAAACATATATCTTTGTGTTATGGATATACACCGATCTCGGCAAAACTATGGACAATATGGTCGGATAAGAAGTTGCTACTCGTCCTCTTGAAGCCATAGGTACCTCACATGTTCATATTGGATAATCCGTTCACGAGTTATAGCAGTTTTCATATTTTGTGCATGCCCATGGGTGGTCAAAACACCCCCCACCAACCCCCCACGCCCCCCAGACTCCAAATTGGGTATAATCCTTGTACACTCGGGCCAATATTGTTCTAGAGACCCTTAGCTTTAAATTGGTACCGAAAAGCAAACTTTTGCATCAATTTGAACTGAAAAGGGAAATTTACCCATGACCGGCACCCCACTATGAGCAAAGGAGTGCTCTGAAGAGAGAAAAAGTGGTTCACTGCCACATAGGCTGACTGCACCATAAACGTGGCCGACGGTGGGGTCGCTGCATCCCTACTCCAAAATAATAACATTGAAAAAGAGAAAGTTAGTGTAATGTATGTAGTGCTTGAACTTTTATGTAAGAAAGCAATAGTGCGTGTAACTTAAGAGCAAGCTAGAATTGTTTTTGTGTAACGGAGGCACAAAGAAAAAAAAAAAAAAAAAGGAGAGGTCGTGAAGCGCAATGTGCATCCGTCCTTATACTCCACCTAAAGCTCTCCCCAAGAGTACCCCCTTGAACAGCTGGTGCCTACAACCTCCTTACCATGAATTATTATCTCTATGATACCATAATTGGAAATTAACATCTGCAAGGGCTAACGATTACGTTCATATATATGACTTGTATGGCTGTGATGTTATTAGGATGAACACAATACATATTGGATTTGTTATTGCCTGTTATTTGACACCCATTTAAATGAGATTAAACCAATTGTGTTCATGTCTTCTCTTCTAATCCTCTTCACGATCTTTCCACTAACCCATAATCCCCAGCACGTTATGCTGCTCTTGAGAAGCCCGCTGCCGGTCATCAACATAATCATAAACGTTTGGCAAGTTATGTTGGGTTAGGACATTCGTGTTTTGTCCCCCCCCCCCACCCCCAACACACACAAAAACAACAATTTCCCAAGCTCTCCCAATGCTTTTTGAAGTGTGGATGATCTGATCTAGAAATGTATCATTCGTTAATAATATGATACCAAAATCGTCTGTATTAGAGACCCTACCTTACTAATTATTGTATAAAGTTTGCAAAACAAACAAACCAAAAAAGGAACCACAAAATATATAGACAAACAAAAGTATCAAAATCACTACCGGTATGTGCAAATAACGCATTGAAGATTTAGCAAAATAATCTGAAATTAAAAACACAAAACGGAGAATATAACCGAAACTACCACTAATTTTCCCATGGTTTTTAATTTTGGTTTTAGGTAGTTTTCATCATTTTACAGTAGTTGAAATTAGTTACATTCCCCAGAAAATTTTATTTTTCCCATTATCCAACGATCTTAAAACACTCGGCTGAAAGAAATTTTCAGAGTAAATATACAATATGTTTTGCCTTGGGATACAGGATGGGTTGAGGGGGGGCCTTTGGCCCCCTCACCCCCCCATGATTTATTGAAATCAGCATCCATTTTAACAATAAGGGGCTTAATAAGAGTTTCACTGCCATCAATAGGGAGAGTTATAGGGAAGAGTTTTTGTTTTTACAGTACTTTATAGAGCACATAAAATGTATCTCCGGAGGTTGAAACACATTTTAATATGATCTTTGCAACATCCTTATTCTATAATAGCCTTCACATATTGAGAAATAATTAGTGGTAGTTTCGGTAATAAGTACCCACAAAACACATCTTAATACACTTAATAATCTACAGTATAATATTATACAGTATATACATATTCTGGTATTGTATTAACAGTAAATTGCAGTCAGGATTACTTTCTGAAGGAATTTCCGTAAATATCACCTGTATTAAATACCCTTGTGACTTAGGAAAATCCAATGCAATATACCTTAATTTGAATAGAAGAGCGAAGTTTTTATTTTATTTTTGTGAAAAGGAGTATCAGCAGTGTTAACAGTCAATATTGTTACTTTATGATTCGGTGATGCAGTCTGGTTCAACATAAGGCTTCGGCTGGAGTTGAACCCCTTACCATAATCATACGATAAGGAAAACAATGTGTGATATGAGAAACATATTGGAAACTATTATATAGTATAAGGCACTGTATTACCTCATTATAAATTACTGAAACTGAAGACAGGAATTATAAAGAAGCGAGACAACAGTGTGCTAAAGTTTCGTTGTGCTTTGGTGTCGTCTCGGTGCTTCACTTACTGAGCAACAAATGTTGGGTGGCCCAAATGATTCATAAATATTCACAGCCTAACTACCAGTCCTCACTTTGCGTCGGCCAATTATATTATGAGCGTTTTTTCATTTATGTATGGCTTAAGTGAGTAAGATATTCAAGGGACTGGGGTTCTCGAAAAGTCCGGACGATATAGGCCTACTTGACTTACAGTGTGCTTGCTGAATAATGCTGAAGAGTTGATAGCCTCTCAAGTCTTATTTTAACTAACACAAAATTAAAAGGGGGCTCCAATCCTGACCCTATTCTTGACTCACAGTGTGCTGGCATAATAATCTAGAAGGGTTGATAGCCTCTCAAGTCGTATTTTAACTAATAGGCTATAGGCTTACCTTTACTGAAGGGATCCACAAGCGGTAGTAAGTGTAGACAACCGTAGCACACTGCCAGGAAGGAGGACGTCTGCCAGGCTTTTCGATTTTGTTAAGTTTCAAAGTTGATTGAAAGACCGAGTGTTCATGCTATTTCCATGTAATTTAGTTATGCGACTGATATATCCGGTCAATTCCTTAAATAAATTATTCCTCATTTGGATAAGAAATAGAAAGCACGCTGCTATCCACCTTCTGCTTTTGCGACATGTTCCTAGCCTTCGTTCGGTATGGGAGAGGCATCACTTTTGTCACATGTTCAATAATATAGAAAAAGGTTTTCATTATCTTATATTTATATATTACAATGGCCTGTACAGTCGCGCTAATAAGTGATGTCTCGGCACCTAGTATGTTTTTATCAATAATTGGTATCAGCAATATTTAAGCTTCATTTTTGTTATATCGAGTGAAATATACAAACATATTCCTACACTTACTCACTCTATTTAGCATTTGACAGACATTAATACAGCACAGAGCAAGCCAAACGTAATGACAGATGGGACATGACTTATTAGCGCAACCGTACTTGTCACAATATCTGATAGTCAGTCATAACAGGACCATGTAATTTGTTCATCACTTCACTGGTATTCAATACACGGAATTCAACATTTTCTTAAGGAGCTATTTTTTGAAACTTAATCACGTTAGCTTAACGAAATGTTATATGCAAAAGCACCAAATATGGTTTTAATGATTTACTACTAAAGACATGCTGGATTACGTGTTGTTGGGAGTTCAGTAGGCTACAGTTACTCTCATAATATGTAATCAATCTCCATGATTATATATTTCAAAATCCTTCAAGTAAAAGAACATTAATATCATTAACACTTAAACAAGCCCTTCATACCCAAGCATTGTTCAGTTTGAGGGCAACCCGCCTGACTTGGTCTTAATTTAAAAGCCACTAAGAAGAACCAAATTTGGTTTGGTTGAGATGTATTTTTTCTTATAGCAAGAGAGGGTACTCTGCTCATTATAGTTAGGCCAAAACTCTTGACTACTTATATGCATGACTAATATGCAACTAGACTAATCAAGCAAATATTTCTACCATTTGGGAAGAATCACCCAGATAATAGGTGGGGCAATTTACAGCCGATTACCTCTAACCCCTTTTCAGTTACAGAGGTTACTGGTTACGATTTTTGGCCTACTTATAATAAATAGACTACAGTTACGTTGAAGGTGTGACACGACTTTTAAGATCGACTGTACATCTGGTGTTCACACATGTCCTCTTCTCTTGGCTTATTTACTCGTAACTATTTGGGTATTACGATTACCCTTACTAACAATAGTAGCAGCACTACGCTTGTTACTCGTTGCTGATAAGCGTATGTGTGCCCAAGCAGGCTGAGGAAGAGTAATTTGGGTGAGATTTTTAGTTTTTTCTGGACTCCCTTCTCCTTCAGGTTTGGCCACATTAGTTTTCAGATTTTAGTATGTTTATACCATTGGCTTGGCGATTTTAAGACCGTTCGCCCCCATTTATGTTAAAATTAAGGCCTTTGGTGCCAGTTAAATATAGATTCTTTTGTTTAGAGCTCTAACGAGCCTGTAATTTAGGAGAAACTGGCCTTCAACCGAGACATTTTTATACCGAAAAATGTACAAATTTAACTTGTTTTTTGTTTGTTAAGCCTTTAAAGTTGTATAGTGGCTTAGGGGGCAAACTGGAAAACAAAAAAAAACACTTAAATCACACGTAGCACGAGGAGCACAGACCGACACAGGAGCAGAGTGAAGGAGCAGCCTACCAACGAAAACAAACCTAAATATCCCGGTTCCACGCTGGGGCTGTAACAAGAAGGAAAGAATATACGGAGTGTCAACTACTCACTATAATTGCGAACGCATTAAATGCACGCCATCTATTGGCCAAGCTAGTGTATAAGAGAATGGGAATACAATCAGTTTTAAAGAAAACGTATGCAGGCAGATTTGGTGTGCATATTAGTATATTTTATCTGTGTACATTGTGTCCGGTTTTCATTATTTTTGATAACCAAAAGTCTCACTAATGTTATCCTTAGGGTAATTGAAATGTAATATATTATGCAATGGTCCTTAACAACATGCAATTAATTCAAGTACTGAGAATGTGGGACATAGATGTTTTACACATATTTAGGCCTACATGTAAATGGATGCAATGCACAATAACGTAGGATTATCTTATAATATTTAACTATTTCCTCTGACCTCTTTGACGGAATAAGTTAACATTATACAGTAACCTAATCACACATAGCTCTTATGTGCAGATTCGTAAGAAGTTGGTCTCACATAATTACCCTTATTGATATTTTCAACATGTACAACTATTTTGGTGTACACCATTGCAAGTGACATTTATAAATTCATAATAATTCAATGATATATTTATTATGTATATTAGTCGATGAATAAGAGAGAAATAGGCATGGCAACATGAAATGCAAACAGGTGTTCGGTGTCAATTATTTATTTTGAATTGTAACCAATACACAATACAATACTACTATACACAATATATTTTCATGTGAAAATATAATCATTCCTTGAGCAGCTGATTATTCCATACGTATGGGATGAAATGGAATCGTAGGTCAAGGCCAGTTCGTCTATTTTTCCTGCATACCACACAGCGGTGGCCAACGTTTGGGGCCACGTATATTTATTCCACCACACACCCTTGCAACGTTTGGGGCCACGTATATTTATTCCACCACACACCCTTGCAACGTTTGGGGCCACGTATATTTATTCCACCACACACCCTTGCAACGTTTGGGGCCACGTATATTTATTCCACCACACACCCTTGCAACGTTTGGGGCCACGTATATTTATTCCACCACACACCCTTGCAACGTTTGGGGCCACGTATATTTATTCCACCACACACCCTTGCAACGTTTGGGGCCACGTATATTTATTCCACCACACACCCTTGCAACGTTTGGGGCCACGTATATTTATTCCACCACACACCCTTGCATTGTTCCTGTCATTTGTTGTAAATAGACAGACGACACTCCGGCGATCACAGCACCATCTATTGACAAAGCTGTGTCATTATCTTGGTTGCATTATCCCCCATAACACTTGACACTCCGTATATGCTTTCCTCCGTGGGCGGTAATGTGGTGCTAACTGCCGAACAAATTCTTCAAATGTAGCAGTTGCACAAGTTAGGAATAATGTTCTCGCAAAGTGAATAATACTATTTATTAATACATTGTATTCAACCATAAACGTAAAGAAAATACTACAGCATGATTGGTTTGATTGATCTTTTAAATGCTTGTCGTCAACCCCGCTTGATCCCGACCTGCCAGACGAACGACTGTCAGTTATTGTACAGCAAATTGTATAATTTTACAACTATTAAAAACATTGGTATGCATTGCAATAATACATATGATTTAAAAGTTAGTTGATACCGCGCATACAATCTGTTATTTATTGTCAGTATGATATTTGTGCCTGTCCTCTTGACTGGTTTGAATCCGTGGAAAGCTTTTGCTAGTCGATTGAATCGAATCTTTGAACACAATGGATGGCAGACCAGTCATCTACTATCAATGTTAATACCCCATACTAAAGTTCTTGGTGAACAACTTATAAAAGGTATCGTCATGATTACTAATTGCAACAAGGGATGTTCTCGAAAAGGGGCTACAATCCTGACGCTATGCTTGACTTACGATGTTCTGGCTTGATAATCCAGAAGGGTTGATAGCCTCTGAAGTCCTATTTTAACTAACTACCTACTAATCTCTGACCAGAAGCTAAATTCGTGGCTAGGTATAGGCTGCAAAATAGGAGACCCGCAACCATCTTTTCGGAAAGGTTTAGTACCTCAATGAACAATGTTTGGAGCATCACTGAAATATTCGCAAGTTATTGACACTTTTGCTTCACATATTGTATTTCAATTGCCAGAATTTCACTTATAATTGATATACACTGATTATCTACATCAACAGTGCGTTGGGTAAGATGATATAAAATTGCCACCTACTCTCATTAATTTACAAACGTAATCATCCATCATCTTTCTGCTGATAACCAAAGGTGATTTTTAACGCGCAAGCGCACAAGGGTGCATACACACGCACACACATATATGTATCTAATTATCTAGTACCTACAGTTTATATCAATTCTCCAATATACATACGTATACAAATATTTATATAAACATTGTACACTAGCACACAGTAATACGGAATACCTTTCATAGTCGTCATTGAAGGCCCATACATTGATTGTTGCGTCCGTCGTGGTGGTGTACAATGTGTGCAGAGGCTTGATGTTCTGAACCAGTGTTAGATCAAACACAGCCATTTATATTATAACACAGTACCCCCGTCACTCACCTCAAACACTGCCACCACGGTATTGACTCTTGGTGTAATACTGGCTGTAATACGAGCACTTCAGGTTGTATTATTAAGGGGGCCCACCTCGTTTTTTTTTCTCTCTCTCTCTGGGTTGTATCCATTCGGCCCCATTCAGCCTACTGTTTTAAGACGTTTTTCTCCATCCAGGTGTCGATTACTTCCTGGCGAGCGGTAGCAAGCCAGATTTTTTGTTAATAATGTTTTTGACAGCAGGCTAAATTTGTAAATTTTTCGATAGAAAAATATCTCCGGCGGAGCCGGATTTCTCCATACAATGCTGGCTCGCTGTCGCTCGCCAGGATGATATCGACACCTGGATGGTGATAAACGTATTAAGACAGTCGGCTGAATGGGGCCGAATGGATACAACTCAGAGAAAGCAAGAACAAGAGAGAAAAAAGCAGGTCACCCCCCATAACTAGTAAATCCTAGTAATATCATCATTGTGGCTCAAGCGCTTTATATACTTTATGTATCATAAGTGTGCCTCCAAAATGAGTTCAGAAATGTTTGACCACGACTGTACAACGCAAACCTGGAATATAATCAGTAATGGTGACTACAATAAGCTTGTACACAGTGGCCAATAATGGTATTTATATTGAACTGCACTGTTATAACAAAGGCGACACATTGGCCACTGTAATAACGCAATATGAAGGACCATTACGGACTATAATGGTATGCAGGTCCACCGAGCACAATACCTGACACACTCATTCGTTCACATTAATCCATAAGTGTGAATAAGAATGGCACCCGAGCAAACACACCAATCGCAACTTGCATAAGCTCACATGATTCAATGGAATTACCCGTCAATGTGTACACGTCCATACTTAACACACACACACGCACGCACATGAACAGTTGTGCACACAAGTATTTGGCAACACAAACATTTTGCTTTTAATTTTTAGATACATTTGAGTAAACAATGGCAATCTAAGAATCGATTTTAGCCATTGCTTTCAGTAGTTAAAAGCTCGGGTTTTCAAAGTTTCCCTTTCTGTGCTGATATATAGTTATAATAAGACAACTTAAAGTAGCTGGTTTGAGTTTACGTTATAATATTATTTCCGGATATAATCTTACACCCTGTAGATTAGATTACTTACCTAGAGGAAGTCAAAAGTTTTATTCCAGTGAATGAGACGACGAAGACAGACGAATGTTTGCAACCGGCTCGTTCGTAGTCTAACAGTGCTTTACTATTTCTTCTTGTCCTGCCCTTTTGTAGTTTAGACTTCTTGTAACTGCATCGCCACTGTCTCGTCTCCCAATCTCTGTCGACACTTTATTCACGCCACCTATTGAGCTCACATGGCACTGTCTTCCATATAATGTAAGCATATTTATAAGGAAATGTGGCAGCCTAGGTGAAGTCTAGTAAGGGTATGCAATATTTATTTCTGAATGTCTTATAATATAATGTTAGCAAAGCTATGTCTCCAGCCTATTCTATCTATCTATCTATATGCTCAGGCCCAATCCCCATTTTGGGGGTAGCCGACTCAAGACAGAGCAAGAACAAGGAAAACACAAAAACAACACAAAACAACAAATAAAAACAGATAAAAAGCACAAACTCACACACATCCAGGTCACCCAGGAGAAGACCCAGAGACCAGGGTCACCAAGGTCGCTCCAGCACTCCCCCGGCCCCCGAACACCCGGAGAGGTTCCGATCTCGGCAGGCAGACATGCAGCGGAGCCAAAGCCACAAGCCCTCCCACCACATTGGCTGTCTCCAGCCAATACAACAAAACACTAAATACACTATGTATGACATTCTTTCAAATAGATTCTGTCTGATTTAAAGTGTCATTGTTACAAAGTTATGTACAACTGAATTTTTTTGTGTTTCCGTGTATTGTAAATAATATGACGATACAAGATATTACAGAACAGTATACTCCAGCAGGTGCTATTTATTATGGGGAGGCAGACCGTTTTTCTGGACCCCCTTCTCCCTAATGTTTAGCCCCACTAGTTTTGAGATTATAAGACGTTCGGCCCATTAGTTTGGCGATTTTAGCACCTTTCGCCCCATTTTTTTGTCAATTTTAAGACCTTTCATGCCATTTAGGTGTCGATTTTTTCCTAGCGAGCGATAGCGAGCCTGCAATTTTAAGAGGAACCGGCCTTCGGCTGGGACATTTTTTCTACCGAAAAATGTACAAATCTATCTTGAAGGGGGGTCTAGAGGGTGTTTTTCCAAGCTTGATGGAGGTCTAGGGAGGAAACTAAACAAATATGTGAATAAATGAATTAATAGACCAAACAAACGGTCAGTCTCCCCTTAAGCTCACAGATGTTGTAAGAATGTACTGGCTCCAGTCAACATGGATGATGCAGCTCCTTATACTCGATATACTAGATGCTTATTGTAACATATTATCTGTGCACCTCTTTGTGTACAGTATGTATGACACAACTCCCAGAGCCAAACAATGTTCTGTGCTTTAATATTCTATTTGCTGCAGTGTGAAAGATTTAGTTGATTCAAAAAGAGCGCTTGAAGTATGTGTTCAAAATGTGGGGGGAAAAAAGCAGCGATCATCTATCCTGACGTGTGTTAGTCCTTTAAGCCTAATCATCACGCACAATCACACACTCACACAGACACAGGAAACGCACACCAGACCATTACTGTGCACATAAGCAAATCATCACACACGCACGCACACACAAGGCAACGCTCACCAGACCATTACTGTGCACATAAGCAAATCATCACACACGCACACACACAAGGCAACGCACACCAGACCATTATTGAGTACATAAACAAATCATGACACCCAATCGCACCCCCACACCAAGGCTGTAGTTGGTATAAGTGATTACTCTCCCTCGGCAGCCAACCACTTACACTACAACTTGGACCTTTGTAAGCGGGGCTGGCTGGGCATTAAGCATATGGACACACTAAGAAGAGAAAACATACGAGTTATCCTGACCCGTGAATAATTAAACAGTAAGTAGACTAACATACTTTGGTATATATATACAGTATATATACAGTATATATACATATATATATATATATATATATACAGTAGCGTCTTTCCGAACTTTACCGACAAACGTTGTGGGTTAATTGATGGGGAGATCCGAAATATAAATGCCTAAGTAAAAATAATAACGTAAACGTAATATAAGAGAGGTACAGGACCTGCTAGCAGAAAATGCTGACAACACTGGTGTAAAATGATAAACAGAGGCTTTACCGTACTGGTTGTGACGAAGGCAACGCCGTAGCCAAGTGTCCGAACGGTTAACAAAACAGTACAGTATCTCAATCACAGGATTCGATCAGATCCGTAGGCTTCGAATTATTGAACCCGAGGCTGTGGGAGGTCAATACTGTATGAATCCTACAATACCCAAACGAACCATCGGAACATGGATAGGCCCTACGTATTCCATAATTTCAGTACTGTATTAGTAACGCTAAATCCTACGGATTTTATGGATTATCGCTGGTGCATGAATCATACCAAAACAACGCAGAACTCGAGCTACAGACAGATACAGATTGACATAGTCAGGTCCGCTCGTAAGAGAAGCTTTAAAACCTTCCCTCGATTACCCGAGAAAGGACAGGGATGTGGGGGGGAGGTGAGGGTGGGGTAGGGGGAGATTTGACGTGTTCGATCGTTCGGCCACAGGCTGTGGCTGTGTAGGCTATTCTGTTCACGTAAATAGGGCGTTGCCTTTATCACAGCCAGTAAAGTCTCTGTTTAGCATTTCATACTAGCGAGTTTAGCATAGGATAAGCACAAAAGTGTTAAGCTCCATTGAACAAATGTTTTCCTTTTCATATGTCTTCCATAACATTATTCATGCTAAGTATGATTTGTACTTTGCATTGACAGTTATTAACGACATCATATTCTTGTTTCAAGTTATGTAAACTCGTTGTTAGCAGTTTCTGCTAGCAGGTCCTGTACCTCTCTTATAATGCATTAACGTTATATTTTTAATTAGGCATGTATACTTAGATCATCATATCTGTTGCTGCTGGTTTTCATCTGTAATCCCTTTGTGATCAAGATGAGGACAAGTCAATTTCTCGTCAGTTTGAAAACCCCAGAAATATAGTATTGTAGGTTAGGATCGATGTCGATACCTATACAAAATGACAAAGTTGCAGATGTTTAAAGCACTAGTGCTCTCTGTTGTGCTATATTGTTGCGCGACCTGGACACACAACAGGTTCCAAGTGTCTTCGCAAATGCATGGGCCATGCTTAGTATGACCGCATACCAATATCAAACCAGCATCTACATACTGAAACTGATTTATAACTTTGAGTTCATAGTCCATGAGCCCCAGTTTCAAGTATATGGACACGTGGCTTGCCTTCCTGAAATGCAACCTGTTTATGCGGTAGTTAGAGTGGGTGACATCCCCAACCTGAAGAGACCTCGGGGAGGACCACGTGACTCATGGTTGAGGAAAGTTGAGCAATCAAGTCGAAAACTACTGGAGATGGCATGGACCGCGTTCCTGGGACATTGGGTGTAGAGACCCCAAGGAGTGGAGTCGGATAGTGCAGCTGAGCGCCGTTAGGGCATAGGCTGCCATTGATATATTGATTGATATTCCAAGTAGTTTTTTTGCGAGCCGAGATCATAACTCTTGTGCCTGCAGTGTGGTACTAAACACACACCATAACGAATATTGATATATTAGAACTACCTAATTATGTCTGATTTAATGCAGACAATTACCTTATAAGTAAGTAGTATGCTGTTACAAGGCTGTTTATACATATGCCGGTACTTTACGAGGCTCCTAAACTTATAAAACTCCTTTTATATTGTGCTTTGTTTATATGCCCCAATGGAGTAATATAATTTCTGGATAACGTGTATTATATAATAAAACCTATTTAATTTAATTGATTTCGTATCCTACAATAAGGCCACTCCCACCATATTCTTACTTATGACCTCTTTGAGTATCCAGTGTCAAGCCAAATACGTCATGTATTTGGCTTGACACTGGATACTCAAAGAGGTGCGAAACAACTGAGCTTGCTGGGTCCAGGTATGCGAAAGTGTATTAACTGTAAAAATGTTGGTGCAATTCCTCCCATGGTGTATTTTATTGGTCTCGTTGGACAGAGGGTAATTGAGATTGGTTTATACGTGGTGGCGATGATCAAGGTCTACCGATAATCAATGGCAGATTCCTGATTGAAGAAGTTCCATTAGGGGGAGGTAGTTACTTTTTTCTGGACTCCCTTCTCACTCATGTTTAGCCCCATTAAGTTTTGTTTAGATTTTAAATCCTTTTGTACCATTTAGATGTCGATGTAGTCCTGTTGAGTGATAGCGAACCTGTAATTTTAGGAGGAACGATTTTTCTACCGAATAATTTAAAACATTATCTTTATATGGGTTTTAGGGGGGTTTGTTTAAGCTTGATGACGTTCTAGTGAGAAAACTAATAAATATATGAATATATAAATAGACCACAACATAACCACTACCCATATAATTGTGGTGAATGTGAGCGATTGTGTTTGATGTGTATATCCCTGGGAAGTTTTGATTGCAAGTACGTCCTCCTATTTATTAATTTAAGAAACTCGACAACATAGCTGAAATGCCTGCCAAAAACAGTAAATAAAAGTATATCAATAATCGCAACGTAAATATTAGCATAACGAGATAACTAAATGACTGTAGTTGAGAGCACACCAAACGGAAGAAAGAGGACAGAGAAAGGAATAATGGTAAGATGGGCCGAGGGGAGAACAAAACAATCAAACACACTAATAATCGAGTTATCAACACATTGGTACGCGTAGTAATTTAGTATGGGTTATTTTGTGTAATCATTTTAACATTATATACTAGCAAAGTCCCTGTAACAGAGGCACGCCCTAGCCCTGTCCATCGAGGGAGTGCACGGCATTAAAACTGCATCATAATGCACATTACAAATATGTTCGATTACAAATGATAAATTAGGAGGCTTTTTAAAATGTTTTCAAATGTATACTCTTCAAATGTGTACTCGTTTATTATACAGTAGTTATGTGTTTCTTTATGTACACCAAGAATAATAATACAAATAATAATAATAATAATAATAATTATTATTATAATAATAATAATATAACAATGGTTAGCAATTGGTCTGTAAATGAACAAGCACACAAGACAATATGGACAATTAGGTATATATATGAAATTACAGGTAGAGTTGAAGGATACTAATAGTATTTAATTACAATATTACATAAAATTATATTAATAATTTGGGTACCACACGCATACTGTATATACTCTACACAAAGGCTAAACATATGCTGCATTAGTAAGTTCGAAAGAAAACGCATAGCAAATAAATATGTACGAGTATTAAACTAACAATAAAACTAAAACACTCATCCCTTTCAAAATACGATGACGCATTTCTTTTTAGGTTTTCTGGCTATTATTATATTATTTTATTCAGATTAAGAATAGCATATGGAAGTCTGTGGGTTGTTGCTGTTGTTCCCCAATCTGCCTGGCCGAACAGCCCCAAGGCCCCGAGCAATTCCAAGGCCATAGCCGAGCGCCCCCACAGAACCCTCCCTGCCGACCACAATAAAGCCTGGGTAACCGAAGCCACTCCATGGCTGGGAGCTGAGGAGGGTGCGGAAACGCCCGGGAAACCAAAGCCCCACCCAGGGCCCTGTGCCCCTCAGCAATTATGAAGAGAAAGTTGAGGGGCAAGGGAAAAATGTGACGGTTTGGCTTCCAATCTTGGTAGATTGGGAGGTCAATCCACGGAAGAGACGCCGTCACTTGAGATCTAGAAAATATATAAGTTAAAGGAACAGTCAGAGTAAGCTATGGGTATGGCAGAGATCGCTCAGTTTTTACTCTGATAGACCAGCCCATCACCACACCATGAAAGTCTGTGGGTTAATTGAGATAGTCTGTACCTTTTGAATGCCCACACATCCTTCCTAAGCTGTATAAAATCGTCTAATGATAGCTAGAATATACTGTCAACACGCGACATAATCCTCACAAGGTTAATATTAATACACAATTCTTATGAGTTAGACGTGGATTAGAAAATATCTTCTATTATCTGTCTTTAAGGGGGATCAAACGGTATTGTGCAGCATAGTTTACTGGTTCGGCTCAATGGTTTTTAGGAGGTGGTTTACTTTGCTCTCTAAACCTCTATCGAACTTTTTAAAAATTAAAATTTGTACATTTTTCGATAGAAAAATGTCCCGGCCGAAGGCCGATTCCTCTTCAAATACAGGCTCGCTATCGCTCGCCATGAAAAAATCAACACCTAAATGGCACGAAAGGTCTTAATATTGGCATAGAAATGGGGCAAAAAATCTGAAAATCGCCAAACGAATGGGGAGAATGTCTTTAAATCTCACCTTAAACTAATAGGGCTAAACATGAGGGAGGAGGAGGAGGACTCTAAAAACCTCCCCATAATTAATTTACTGGAAAAGGATCCGGTCACCCCTGTCAGCCACCACCTTGTCCATCACAATTCTGTAGATGTCCTGTCTGTTCAGCTTGTCTTGAATCACCTGTTGAAGACAAATAATATGGAGAGTTTCAGAAGAACAAATAAGTAAAATAGCATGAGTTGGTAGGCGAGTCTATTATGAGTTTTAAGAATGTATGAAAGGGTAATTAAAGTGTTCTTAACCCCTACTTTACCAGAGGGTATTACCATAAATGTACCCTCCAGTACCCAGCAATGTGGCCAAAATGGCTTCAGAATCGAGAGAACACCTTTCCACCTCAAAAGATGGAGGAATACTGACCCTCATAGCCTGTGGAAGCTTGGATATAAGCTTACAAGTGTTGCCAAGTTCTCAGAGCAGTGCGCACAAGTTGTGGTACCAGATACCGATCGATACGGGCAGTTACAAGGACCGCATATTATGGACGAACGTCGTCTGTCGCTGGTACTGACGAGTGACTTTTTTTACTGTCGGCCAACGTATGTCGCTGAGACAGTAGATGTTAATAATTATTCCTTGAAAGGTTTAATATTAATGGTTAACCTACCTAATAATATTACAAGGATAGACACGTATTATACAAAGCTGAATCACTACTCAATATGCGTTCTAGCTACTGAATGTAATGTGCCTCAATATATCACACATGCTATATGTATACTTTTCGAACCATAATGGGAATTTTAGATGCAGACAACAAGGTAAAAATTTAAATAAATTTGAAAGCTGTCAAAAACAATAAATGCAGGTTAATTCTAGAATGGATGTATTCCTTCACCTTACAGTTGCTTACCAAAATATCGCGCAGATACTATAATTGGTTCACTGATTAATTGTTCGATAATAATTTCAAGCACATAGCATTTACGTTATCAGTGTTACTTTTTCAACTGAGGGCAACGCACACCTTTGACATGAACACACAATATTACAATCCAACAACAACAACAACAACAACAATCCATACTAACCTGATGTATCCTGGGTTCCAACTTGTCCATGATGACGTTCCTGAGAGCGTTGGGCAGTATATTGACGGCCATCTCCATAGCATAGTCCATGGTTCCCTCACCTCCGGACCTAACTGCCAAATTACCTACAACCCAAAGAATACACAAGAAGTTTATCAAATACAAAGTCTGCCACTCAAACATACGAAAGATGTTTGGGAATCACATATAGCTACTTGTGTGCGACATGAGCTTATACAGAGATCCTAAGCGCAAGAAGGTTTACATACCCAAAAGGAAAGTGTGGCTGCTGAAGGACAAGGAAGTTAGGGATAGGTTTCATAATGAACTGGAGGAAATTAATAGAAATAAGGAAGCTAGGCCTAACGATGTAAATAGCCAATGGAACTTTCTTAAGCATAGCCTTATCGCTGCCACTGACAAAGTCTGTGGGAAAACAATGGGTCACCCCAGGAATAAGACCTCTTGGTGGTGGAACGATGAGGTAGAACATGCTGTGAAAGAGAAAAGGAGATGCTTCAAAGCATGGAAGAAAGGAGGCAGCAGGGAGGAATACCAGGTAGCTAAACGAACTGCCAAAAGAGTTATTTACAATGCTAAAAATCGCATTAAGGACCTGGTCCTCGAACAAGTGTGTAACACTGACAATCCCAATGGGATCTTCAACCTAGCTAGGCGAGTTAAAAATGACAGTTGGGATATTATAGGTGAACAGTGTGTTAGAGATGATAATGGGAAGATTGTGTATGCAGAAAATGAAATCAGAGAAGCATGGAAGGTACACTATGAACGATTGCTAAATGTAGAGTTTGAATGGGATAAGGAACAGCTTAGTATCGAAAAACCAATATCTGGGCCCCCTCCTTTGATAGCACCAGCTGTAGTGAGCGACGCAATCAATAAAATGAAGGACGGTAAAGCTCCAGGTTGCTCCGACATTGTCGCTGAGATGATAAAAGCCTCAGGGGAGATTGGTGTAAACTTAGTCACTGAGTTGATAAACACCATTATTAAAGATGAGAAAATCCCAGAGGATTGGCTCAAAAGTGTAATAGTAAATATATACAAAGGAAAAGGGGATGTGCTAGATAGAGGAAATTATAGGGGCCTGAAAATGCTTGACCAAATCATGAAGGTCTGTGAGAGAGTCCTTGAGGGTTTGATCAGGCAAAGCATCTCTATTGATGATATGCAGTTTGGTTTTATAACAGGACGTGGTACAACCGATGCTATCTTCATAGTCAGGCAGATACAGGAAAGATACTTACTAAAAGGCAGGGATCTTTACTTTGTGTTTGTGGACCTGGAGAAGGCCTTTGATAGGGTACCTAGAGATGTTGTACAGTGGGCTATGAGGAAACTTGGTGTGGAAGAGTGGCTGGTGCGTATGATAATGAAGATGTATGAGGATTTGCGAAGTTCGGTGAGGGTGAAGGGTGTACTGAGTGATGAGTTCGCAGTCCCTGTTGGAGTCCATCAGGGTTCAGTGTTAAGCCCCCTCCTCTTTATTATGGTCTTGGAGGCGCTGTCTAGAGTTTTTAGAGGCGGACTCCCGTTGGAACTGTTTTGTCTTCGTGGTGCGATGTATAAGGTGTTGATTTTCGGTGTGAGCATCCTGGGTTCGAGTCCACGGACTGCCACATGTGTTTGTAAAATTTCATTAATCGATTTTAGGAGTATGGTTGGTTGTTGGAAGGAACATAATAATTGATATTGGTTCAGGAGTAATTTATCGAGAGGACTTCCCTAAGTGGTTAAGGCCCCATTAATTGCTCTTTCCATTCACATATGCATAGCCTACGTGACTTGCAGTTGGGATGTGTGTACATGCTTAGATTGATATGCAGGATTCGAAGTTGCATAATAAATCGTAGGCAGTGTCCACCAACCTTTAACTGTCTTCGTGGTGCGATGTATAAGGTGTTGATTTTCGGTGTGAGCATCCTGGGTTCGAGTCCACGGACTGCCACATGTGTTTGTAAAATTTCATTAATCGATTTTAGGAGTATGGTTGGTTGTTGGAAGGAACATAATAATTGATATTGGTTCAGGAGTAATTTATCGACAGGACTTCCCTAAGTGGTTAAGGCCCCATTAATTGCTCTTTCCATTCACATATGCATAGCCTACGTGAGTTGCAGTTGGGATGTGTGTACATGCTTAGATTGATATGCAGGATTCGAAGTTGCATAATAAATCGTAGGCAGTGTCCACCAACCTTTAACTGTCTTCGTGGTGCGATGTATAAGGTGTTGATTTTCGGTGTGAGCATCCTGGGTTCGAGTCCACGGACTGCCACATGTGTTTGTAAAATTTCATTAATCGATTTTAGGAGTATGGTTGGTTGTTGGAAGGAACATAATAATTGATATTGGTTCAGGAGTAATTTATCGAGAGGACTTCCCTAAGTGGTTAAGGCCCCATTAATTGCTCTTTCCATTCACATATGCATAGCCTACGTGAGTTGCAGTTGGGATGTGTGTACATGCTTAGATTGATATGCAGGATTCGAAGTTGCATAATAAATCGTAGGCAGTGTCCACCAACCTTTAACTGTCTTCGTGGTGCGATGTATAAGGTGTTGATTTTCGGTGTGAGCATCCTGGGTTCGAGTCCACGGACTGCCACATGTGTTTGTAAAATTTCATTAATCGATTTTAGGAGTATGGTTGGTTGTTGGAAGGAACATAATAATTATGCAGACGATTTAGTCCTAATAGCTGACAGTATGCAGGATGCTGAGGCCAAATTCAGAGAGTGGAGAGAGGGCATGGCGAGCAAGGGTTTAAGAGTTAATATTAACAAAACCAAGGTTATGCATTGTAGTTTGAGACGAGGCAATGTGGAAAAGAGCGGTGCATACCCATGTGCAGTGTGTGGAAAGGGAGTGGGCGTTAACTCAATTCAATGTAGCATCTGTCGATGTTGGGTACACCATGGGAGTAAGCGCTGTAGTAGAATAAAGGGGCCCCTGCCGAAGGATTAATCAGAAATAGAGAAATTTGAGTGCGTAGTGTGCAAAGGCGAGCTTGTGTTAAGTGATGATCCTGTGGCTGTGAATTTTGGAAATGAGTCTTTGGAGCTGGTGAACAAGTTTTGTTACCTAGGAGATACCATCTCTGCCGGTGGTGGGGCCGAGGCTGCCACTGTTGCTAGAATTAGGTGTGGCTGGGGGAAGTTCAGAGAATTGATGCCAATCCTGACCATGAAAAGAATGCCTCTCCCCCTGAAGGGAAAGGTGTATGCCTCATGTGTTAGAAGTGCAATGACGTATGCCTCAGAAACATGGGCCGTTAAAGTAGAGGATGTCAACAGCATGGAGCGTAATGAGATGAGAATGGTGAGATGGATGTGTGGGGCCAGGCTACAGGATAGAATAACAAATGTTGAGCTGAGGAGACGTTTAGGTATAAAGAGTATTAGCGAGGTGATGCGTACAAGTAGACTGGGATGGTATGGACATGTGGAGAGAATGGATGAACAAAATTGGGTGAAAAAATGCAGGTCTGTGATTGTGGAGGGAGCTGCACCAAGGGGTGGACCGAGGAAGACCTGGGATCGGGCTATACGCGCCGATCTCAAATCCAAGAACTTGACAAGTGAAGCAGCCCTTAACAGGGTTGCCTGGAACGCCGCCATTAGGACAAGAGACTGAAACTGCACTTATGTGTGGAACACTCAGTCTTAAAATTTTATGTATGTGTGTAGTGCTAATTGATATACTTTGTCCTTAATTAAGGGGGAATGGTTCACTTTTTGGGCAATTTTTGCATGTTTTCATTATTTTTCTAGTTTCCTCCCTACACCTCTATCAAATTTAAAAAAAAACATCCATTAGATCCCCCTTCTAGATTAATTTGTACATTTTTCGGTAGAAAAATGTTCCGGCCGAAGGCCGGTTCTTCCAACATTACAGGCTCACTATCGTTCGCCAGGGAAAAAATCGACACCTACATAGCATGAAAGGTCTAAATATTGACGAACAAATGGGGCAAAGGTCTTAAAATCGACAAAATAATGTGACAAACATCTTAAAATCTGAAAACTAATGGGGCTATACACGAGGGAGAAGAGGGCCAGAAAAACCAGCCCATCTCCCCTTCAGCTGATTAAGAACATGGTCTCCTTCCAAATGCATGTCTATATCTTCCCGAAGTTTGGCCGGTTGCTTGGCCTCCAAAGTGACGGCCAAACCTTCAATCTCATGGACCAGCTGACTCTCCTTAGTTAGTATTATTAAGCTTAGAAAAGATCTATGGGATTAAGAGAGTTACTTAAGGGGAGACAGTTGGTTTTTCGAGTTCTCCTCCTCCCTCATGTTTAACCCTATTCGTTATGAGATTTCAAGACATTCGCCCCATTAGTTTGGCGATAATAAGACCTTTTGCCCCATTTCTTTGCCAATTTAAGACCTTTCGTGCCATTTAGGTGTCGAGTTTTCCCTGGCGAGCGATAGCGAGCCTGTAATTATAGAAGTAACCGGCCTTCAGCCGGGACATTTTTCTACCGAAAAATGTACACATTTATATCGAAGGAGGGTCTTGTGGGAGTTCTTTTAAGTTTGATGGAGGTTTAAGGAGCAAACTAAACCCCCTTCTTAAACCATTGAGCCGAACCAGTAAATGATGCTGCACAACACCGTCTGAGCTTCCTTAACATAGATTGTCCTTTATAAACTGACTAAGATCACTGTCTCTTACCCAACTGGACGTCGATCTTCCTGAGTGTTGGTGGGCTCCTGATGTTGGCCGGCTGTTTGGCTTCCACAGTGACGGCCAGACTGTCAATCTCCAGGTCCATGTGTCCCCCCACGGCTGGCAGGAGGGCCGCGGACAGGGACCAGTTCACGCAACCTTTCAGCTTCTGGGTGCCGATCTGAAAACGAGAAGGCGAGTATATTATACAATATGTACTTAAAGGGACAATGGCTGTTTGTTTGGTATATTAATTCATGTATTCATATATATATGTTTAGTTTCCTCCCTCGACCTCCATCAAGCTTAGAAAAACACCCCCTAGATCCCCCTTCAAGATAGGTTTGTACATTTTTCGATAGAAAAATGTCCCGGCCAAAGGCCGATTCCTCCTAAAATTACAGGCTCGCTATCGCTCGCCAGAAAAAAATTCGACACCTAAATGGCACTAAGGGTCCTAATATTGACAAAGAAATGGGATGAAAGGTCATAAAATCCCCAAACTAATGGAACCAACGTCTTAAAATCTCAAAACTAGTGGGGCTCAACATTAGGGAGAAGGGAGTTCAGAAAATTTAGAAAACTCGAAAGCATAATTACAAAATGCCATTCAAACACTGAAAGCAATACACGAACAATACTGACAACGAACAATACACGAATAATACTGACAACGAACAATACACGAACAATACTGACAACGAACAATACACGAACAATACTGACAACGAACAATACACGAACAATACTGACAACGAACAATACTGACAACGAACAATACACGAACAATACTGACAACGAACAATACTGACAACGAACAATACACGAACAATACTGACAACGAACAATACTGACAACGAACAATACTGACAACGAACAATACTGACAACGAACAATACACGAACAATACTGACAACGTATATATTAGCCAAACGGAGATAACAGATACAAATGCACATAGACAACACATACAAATGAAAAGAAAACAATTCTGATCATTCGTACAGTTAACAAGACATGAATCTGGGACAAGTGCTGGTAACAAGTGACAGTATTAATTTTGATGCTCTCAAAAATTTATATATAGGTGTGTTTATAATTTATATATAGGTGTGTTTATAATTTTACCCTTTTGTAATAATGTAGTTTGCAATGGGTAAAACTATTTATTCTCATTATTACTATGTATTAAAATGCTTACATTTTTCCATCCATTTTTTCCAGATTCACGTCTTGGCAATCACAGAGTCTCATGTGATCAACAGTCTACAGTATATATATATATATATATATATATATATATATATATATATATATATATACAGTATATATGCAGTATATACTAAACTGCTTCAGCATTCTTTATTTTGATCCATTTAGGAGTAGATTTAGTAGATTTAGTAGATTTAGTAGATTTAGTAGATTTTAGTAGATTTAGTAGATTTAGTAGATTTAGTAGATTTAACAGTCGAATAGTTTTCAGTAGTTTTGATTTACTAATTGCTGACACAAGAAGTTTGATGGCTGTGTAACAGTTAGAAGTGGGCTCAGCTATATCTGACATTATTTCACTTTACTTGTAGGGTGATGTAAACAGCATTGTCGATAAACTGCGCAGAGATCTCGTGGGTTCGGTAGAAGGTGCTCACCCCAACCACCTCGATGTCTTTCAGCTGGAAGAACGTAAGAAATAATGATTAACCCCTTCTGTACCGGCGACGTCTATATAATTTGTTCTGGCCGTTTTTAGACGATTTTGTGGTGTTTAAGAAGGATATGGGGTAGTAAAAACGGTTAAGTGAGAGAGTTCGAAGCCTATTAATTGCTGCAGGCTCTTTTGAAATTGAAAACAATCGTCTAATAGTAGTCATAATAAAATGAAGACGTCACCGGTACAGAAGGGGTTAATGCATAGAATAACAACAATTATAATAGCAATAATATTGATACAAATAATAATCATGATAAGGATCCACTGTCATCAAATGTTAAATACAAAATATAACATTATCTTTAACTATGTATTCTTTAACCTATTGAGAGCTAGTTTATATAATATAGCAACTCCCGTGTTAAGGCCTGTTTCTTTTCTTTTTTTCGGTAAGTAGCCTTATTTTAAATTGTAATGAAGGGGAACCATAAATATTCCACTCATTTGGGTTATTAATGATTTTATTGTGATTAAGTAACTTAAGGGTGGATGGGCCGGTTTTCTGGACCACTTTCTCCCTCATGTTCAGCCCCATTAGTTTTCAGATGTTAAGATGTTTGCCCCATTAGTTAGTCGATTTTAAGACCTTTCGCTCCATTTCCTCGTCAATATTTAGAACTTTCGTGCTATTTAGGTGTCGATTTTTTCCCTGGCGAACGATAGTGAGCCTGTAATGTTGGAAGAACCGGCCTTTGGCCGGAATTTTTTTCTACCGAAAAATTTACAAATTAATCTAGAAGGGGGATCTAATGGATGTTTTTTTAAATTTGATGGAGGTCTAGGGAGGAAACTAGAAAAATAATGAATACATGCAAAAATCGCCCAAAATGTGAACCATCCCCCCTTAAGGCCCATCTCCCCTTAAGGTATACAGCACACACCTGCACAGTGACGCCCCAGGCCAGGTTAACATCCAGGGTGGGGGGTCGGAAGGGGTCCAGGTTCTTCCTCTTCAGCTCGTCACGAACCTTTAAGTTAGAGGACAGACATAAGTAATGTTTAGTTCAGCTATACATCAATCTAATTACCAAAACTAATACAACAGAATCCCAAATTATTATGACTCAAAACAATTTTTATCGAACATTGCCATAAATAGCTCTCGTGTGATATCGCCCTTAAGCCGGTGTCACACGAGCTCCGTTTCCGGCAATTTTGGATAAGTAAGTTTTGTTCTCGTTCTATTTTGGGGAACTTTTCAATTGGTTTCGGTAATCAGACTGAAGGTAGATTATGTTTGTTGGCTGAATTATGATAACTCATAACATTTTAAAGCTGCCGGATTACAATTGCCCCTCATAGAATATTGACGAAACAAAAGGCTCGTGTGACACTTCCATCCAGTGCTTAAGGTTGTTGTTTTTTTCCGGTCCCCCTTCTCTCTCATATTTGGCACCATTAGCTTTGAAATTATAAGACGTTCGCTCCATTATTTTGACGATTGCATGGCCTTTCAGCCCATTTTTTCGTCAATATTAAAACCTTTATTTCCTGGCGAGCAATAGCGAGCCGTAATTTAAGAAAGAAAAAACCTTGAGGCGTGGCATTTTTCTACTGAAACATGTACAAATTTATCTAGATGGGGGATCATATACTGAATATATATTTTTTTTTTTTTTTTTTTAGCTTGATGGAGGTCTAGGGAGGAAAACAATAGAGTAATAAACCCTTCCCCATTAACACCTGCTGTGCCAGTGCCGTCCTTTCCATTACATTCTGACAACTATTAGACGATTTTATTCAGTTTAGGAAGGACGTCTAACTATTAAAAAAGTCAGAGTATCTCATGAATCCTTTTAGCTACCATATATCTTTTCTAAGCTTCATGAAATCGTCTAAATGTAGCTAAATCAAATATGAAAGACGTCGCCGTTAACCCTTTGAGTACCAGCGACGTGTGTTATATTTTATTCTAGCAATATTTAGACGATATTATGCAGCTAAGGAAGGATCTGTGGTAGTTAAAAAGGTTAGTTGAAATAGTTTGAAGCCCTATTACTGCTAGAGGTCCTTCCTAAGCTGAATAAAATTGTCTAGTAGTTGCCAGAATATGATGAAAAGGACGTCCCTGTTACTGTTTGGGTTAAAAAAGAGGTTAATATGTTACCTTGACAATGACGAAATCCGCGGGGGAAATGGAGTCAGGGAAAGGCTTGTTGGCCAAACGTTGTTCCAGACGAGTGTTGACAAGGCTGATGATTTTGGACTGGGCCTGGGTTAAAATAGAAACATTATATTAGAGGCATTATATTAGAGAGAGACATACAGTACATCGGTGTGTGTGTGTGTGTGTGTGAGAGAGAGAGAGAGAGAGAGAGAGAGAGAGAGAGAGAGAGAGAGAGAGAGAGAGAGAGAGAGAGAGAGAGAGAGAGCATAAGAAGTAGGAACACTTTTTCTTCGACACAAAGAACCCTAATCCCTCATGTCCTGAAGAGACGTAGAAATTAGTGTCCTTGCTTCAATTGGGAATATTTGTTTAACCGCTTCAGCACCATGACGCCCTTTTATCTTTAATTTCGGTTGAAGTTAGACGATACTATGCAGTTTAAGGGGAGACAGACCGTTTTTTCTGGACCCCTTTCTCCCTAATGTTTAGCCCCACTAGTTTTGAGATTTTAAGACGTTGTTTCCATTAGTATGGGGATTTTATGACCTTTCACCCCATTTCTTTGTCAATATTAGGATCCTTCGTGCCATTTGGATGTCGATTTTTCCTGGCGAGCGATAGCAAGCCTGTAATTTTAGGAGGAATCGACCTTTGGCTGGATTTTTTTTTCTACCGAAATATGTACACATCTATCTTGAAGGGGGGTCTAGGCGGGGGGGGGGGGTTTCTTAGCTTGATGGAGGTCTAGGGAGGAAACTCAAAACAATTATGAATAAATGAATTGATAGACCAAACAAACAGCCACTGTCCCCTTAAGAAAAATCCATGTTATGATGAGGGCTTATATATTCCGTATTTACTCATTTCAGTCGTAGAAGTGGATTATAAACTTGAGGAAATCGTCTAATGGTAACCAACATATGATGAAAATTACGTAATGATAGTGAAGGGGTTAAGCCACCAGGTGTTACTTCACTTATTTTATTTTTTCCCAGACGATGTAATTCCCGAGAAGGGGTGGCCATTAACATTAGGCGTTGGTCACGAATCGCTAGGTCAAGTTGCCCGGGCTTGACATCTACCAATAACATTTTGACAGTGCGGGCCCTTTGCACAGAGTAGGGGTGGGATTGTGTTGCAAGATAGTTGCTACGTGCCCTACGTAGAGGATATGTAGCACCCGTCTTGAAACACAATCCCATCCCTACTCTGTGCAACTCTCCAACTCAAGAGTGAAACGATACTCCCAGTCTTTCTTCTATTCAACAGCTGAGCTCGGGAATTCTCTCCCTGAATTCATCTTTCCCTCATACTATGACTTAAATTGCTTCAAACTCCGTGTGTCCAGACATTTTGGCTCGAACATTTCTTAATTTTGGCCCTGTCACTCTTTCAACTCTGGGGAGGCACTCGTCACAGGCAGTTTTGCCTTTTGTCTCCCTCATCCACATATAACAAAATTAGTAATGGGGTGAATGTCTGAAAATATCAAAACTAATGGGTCTAAACATGAGGAAGTAAGTGATGCAGAACAATATATAAAACTATTGTACAATTGGGGACTAGACAAACCGGTACATGCTTTTTGTAGAGATGTCACAGTTCAATGCTCACACAGGTAATAATATTGAATACATTGTTTAAAATGTTTGAAAAATACTATAAAACTTGTCTAAGACCATTCGGTGTCATTACAATATGTGTTAAGCTAAGTAGGTGGCCCGGTACAGATTAGTTAGTTAAAATAGGACTTCAGAGGCTATCAACCCTATTGGATTATTAAGCCAGCACACTGTAAGTCGAGAATAATGTCAGGACTGGAGCCTCTCTGCAAGAACTCCAGTCCCTTGCCGATACAGACATACATCCACTGAATTTATACCAGCTCCATTTGTCCCATACTTTATATGCTACAAAGAGGCCCCTGTAAAATCATAAGTCTGTCAACTCTCTGGCACAAGGGGCAACTTGCTGGTGGAGTGGTTAGAGTGTGTTGTACATACATACGCCCGTAGTGAGGGTTGGTACACGTTTTATTCAACAATTCTGACAATCTGTTGATGTAATTTGATAAGTTCCCTCTAAACACAAGCCGTAGTATTTTCGCTCTTTCAATGTTCAATTTCTCCATTGCATCATATAATTATGTACAGTCGCGCTAATAAGTGATGTCTCGGCACCAAGAATGTTTTGATCAATAATTGGTATCAGCACTATATCTAAGCTTCATTTCGTCATATCGAGTGAAATATACAAGCATGTTCCTACACTTATCCACTCTATTCAACACCTGACAGACATTAATACAGCACAGAGCAAGCCAAACGTAATGACAGCTGGGACATGACTTATTAGCGCGACCATACCAACTACTTGTGAAAGCAATTATACCTTGGCCAGGAGAAGGTCATCCTGTATGTTTGTCAGAGGTTTGCATCCTCTCTGAGCTGGTCGAATTTGTGGGGTGGATTTTTCCCATGTTAACCCTTTCTGTACCGACGGCACCTTTTTAACTTTATTAGACGATTATATTAGTGTGAGAAGGGTCTCCAGCTATCGAACTATCTCACTTAACCCTCTATACGACCACAAAATCGTATAAATACAGCTAGAATAAGATTTAAAAAGACGTCGCCGGTACAGAAGGGGTTAATATCTAGTCCTTGACAAAAACAAAGCAACTGCCTAACCTTCACCACCTTTCCTTTCCACCGGCCCCCTCCTTTACTTGTCACCTCTCTCTCCGCAGCACTCCTGACGTGATTTACATCTTTAAGTGAGAATCATGGAAATGGCCACGTGGGTAAATATTTGTTGTTGTTGACGACGAAGCATACAGGGGAAGCTTTAGTATTTTCTTTCCTATGGCAAGTGTTCCTACATATAGTTTGATTACCATTAGATGTTTAGTTTGAGTTTATGAAGATTAAGAGAACGGAAATAATTCACACCACTTTGATTCCTAGTGATACTCCTAAGCTAAGCAAAATCGTCCAATGAAACAATATTGACAAGGTATCGAAGGGTCAGTTGTCTAGCTACGTCAAGAACTCGTTTACCTGCTTCATTTTGAATAGTCAAAGATGCAAACTCATTTCTCGGCTAACTGTTTTTGAACCGGAATATGCTTTGTGTGTTGCCGTCACTGAAATTAATCAAACAACAAATTGTAAATGACACTGTCAGGATATATGGAAATACTCAAACAATCGTATGCATGTTTTTATTCGTTTTGTTTTCCTTGTGAACATTACTATAATTAAGGTAGGGGACATGGACACCTCAACACATTTACTATACAGTCAACACGTATAATTAATCCGCCGAGTCTCAGAATATTGTTTAGGCTTATGAAAAGCTTAAACGTTTTAATGTATAATATACATGTGCAATGTATAAAATGAAAAGGAGATTTTTTAAGAAATGTATAAGCAATGCAGTTTCATGCAGCAATCTGAACAAATACAATTGCATAACTACAATGTCCGAGACTCTGCGGAATGAACAAATTTAACTTGAAGAGAGTTACAGAATGAGATGCACATTACCTTTTTAATTGAGTTTAATTATATTTGAATTATTAAATCGGAAACTGAAATAAATGAATAAATTAATAAATATATGATAATTTACCCCTCAAGAGTATAATCATATGAGCAATATCTTCACAGTATTCCGAACTGCAACTTTATTATAGTACTATTTCGGAGGTTGTTTGCTTTAGTATCGACGATTAGACTGTAAGAAGACTTCAAGATGGCTGATTAATATTTCCAATTCCTTCACCTTCCACCCTTCCTTCATTCCCTTCAGCATCTTAAGGTGGTATCACAAGAGCGCATTTTCTGGCAATTTTCAATGCATATTTTGTTCTCCTACTATTTTGAGGCTCTTCCGCATTGCAATCGGAATCTATATTGAATGTAGATTATGTTGACTAGTATATTTTTTATGTAGCATATATTTACAAGCTGGCAGACATTTGCTCGAAAAATTTACGAAAACAAAGGTTTCAAAGGAGTACAGAGGAAATCAGGCAACAACAGGTCTAGTGACCCCTCAAGGCTGCTTGCCCTCCAAAACACTGATGGTCAAGTGTCCAAACAGTGGTTTAGAGTGAAGTTGACACCATCACGCAGAAAGGGTTATCAACGGAGGAATCTATGCATATTAATTAACCCTTCGTCACACTCGTGTAGCACCGGCTTTACTACCATACTAAACTTCTTCCTTAACGTCTTCTTCGCTCCTTAATTTTTTTTTTGTCCTTGTTATAACCATGAAATGGAAAAATCAGGTTACCTTGAAAGCGTTGTACAATACGTGAGTCCTCTCTATACCTTTGCCCTTTAGAGCACAACAAAATAATATACAACAAAAACAACGTTACAGTACTAAAAGGGTTAATATTGTGCCTGTCCCTCTCTCTCGCTCTTCGCCTATCGTGTAAGAGCAAAAACAACGTCACAAAACTAAAAGGGTTAAGGGGGGATGGGCAGATTTTCTGGACCACTTTCTCCCTCATGTTTAGCCCCATTAGTTTTCAGATGTTAAGATGTTTGCCCCATTACTTCGTCGATTTTAAGACCTTTTGCCCCATTTCATCGTCAATATTTAGACCTTTCGTGCTATTTAAGTGTCGATTGTTTCCCTGGCGAACGATAGTGAGCCTGTAATGTTGGAAGAACCGGCCTTCGGCCGGGAAATTTTTCTACCGAAAAATGTACAAATTAATCTAGAAGGGGGATCTAATGAATGTGTAGGGAGGAAACTAGACAAATAACGGATACATGCAAAAATCGTCCAAAAAGTGAACCATCTCCCCTTAAGATTGTGGCTGTCCCTCTCTCGCCCTTCGCCTATACGTGTAAGAGCATTAACATTCCCCCTGGCGCTACTAAGAGCAGGGGAATTCTAATGCAGGGACGGCAGGGGAGGGTCGTCTTACCGCAGCAGCAGCAACAGGCTCGAGGGACGGAATGGATTTGTGTGGTGTGGCGAAGGGGTTAATTAATATGCATAGATTCCTCCGTTGTTAACCCTTTCTGCGTGATGGCGTCAACTTCACTTTATTCTAGCTGGTACTTGATGATATTATTCAACTTGGGCGAGGGATTAATTTGCATAGCTGTTACTGTATGTATAAAAATCAATTCTAGATCATTCGGGTCTACGCCATGACAACACATAGCAGCACTCAGACTTCGATAACCACACCCGGGGATTTCTGTGCTAAAGGTGATGTCAAACTTCTAAACAACTGTCGAATTATTCCCACCCTAGTAGAACAGTGTATTTAAGTTAAAGTACAACAATTATTATTAATATTATTAATATTATTAGTATTGGAAGGTATAAAACTAGGTTCGCTAACTGTACGTACCGCCCCTACGACGATTGGCTGTATGATGGTGCTGAAGAAGGTGTTGGCTGCCCCCACCAGTAAGGAGTGAGTATACCCCAGCCCGGTGAAGTCCAACAGCAGGTCATCGTAGACAAAATCAATCTGGAGAATTGTGGGAAAGATAATATTATATTTCTCTCTCTCTCTATATATATATATATATATATATATATATATATATATATATATATATATATAATTATATATATATATATATATATCCTTCATCTTCTCTCAATATTCTTGGTGTCTCTGTTTCTTCTGCTCTCAGTTGGAAGGACCATATTACCAGTCTTGCTAAGGCAGCCTCCCAGAAGCTGGGTGTGCTCAACCGCCTTAGGGTTTTTTTCCCCCCTGCACAGCTTCTTGCTCTGTACAGGGGCATAGTGCGTCCTTGTATTGAGTATTGTTCACATGTGTGGGGAGGTTCCTCTCACACCGCTCTCCTAAACAAAGCTGAAAGGAAGGCCTTTCGTATCATTAACTCCCGTCCACTCGCCAACTCTCTGCAATCTCTCTCTCCGCCGCAATGTTGCATCTCTCTCGCTATTCTATCGCTACTATAATAATCAGTGTTCTTCAGACGTTTTCCAGTGTATACCACCTCCTTTACGTAGGGCACGTGGTACCCGTCTTGCAACTCAATCCCACCCCTACTCTGTGCAACTCTCCAACCCAAGAGTGAAACGTTACTCTCAAACTTTCTTCTACTTAACAGCTGAGATCTGGAACTCTCTCCCAGAATCACTTTCCCTCTTCCTATGACTTAAATTGCTTTAAACTCCGTGTGTCCAGGCATTTTGGCTCGAACGTCCCTTGATTTTGGCCCTGTCACTCTTTCAACTATGGGGGAGGCACTCGCTATAGGCAGTTCTGCCTTTTGCCTCCCTCAATCACATAAAAAAAAAAAAAAAAAAAAAAAATATATATACAGTATATATACAGTATATATACCTTAATCGAAAGCCTCAGTCCCTTGAGAGATGATAGTTAAAATTGTTAGTTAGTTAGTTTAAATAGGCTTTCAGAGGCTATCAACCCTCCTGCATTATTAAGCCAACACACTGTAAGTCAAGAATAGTGTCAGGACTGAAGCCCCTTTTCGAGAAATTTAGTCCCTTGAGAGAAGATAGGAATTTGTTCGATTCATATTTTAGGGACTGAACAACCGAAATAAATGAAAACGGCAAATGAGTCAAAATAGTCTAACACATAATCTATAACGCAACTTTATAGCTTGAGAACTAACAAACCTACTAAATCATACTGTATCCGAGCCTAAGTACAGTTAGGTTTGAATATTTAGGATATTATTATGTTACCTCCACCAACCGACTTTCTTTAGCTCTAAGACATGTAAACTTAGACGAAAAAAGAACAAGATCGTTGAAAAGGCATTCTCTCCTAACCTTCATACAAGGCTATGTTTTGAATGCTTTATGTCTAATTCGTCATCTCAAAATTTCGAATATAGTCTCTTATGTAACCAAAACTAACCTAAATTTAGGGTAATTTAAGCTAGGTAAACTTAGTTCGGTTGGATACTATCAGACTTTCGGACAACGATTCATTACACTCATTTTAAACTTTACCTATCAAGAGTTACTGTTATGAAGCTTTGCCAAAATCCATACCAATTCAGAGCTTTGCCTGTTATGAACTAATGCTAAGTATATGTCCAGCTTACATTGATATCTTGCACAATAAAGTCTCTCAGAGTAATTACTCCCAGAAGATGGTTTGTAGTGGTGGCAGCTTCTATATTATGGCGATGGTGGCTTGACATTGTATAACAAATTTACAACTATATTTATTACGGGTTTGAGCTATCTGTATTGCTATCGGTCTAGGCCTTAATTACTATGATTTTGAGCTAATTTACCCTTAATGAGCTTGTAGTTCAGCTACAATTTTCCTATAGATAGGTAGTGTTATCGTTTCTTCTCTGACCTCTTAGCCAACCCTGGAATCAGCTAAAGGGTGAAAGCAATGCCCTCTCGCCAACATACTATTAAAACCCTACATGAAGCAAGGAATAGAACCCAGCTACCTTGAAGTCTTCTACATTCTCTCTCGCCAACCGTACCTTAAGAAGTCTACAAGAAGCAAGATACAGGACCCAGTTATCTTGAGACACATTCCCTCTCGCCAGCCGCACCCTTAAAACTCTACAAGAAACATGAAAAAGGACCCAGTTACCTTGAAGTCTTCCACATTCTCTCTCTCCCTTAAAAGTCTATAAACAAAACAAGAAACAGGATCCAGTTTTGTTGAGGTTTTCCACATTTCCCCTCGCCAGCCGCACCTTTAAAACTCTACAGGAAACAGGACCCAATTACCTTGAGGTCTTGCATATTCCCCCTCGCCAACCGTACCCTTAAAACTCTATAAGAAACATAGAAACAGGAGCCAGTTACCTTGAGGTCTTCCACATTCTCTCTCCACAACCATACCCTTAAAACTCTACAAGAAACAGGACCCAGTTACCTTGAGGTCTTCCACATTCTCTCTCCACAACCATACCCTTAAAACTCTACAAGAAACAGGACCCAGTTACCTTGAGGTCTTCCACATTCTCTCTCCACAACCATACCCTTAAAACTCTAGAAGAAACAGGACCCAGTTACCTTGAGGTCTTCCACATTCTCTCTCCACAACCATACCCTTAAAACTCTACAAGAAACAGGACCCAGTTACCTGGAGGTCTTCCACATTCTCTCTCTCCTGCCATACCCTTAATTCAAATTCTACAAGAAACAGAACCCAGTTACATTGAGGTCTTCCATATTCCCTTAAGCCAGCCGTACACTTACGGTGAAGTTATTTATTCTGGAACCCTTCTTCTTCACGTTTAGCCCAATTAGTTATGATATTTTAAGACTTTCGTTCCATTAGTTCGGCTATTTTAAGACCTATCGCCCTATCTAGGTGTCGTTTTTTTCTTGGCGAGCGAAAGCGAGCCTGTAATTTAGGAGGAACCGGCCTTCGGCCGAGACATGTACCGACAAATTTATAAACTTATCTCGAAGGGGGGTCCGGGGGGTCTTTTTGTTTTTGTTTTAGCTTGATAGAGGTCTAGGGAGCAAACGAAAATTAATATATATACCGGTGAAATAAAAAAATAATGTTAATAATAATAATATAACGTCCTCTTAAAACTCTACAAGAAACAGAACCCAGTTACCTTGAGGTCTTGCACATTAAGAACGCCCAGAGTATTAACCCCCAGGAAAAGGTCCGTAGTGATGGCCGCTTCTAATATGGTGATGTTGGCCTGGCCCTGAGATGACCAGAAGCCGGGCCACACGTAGTCTCCGAACACGTTGATGTAAGGCAGGGTAAGCCGTGTGGTGGCCTGGGGGAGACAAGAGAGAAGACAATTGATCACTTGCGAGTTTCAGGCTATAAGGAAGTTGGAGTTGTAGACATCGACATTTAGCAGAATTACCAGCTAAAATACGGTCGTAGTACATTCATAAATACATAAAAACCCAATTCAACAAACCTTTTATCCATCAGAAACCTACATTATTATTGCATTTCTGTTTAATATCGATGTTTATGGCTGTAACTTCCTTATAGCCTGACTCTCACAAGTGGTCAATTGATCACTGACGAGTTTCAGGTTATAAGAAAGTTTGCGCCGTAAACATCGATATTTAAGATCAAAGCTAACCTTATCAGATATCCCCAGAAACATAATTCCCAAATGTAACACAAACCCCTCTGTAAAATACAAGGAGGCTGGGTTCCTTATGTAATTAAATGTATGATTTTTTTAATTATTATTATTTTTGTTTTGTTTTTTGGTGGGGGTGGGGGAGGGGGAGGGGGGTTGAACAGTGACGCCATTTTAGTTCGAAAGAGTACTTATATTAACATATTACATCCCTAGAGCAAGGCCAACTCCCTTTGATCTATTACTATTTGGGGAGGTGCCAGTTTTTCGAATAACTTTGCCCAATAATATCTTGTCCCATGGAAAATATATGGGTGTCTTACCTATCTTATAGCTTGAAACTCGCAAGTGGTCAATTCACTTCCTTGGATTAGATTCCCACAAACCAACATTCCACAAAAGTTTAAAATCAAACGTTACAAACATGAGGGATGCCTTTAAGAACATGCACTTTTTGTTGTTTTACTTTGTTTTATATTCATGGTCTCAAAAATTCTCTCCACATTCACTCCTCAAAGATAAGCAATATTCCAACTGAGAATGCATATGACAATTATGTGTTATTATTTAGTGTGTAATAATATATTATTATGTATTATTATAAATCATGTATAATGGATACTTGTTCGCCAGTGAAAGGGTTGACTATTTCTATGGGATCGCACCAATGTTTTGTTTTTCTAACTACCTCAAAATAATTTAAACTCAGAGATAGCATAATTAGGGATAGTCTTTAACTATAATAGTGTATAACTATATTGGTCATTAACAGGAATTAGGTGACGATTTCAACGGCTGATTGAAAGGATCACTTCACTCCATCAGTTAGGCGATAATAAGACGCTTCATCCCATTCCCTGGCTATTATTCTGGTGAGCGATAGTGAGTCTTTAATTAATGTATAAATCGTCCTTCGGCCAGGGCATTTGTCCATCAAAACATGTGCAATTTTATGCTGAAGGCGATCTGGGTGGTAATTTTTAAAAGTCTGGAAATGCGTTTCTGTTAGCCTAGGGTAACAACAGTACTACAATACATGGCTCGATAATGGCAAAAGTAAGGAAAATCATCAATAACAATGAAACACATTAGCATAATCACTCCCAAGAGGTCGGACATGATAGTGTTAAGCGTAGCCCAGGTGACGAGGACAGACGTACAGAGAACGAGGTTACGAGGACAGACATACGTACCGAGAGTGAGGTGACGAGGACAGACAGACGTACCGAGAACGAGGTTACAAGGACAGACAAACGTACCGAGAGCGAGGTGATGTTAACGTTGACGTACTCCAGCCGCAGCCCCGAGTGTCCGCTGATAAGGGGGTCGGTGAGGGTGATCTGTGATAACGACTGTTCTCCGGGAATCTGCAACTCCGCCGGTACCTCCAACACTAAAGATGGGAAGTTAAATTTAGATAGTTATATGGTGTAGATATATAGTGCAATATATACCAATAAACAAAGGCAGCCAGAAAGACAAAGAATACATAAACGCATGGATAGGCACACACATACATATATACTGTAGATACATATGAAAATAGATAACAAGATATGTGTCACTGACGTACTCCACCCGCAGCCCCTAGTATTGCTGATAAGAGGGTCGATTGAAGGTGATCTGTGATAACGACTGTTCCCGGGGATCCTTAATTTCTCCAACACTGTAGCTAGGACGTTAGATATAGATAGTTTGATACATTCACAAACCTACAGATAACTAATTCAGGGATAGTTGGAATATGCGGTGAGATGCTGAGGTATGGAAGGGATTGCTTGAATCTGGAAAATGTGTAAAGCTAGCAAAAGAGAGAAGAAGAGAGCCAGACGACTGAAAATCCGGTATATTAGTCCTCCTGCATGAGGGTAAATGGTAGAGAGGTATGTGTGGTAACCACAGGGGATCACGTTTCCTAAGCATAGTAAGAAGGATATATATACTGTAGGATAGTGATAAAGTGAGAGGTATACTGTATACGAGCAATAGGTAGGCAAGGAGCAGGGTGGGTTTATGAAAGGAAGAGGATGTGTTGATCAGTTCTTCTCCTTGAGGTGTTTTGTGGAGAAGTATCTGGAGAAGGAGAGGAAGTTATGTGGTGGCTTAATGGACTTGGAAAAAGTATATGACTGACTTGTCCCTACCAAGGATACAGCGAGATCCCGTCTTTTCGAGTTGCAAAATGTGTGTAAGCAACCAAACAACAATATGAGTCTTCTCGTTCAGCAGGCCCTATTTCACACTAATTGTATATAAAAAACAATTGAGTGTTCTCTATTATCATGCTTTGTGTATATCATAGTATGTAAGTATATAATATATGTCCATTTACAACAGATGTGGAATTTAAGCATTCTCAAAAGTCCGAATTATGGTATCTCAGCAACCCTCCTTTTCCCGACGAGAATAATCACATTAGAACAATTTGCTATGGTTATCAATGACTTAATCTTATAGTTTGCAACTGCATTCAATGTCTGGAATGTGTGGTAGGCATAGCAACGTCATAATACAGCATTTATGTCTCTGGGGGATATACTCGTTACAGGCAACCTGCCTTATGTCTCCTTCATACACATAGAACAAAAAAAAAATCTTCTTGTTTGGAAGGCTACTCAGTGGTGGCTCTAGCCAGAGTATCGACATTTAGATGTACCAGCGCGGGAAAACAGGGCAAATCTGCTGCAACAGCCATTTGTGTCACTGCCTTGGTAGGGAGAATTGATATGAAAGGTCCATGGGAAGTACTGAAAATACAAGTATGGAATAGATGGCAAGTATATGGAAGTGGAGAAGATCGTGTATGAAGGTGCAGAGTAGCGGTGGGTATAAAGGATGAACACACTGACCTCTGGTTTTTCAGTACATATATGAATGGAGTTATGAAAGAAATACAAGGAAGAACATTGGATATTGGAGTACCTCTGGTAAAGGAAATGAATGAATGGAAATTGCCTGTGCTCCTGTTTGCTGATATAGTTCTATTGAGGGATGATGAATGGGAGTTACAGTGTTTGGTGAATGTGTTTTGTAGCATGGAGGCGATTATTCGTGGCCACCTTCTCGAGTGTTACTGTAACTTGGAATGACCTAACCAAGGCTCGAACCTGGGGCTGCACTAACCTGGTATGCCGTGTGGGTCGGGGTGTGAGAAGTAGTCCACCACATCCTCCACCGCTCGCCGCAGGGTCAGTGGTTCGTCACCCAGCCACCCTGTCAATACAAGAAAAACATGTTCCAGCATAAATAGGTTTCATCAAAGGCTTCATAACAATAAGAGACAACCAAAAATTAAATAATTATCTCTATAATGATAAAACTAATAATACTAAAAATACTACTACTACTACTACTACTACTACTACTACTACTACTACTACTACTACTACTACTACTACTACTACTACTACTACTACTACAAGTCCGGGCAAGTTGGCAGGAGTCTACCGACAGGACGTGTGATGCTGTGGAGGTGTGCTCTACCCTAAGGAGAGATGATAATGCTAACGGGACTTCTGCAGCTACAGGTAACAAGAGATACAGCTCAACGTATGGCAGTGAACAGAGAGCGGACCAGAGAGGAAAGAAGCATCTTTCCAGCCCACCAAGTATAGTCACAGCCAGAAGTACCGGTGCTGTCACGAAGAACCTTCACCGCATCCATACCAATGGAGATCCAAGAAATTCTCCATACTCAATGAAGCAGACTAGTGCTTCAGCAGACAACGATGGCTGGACAGAAGTACGCAGGAAGAGGGAAAGGAGAGGAAGTACTAGGAAGGTAAATACTGGTGTTACCGGTATGAGAAAACATGAAGGCACGTTTAAAGGTGTTAGTAAAGTGGTTGATGTCTTCATAGGTAGAGTAGACAACAGTGTATCCTCCTCTGATCTAAATAAATATATTAGTGATGTTTTTGGAGTTCAAACCAAGTCGATAGTATCGTTAAAAATCAGAACAGAGGAGCACAAGGCTTTTAAGGTGGCAATAAAACTTGTGGATAGAGAAAAACTATTTAATGCAGAACTCTGGCCCGAAGAAGTAATAGTAAACAAATTTTATCAGAGAAATAGAGATCCTGAGAATAAGGCTGATAGTTAATATACGTCTCCATATCATTGGTATCTTCTACTTGTTTATTTATTACTATTATTATTATTATATTATTATTATTACATGGAACAATTTCATTTTAAGGCATGCACATTTAACTGTTGTTCACTGAAAAAGAACATTGAACTTATTAGAGGATTAGCTGACGAAGAATATGATATAATTTTGTTACAGGAGACTTTTGTTACAGATAATAAGCTAGGAACTTTAGATTTTATAGATGAGAGATATGAGTGTACAGGTGTTGCCGCCACCTACTCTGAGAGAGCCCTAGCTGCCATGGCTGGTCGACCTTCAGGAGGTATGGCCATTCTCTGGAGAAAACAAGCTATATTTAAAGTAAAGGACATAATTTTAAATGACAACTTTATGATAATGGATATATCTTTTAATAACGTAAACATAATACTTGTTAACGTATATATAAATAGTGATGTATGGGAGGTTACTACTCTCAACAACTATCTTCATACTCAAAGTATTGATGCAGTTTATTATATAGGTGATTTTAACGCCGATCCTTCTCATGGACGAGCCTGGCTGAATCTCAATGATTTTAATACTCGAAACAACCTAACTTGCCTCGATGTTAATGAACTTCCTAATGATTCATTCACTTTTGTAGGATATGGCAACTCTCATACTAGGCTGGATCACATAGTGGGTAGAGATGAGGAACAGGTAAATCTTAGAAGATGTCATAGGATCTGATCATTTGCCGATCGCCGACGATTTTGCGGATATTAATGATTTTTTCGGTGATCATCTTTTGCACATTTTCGATCATGACTATTATTATTGCACGAACATAGGCTGCCATAACAAAAATCATTTAAAGTGGATTGATAATCTGTATAATCATATTGTGAATGCAGTTCGAATTGCTACTGAAAGATACCGAACCCAAGGTATTAAAACAAATAAATATAAAATAATTCCTGGTTGGAACCGGCGCGTGAAGCAGCTTCACTCAGTGGCTCGCGACCACTACCTGACCTGGGTGGCTGCAGGTAACCATTAGGAACGGAACAACACGCTCGTATGACCGACTCCAGGAAACAATTTAAAACGGCACTCAACGAATGTCACAAAAACGAAAATATTGAAATATGTAATTCTATTATTGAAAATTTCTCTAGTAAAGACAAACAACACTTTTGGAAAGATGTAAAGAATAAAAAGTCAAAGATAAAAACTACTAACATGGCGAAAATAAAGCTAATGACATAATTGATATATTTACTAAAAAATTCCTAGTTGCTCAACAAAGCACAAGTAATGAAAGTGAAAGGGACTTCTTAGACGAACTTAAAAGAAATTGGGATGATAATGGAAAAATGTTCATCAAGGTTTCCAGTGTAAGTTTACGACGAACGATCGGGAAATTGAACTCTGGAGTTGGTCATGATGGCGTTCATTCACTTTTCCTAAAAAATGCATCAGAGGATGTTCTTGTTGCTTTGGCTAATTTTTATAATATATGCTTTAGTCATTGCTATCTACCTTGTGAACTTCTGAAAGGAATCATTACGCCTATAATTAGATAGAAAGGGAAATATATCCAAGTCAGATAATTACAGACCTATTATGAACTCTTCATGTTTACTAAAATTATTTGAAATTACTATTTTGGATATATTAAGTGAAAATTCAGATTAATCAGAGGCAATTTGGTTTCAGAAGAGGCATGTCAACCACGGATTGTTGTTTTTACTAAAGAAATAATGCATAAATATTCAAGATTAGATAAAACAGGAATTGCTACCTTCATAGATTTTTCCAAAGCCTTCGATCGAGTAGATCATTTTAATTTAGGTTTAAAGCTGTTGAAACTAGGTATACCTAGCGATATTGTGTATATGATAATGCACTACTTACGAAACCAACTTGCCCGGGTTACATGGAAAGGATTTAATGGTATGTTTTACTATATAGATAAAGGAGTGAGACAGGGAGGCATTTTGTCTCCATTTTTATTTAATGTGTATATTAATGAAATTATAAATGAAATATCAAAAATGGAAATTGGCTGCACAATTGGATCAACCAGATGTAATATTTTATGCTACGCTGACGATATAGTACTTATCTCATCATCAACTCATGAAATGGACATGATGTACAGTAAATTTAGTGAACTTGTGGATAATCACAAACTCCTCATAAACAAGAATAAAACTAAATGTTTTATATTTAATAGTAGAAAGAATAGGAATCCTATTGATGTAATACAATTGGGTAATGATAATTTGGAAGTGGTGCAGAAATTTAAATACTTAGGTCATTTATTGAGCAGTGATAACTTGGAAGACTTAGAAGATGTAGACTGTAGACTAAAAAAATGCTAGCTTTAATAGTATAAAGAGGGATTTTGCATATGTTAACTTGGAGACAATGATATTTTTATTTAACTCATATTGTAAGCCTGATTATGGGTTGGCATTGTGGAATAACTGCAAGACAGGAAAATCTAGAATTTTTAAAACTTTTAATATTGCATATAACAAGGCTATGAAAAAAATGATTGATGTCCCAGTGTATGCCAGCAGTCATGAGTCTGCCAGTGCTTGTAATCTTCTGTTACTAAACCATCATGTCTCACTAATACAATGTAGGTATGCTAAAAGAATTGAAAAATCTAGTAACTACATTATAAGAAGTAATATGTCTTTTTTAAAATCGGGTTACTTTTTTCCGAGCATTTACAAAAGAATGAAGGATTCATACTCAATTGATATCATACACGAGGAATTAGATATAATTTCGTCTAGGATTAGGATACAGAGTCACGAAGAAAGAAGAAACCCGATATACAGTATTTGATGTGACGACATATTTTTATTATGGTATATGATGGGGTTTCTTAGTATACCTTCCTGCAAATGGAACTATTGATTTATGTAAAATGAGTATTCTCATTGCTAATATTCGTAAAAAAACAAAAACAAAACAAATAATTTTGCTTGAATGTTTAATATTAAATCCTAGTGTACTGTATAATTATATACTCTTATAGCTACGGTGGTGAACACAGGTCTTTACTAATAGGATGAACATTCATTGTTTGTTCTTTTAAATTATTTTTAGTTTCTTTTTATATCATTTTGCAAATATATAAAAAAAAAAAAACTTAGTATTAGATATGGCATGTAATTAAACTATATGTAATCTCGTATTACGAAATAAATATGATTGATTGATTGACTACTACTACTACTACTAATAATAATAATAATAATAATAATAATAGTTATATACAATGAAATTAATAAATAACATTGTTTAGGGAAAATATAATTAAAGAAACGGCAATTGGATTATGTCAGTGGTGCCTTTTTTTCAAAGAAAAACCTTCAGACAGTCCAAGAGGCAAAACATAAGATATATTCGTGTTCACTTCTTTGCAATACGCTTAATGAATTAATGTGTGAATGTAAACTCCTCAAACCTGGTAATATCAATCGACAACTTGCGAGTGTCATATTATAAGGAAGTTGGAGCTGTAAATATCGATATTTAAAAAAATTAACAGTTAACATAGGGTTATAGGTCACATGTAAATACATAACAGTAAATTCAGCAAATTCCCAATCTATATCAAACCAACATATATTGTATTTGCTGTTACATAATCGATGTTTACTGATTGAACTTCTTTATAGCCCAAAACTCGCAAGTGGTTAACCCTTTGAGTACCAGCGACGTCTGTTATAGTTTATTCTAGCTACATTTAGACGATTTTATTAAGCTTAGGATGGATATATGGTAGCTACATGGATTATTTGAGATAGTCGGTAGCCTTTTAATTAGTAGAGGTCCTTCCTAAGCTCAATAAGATCGTCTAATAGTTGCCAGAATATAATGCAAAGAACGTCACCAGTACTGTATGGGTTAATGCCAGTCTAGCTAAAAGATGTATATGTTTTCCTTTCTCGAAAGTAAAAAAGGAAATGGATTATTTATAAGAATACGAAACCAAGGTTAAATATACAGACTTTGTTCTTGCATATTAACCCCTTCTCTATCGCTTCGTCAATTTAACTGTCTTCTGGCTAGTATTAGACGATTATATTAAGTTTAAGACTGGAAGAGTGCATGTATTGTGCCGTTGTACAAGGGGAAGGGAGATCGGCAGGAGTGTTCAAGTTATAGAGGTATTAGTTTATTGTCAGTGGTTGGAAAGCTGCATGGCAGGGTGTTGATAGAGAGGATAATAAAGTGTACGGAAGTTGCAATAGGAGAAGAACAGTGCGGTTTTAGGAGGGGAAGAGGGTGCGTGGATCAGATGTTTGCAGTAAGACAGTTATGCGAGAAGTATTTAGAGAAGCATAAGGAGATATTTTGGGCTTTTATGGACTTGGAAAAAGCGTATGATCGTGTGGACCGTGAAGCAATGTGGAAGGTGTTAAGGATTTATGAAATAGGAGGAAATTTGTTAGAAGCAGTTAAGAGTTTTTATGAAGGGAGCAGAGCATGTGTGAGAGTAGGAAATGGTGAGTTGAGTGAATGGTTTGAGGTAAAGGTAGGTTTGCGACAGGGTTGTGTAATGTCACCATGGCTGTTTAATATGTTTATGGATGGTGTGGTGAGGGAGGTGAAAAGGAGAACTATGGGAAGAGGATTGGGTTTAGTAGGAAAGAATGGTAGAGATTGGGAGTTGAATCAGTTGCTGTTCGCTGATGACACAGCATTGGTGGCGGATTCTGATGAGAAACTGCAGGGGGTAGTCAAAGAGTTTGGTGTGGTTTGTGGAAGGAGGAAACTGAAGGTGAACGTCAATAAAAGTAAAGTAATGGTGTGTAATAGGGGAGAGCATAGGGTGAATCTAGATGTGAGGCTGGATGGGGAAATATTGGAACAAGTAGAGTGTTTTAAATATCTAGGAGGAACGATAAGCAGGAGTGGAGGTATGGAAGTGGAGGTAAAACAGAGTGTGTGAAGGAAGGAAGGTTTTCGGAGCAATGGGAAGTATGTGGAAGACGAGAAATCTCGGAGTGAAAGTAAAAAGTGCACTGTATCAAGGAATTGTTGTGCCAACAGTGATGTATGGGGCTGAGACATGGGCTCTGAAGAAAAAGGAGAAAAGAGGGCTGGATGTGATGGAGATGAGCTGCTTGAGGAGTATGTGTGGAGTTACTCGTAGAGACAGATTGAGGAATGAAGAGATACGTAGGAGAGTGGGGCAGCAGGAACATTTGTCAGCCAGAGTGGACAGAAGGGTGCTGAGCTGGTATGGTCATGTTGAACGAATGGGAGATGAAAGGCTTACAAAGAGAATATGTGAGTCAGGTACAAGGGGAGATAGAAGGGCAGGAAGACCCCCATTGAGATGGAGAGACTGTGTAAGAAAGGCTTTGGATGATAGAGGAATGACTATAGATCAGGCAGGGGAAGTGGTGGTGAACAGGAGTGAATGGAGAATGTTTGTGAATAGTTGAGTGAACACGTGGTCATTTGGAGTAAGGGGTCGGGCGCAAGTTCGACTAGATAATAGTCCATCAGGCGCCTGGCCCGGGGGGACGATTAATATGAAGGGTGTGCCTGGAAGTGTGGTGGGAGGGCTTGTGGCTTTGGCTCCGCTGCATGTCTGCCTGCCGAGATCGGAACCTCTCCGGGTGGTCAGGGGCCGGGGGAGTGCTGGAGCGACCTTGGTAACCCTGGTCTCTGGGTCTTCTCCTGGGTGACCTGGATGTGTGTGAGTTTGTGTTTTTTATCTGTGTTTATTTTTTGTTTTATGTTGTTTTTGTGTTTTCCCTGTTCTTGCTCTGTCTTGAGTCGGCTACCCCCAAAATGGGGATTGGGCCTGAGCATATAGATAGATAGATAGATTAAGTTTAAGAAGGGCCTCCAGCAATTGACAGGCTTCGAACCATCTCGCCTAACCATTTTTACAACCACACATCCTTCTTAATCTGCCCAAAATCGTCTAAATATAGCTAGAATAAAATTAACAGACGTCGCCGGTACAGAAGGGGTTAAGGATCATTCGTAAAAAATGTAACCAGAATTGAAAGGATGAAGGTAAATCGCAATTTCTTAAGGGGAGGAAGACCGTTTTTCTGGACCCCCTTCTCCCTAATGTTTAGCCCCACTAATTTTGAGATGATAAGACGTTCGGCCCATTAGTTTGGCGATTTTAACACCTTTCGCCCCATTAAGTTGTCAATTTTAAGACCTTGCGTGCCATTTAGGTGTCGATTATTTCCTGGCGAGCGATAGCGAGCCTGCAATTTTAAGAGGAACCGGCCTTCGGCCGGGAAATTTTTCTACCGAAAAATGTACACATTTTTCTTGAAGGGGGGGTCTAGGGTTTTTGTTCTAATCTTGATGGAGGTCTAGGGAGGAAACTAAAAACATATATGAATAAATGAATTAATAGACCAAACAAACGGCCAGTCTCCCCTTAACGTGACTCTAAGTGTATGTTACACATAGATATATAACTGATAACGAACACAGGAGACAACACCTGACTCTTTGGTCTTTATATATCCTTGTGATGCACCTCTGTAACTGCACATTATTGGTTTTATCCGCTTATAGATTTAATTGTTCATATCATCTGTTTATGTGCGTTAACCCGTACAGTACCGGTGACGTCCTTTTCATCATATTCTGGCAAATATTTTACGATTTTATACAGCTTAGGAAGGACCTCAGGCAATAGTATGACTTCAATTAAACTCTCTCGACCAACCATTTTAACTACCGCAGATCGTTCCTAAGCTGCAAAATATCGTCTAAATACAGCTAGAATACAATATAACACACGTCACTGGTACAATATAACACACGTCACTGGTACAATATAACACACGTCACTGGTACTCAAAGGGTTAGGGAGTAAGGTTAAATAATTACAAATCAACACCTACAGTAAATGGCCCACATTGCCTTAAAATAGACAAAAAAGGGTTAAATAACCTTAAAATCACCAAATTATTGGGGCTAATGTCTTAAAATCTCAACACTCATGGGGCTAAACATGAATGAGGAAGAAGGGGGCTCAGAAAAAAACCCCAAAACCCCCTCATAAGTAACCCAATGGCGTATCTGGATCTAGACTATCGTTCGACTTTGGCACCCGATATCGCTGACACAGAGATAATGAGCGACGGCTTGGATTATATATAAAAAAAAAAAAAAAAAGTGGCTATATAAAAACGTTTGTACCAATTTCCCTTCCGTCCAATTATCTGGAAGCATTGTTAAAATGGCCACAATAAAAAAGGCCTCGACACATAGATACAAACTGCAAATGTGGCTATATTAAAAACGTTTGTACACATTTTCCTTCCGTTCTATAATATCGGAAGCATTGTCAAAACGGTCACAACCAAAACGGCCTCTACACATAGATTGGCTACGGAGTGACGGACGTGGTTATATTAAAAACATTTGTACTCATTTCCCTTCCGTTAATATTATCACGGAAGCCCTGTCAAAACGGCCACAACCACAACGGCCTCTAAACATAGAAACAGACTGCGGACATGGCTATAAAAAACATTTGTGCTAATTTCACGTCCGTCCTATTATCACGGGGGCATTGTCAAAACGGTCACAACCAAAACGGCCTAAGCGTGTGGTTAGCTAGTTTATGTATAGGTAGATTTCGGTAAGTTTGGATGTGCTTGGTTTGGTTAAGGGATTAGTTTTATTATTATTAGTTTGTGTTTAATACTTTTTTTTAGTTCCCTCCCTGACTACCATCAAACTTAAGAAAACAGCCCCAAGACTCCCGCTTCGAAATAGATTTGTACACTTTTCGGTAGAAAAGTTTGCCGGTCAAAGGCCGGTTCCTCTTAAAATACACTCTTAAATACAGGCTTGCAATCCCTTGCCAGGAATAAAATCGACACCTAAATATCACGAAATATCTTAATATTGACAAATAAATTGGGCAAAACGTCTGTCAAACTAAAGGGGTGAACGTTGTATAATGTCAAAACTAATGTAACTGAGTAGGAGGGAGAAGGGGGTCCAGAAAAAAAGAACAAAAATGTTCCCCTTAAGATAGGTTGGGAGATATTGTAGTTGTGGCCGGTTAGGAGTTTGACCGTCCTGACTTTGTAAATTTGTTGGTAGAAAAATGTCCCGGCCGAAGGCCGATTTCTCCTAAATTGCAAGTTCGCCATCGCTTGCTAGGAATAAATCGATACCTGAATGGCACGAAAGGTCTTAAAATTGACAAAGAAATGTGTCGAAAGTTTTAAAATCGCTAAGCTAATGGTGCAAAGCATACACAAACACACACACACACACGTCTATATAATATTTCTCACTCATAATGATGTAGTCTTTCGTTTCTAAAAATAAATCAATTTCAGCACACCCTGCCTGTAATTCAATAGTGCACTAACATATTATATAGGTATATACAGAAGCAATATTATTTTTTCGAAGTTACAGTTGCCCAAGAGACTAATATTACTACTCCAAGTATTTCTAAATTACAAAAAATACAGTAAACTTTTACCCAATCCTATGCTATTTCATAATCAAATATATGCTTATTCTTACCTTCTTGTGGACATTAATATTATTCACTGTGACCTGACTTCTTTGGCCAACTGCATTCCACATATCACAACAGATTAGACAAGCACAGAATTTTCTACGCCTCAAGTTACACAACAAATACGCACACACTATTTCACATGTTACATAAAAACGAAGTTTCAAACAAATCACAAGTTTCACCAAAATGTATTTCGCAAACTATGGACAATCTAATTCACAAACTAAATACAAGTTACATCAAAATATAAACCATTACTATATAATCTCAGGTCTATTATTAAGGGCCATTTCTCTCCGCTATCGATGAGATTAGATAACGCTGCAACAGTATACAGAGGCCATCACCCATCCTTGCTCAATGGAGACAGTACCAACCAGGGTTAGTAGATTTTTTTGTTTTTAATGCATAAGCAGGCGCGAACTCCCGACACCTGGGTAGGAAATTAAGATGTCCTCATTTGACGAGCCGACTTGCTACGCACACAGTTAACTCCTTACGTACCGGTGACGTCCTTTTCATTATATTCGGGCAACTATTAGTCGATTGTATTCAGCTTAAACAGAGACTAGTAATTATAAGGCTTATAACTATCTCAATCCACCCTTCTAACAGATCATTCCTAAGCTGTATAAAATCGTCTAGCTAAAATAAAATATAACAGGCTTCACTGGTACAGAAAGGGTTAAGTAACTAACAGGCGTCAACCTACCTCGTACCATATTACGCATTTCTTGTCCATGGCCCACCGCACTCATCACCAGGACAAGATTCACTGCCCACCACCCACGCATCTTGATCCACGAGCTTGCAAACAAAATTATCAGGCATTAAGGGGGGTCACCTGTTTTTTTTGTATATCTTTCTCACCTTTTCTCTCTTTCTCTGGCTTGTATCCATTCGGCCCCATTCAGCCAACTGTTTTATGTCGTTTATCCTCATCCAGGTGTCGATTTTTTCCTGAGCGATAGCGAGCCAGCATTGTATGGAGAAATCTGGCTTCGCCGGAGAATATTTTCTATCGAAAAATGTACAAATTTAGCTTGCTGTCAAAACATAAATATATATATGCTGGCTTGCTACCGCTCGTCAGGAAAAAAATCGACACCTGGATGAGGATAAACGTCTTAAAACAGTAGGCTGAATGGGACCGAATTAATACAAGCCAAAGAGAGAGGGAGAGAAAGAGAAAACAAGCCCGAGGTGGGCTCCCTTAATGAATCGAAATATCAGCACCAACATCTTTATGAAAAGTATAATTGTGTGGGATATACTTTCGTTATTTTTTTCATTAATCTGCTTTTTATCTATATTTACAATATACATATATAACAAACTCATAGCAATGTCTTGATGGGTACATATGTAAATTGTTATACCTTTCAGCACACACAAACTACAAGTTCACTTTTCTTTCTTTCCCGTTTCGCTGAAGGTAGTTTGCCAAAAAGGTGAAAGTTAGTACCTCTTCTGTGCAACACTTCACTAAAGACTTAAACTAAGATTTTGACTAGCGATATTATGTATGTTGATGAGATGAAGCGGCCCAGCACTCTAGACTGTCCACTCTGGCCACCCCACTGACCTACTGAACAGTCTTCAGGTTCCACTTCGCACAATTAATATTCCAGCACTATATTTATTATCATCTAATTGTCTAATCACTTTACAAATCACAAACTGCATTTACGAAGCGACCCACTATTGCTAAAGTATTGTGGTTGAGATTTCCTAGTACTTCTTGGTAAATTTATAAGTTTGGGAAAATGATAACCTGTCAACTCAAAGTGATCTGTTTATGGTCTCAAGGGGAGATAAGACAGATAGTGGTATCGATAGTGTTTGACCACTTGACTTACCTAGGGAATGTATTTGTTTTTCGGCTTCATCTCTATGAGTACTAGCGACGTGTTGTATGTTATTCTAGCTATATGTTGACGGTATTATACAGCTTCAGAGGGATCTGTGGTAGTTGGAAGGGTTGGCTGAGATAGTTTGAAGCCTTTTTATTGCTAGAGGTCCTTCCTAATCTGAATAGAATCGTCTAATTACTATAATAATTGCCAGAATATGATGAAAAGGACATCGACCCTGGTACTGATTGGGTTAAATCCCTGTGAATGATATTAAATAATTCATGGCATAATTTATATATTTTGAAATTAATTTAGTATGGTTTATCGATCTATTGCCAGGCGATCTAATTTACGAGGGGGTGAGGACGAATGAATCGCCTTCCTCTGCCCCTGAATCTCATCTCTAACAACACTTTTTTAAACTCAAGCATTTAACCCTTCCTGTACCAGCGATGTCGGTTGTATTTTATATTTAGAGAATTTTACGCAGCTTAAGAACGATATGTGATAGCTAAAATTATTGATTGAGAAAGTTTGAAGCCTTAAAATTGCTAGAGATCCTTCCTAAAATTAATAACACCGGTTAATAGCAGCCAGAATTAAATAAAAGACATGCCGCCGGTACAGAAGGGGTTAAGTTCTACCACAGTCGAGTATAACAACTTACAGTAAAGCCGGTGTCACACGAGCGATTTTTCCGTCAATTTTCGATGAGCAAGTTTTTTCTCGTACTATTTAGAGACTCTTTTGCATTGGAATCCGAAACTAGGTCGAAGGTAGATGATGTTAAGTAGTTTAATTCTTACGGAACTGATATTTTGAAGCCGCCAGACTACAATTGTCCGTACAAATTGACGGAAAAATCGCTCGTGTGACACCGCCTTTATGCTTTATACCTAAGTAAAAACTCCAGACCTCAAAACTCTATCATTCAATGACGATTAGAGTAATCAAGCTAATATTTATATCATTTGGGAAGAATCTGCCAGGGAATAGGTGTGGAAATTTACAGCCCATTTGCTCTAGCCCTTTTAGAGTCTCAGAGGTTATGGGTCACGATTTCTGGCCTACCTATACTGAATGGACTCAAGGATTTTTTGTTCTCACGTGACGGTAAATTGCCATGTCCACGTCCTGATCACTCGGCTATTACGAATATTTTCTAGTGAACTATGATGTTATTTATGCCAACTTGGCATTAATATGACACACATTTTTCTTATTTTTTTCTTATTGTTGTGTTTGTCTTATTCCTTACTTGTTATATATTTTTGTTATTTTTTTTTGGTTGCTAAGGGGTATAGTTTACAGTCAGCTGAAAATAAACGACTATAGTTGCCGACACCAATGCATTAAATACCTTCCAAGTATTGCCAGTATATATTGCCTACCGAAAATCGCTGGTGTGAATCCGACTTACTCTGCTCTCTCTTGCACACACACACACGCACACTCGGAGGGCATGCAGGATCATCCTGGGTGGCACATATCCAGGGTACGAGGAAGCTCTCACCACCCTTAGCATACCTGCACTTTCAACCCACCACTACAACACACTCAAACAGTTTGCATCTAATCTGCTTGTTCACCCACGACACAGAAACTTACTTCCACCAGACGCCCCTAGACCAACACGTGCAGCTCGTCACTTCAACACACTCCAACCAATAAGAGCAAGAACTGACAGATATAAAAATAGTCCTATCCCAACCATTGTTAATATTATTAATAATGTGTAATAACGGCCTGTCACACCATATATACGCGCCCACCTTTAATAATATATGCATAAGTGTGTGTGCGTGTGTGTATTAGAATATAATTATGTATGTATTTGCTTGAGTTTGTTTATGTATATGTGTATATATGTATATGAGTATATGTGTATCTATGTATGTACAGTATATGTGTATGTATGTGTGCATATATGTGTATGTATGCGTTTTTTATGTATATATATATGTGTCTATAGTGTATACTGTTTGTGGTTCGAGCCCGGCTGAGAGTATCAGGTGGATAAGAGAAGAGCATATATGCATGTAATGTGCATATATTTATGTATATGTATGTCTGTGTGTATGAGCTGTCAATGGTTCGAGCCCGGTTGAGAATATAAGGTATATAATATATATATGTACTGTACGTGTATTTGTATGGTCATATGCACATATGTATGTAAATATACGTACATATGAGCGAGAACATATTGCTCACTAGTGCAACTTCTGATTATAAATCTATGCATAAGCATTATCTATTATTAAGTGTTCGCGTATCTTCATCCATGTATTTCCACCCTTAACAATAGAACGCCCAGCTTTTCCACATTTCGCCTTCTATCACACACACACACACATACACACACACACACACACACACACACACACACACGAACGAACACACACACACACACCTACACTACCGAGGATTAACCTCCCATTGTAGTAGGCTTTACCTGACCCTACCTGTACGGACTTGAATTGCCGCTCCCTCTTTACCCTTTACCTCTTTACCCTGACCCTACCAAAACAGTTTTTGTATGTATGTATGTTTGTGTGCATACGTGAGCGTTTGTGTATACGGACATGTGCACACTTACTGCATGTTCTTATGTTCTTATATATGTATGTATATGTATGCGTATGTATGTGCGTACGTACGTGTATATATGTATGTTCTGTATATGAGTAAGTAAAATAAATGTGTATATGTACTGTATATCACTTACTCTCATGGTTATTTTATGATAATTTGTATTCTGCACCTGCATCATTATTGTATTTATTTTTATTTTTTTGTAAACTGAGCTTACCATCTTCATATCTGTACATCTCATGTTCATCCACTAAATTGTAAAATGTGTATTTTCAGCTCATGAGGCTGCCATTCTTTAATAAACCGTTTATTATTATTATTAGTACTCTCTTTCTCTCTCTCACTTTCTCTCTCTCTCTCCCATTCTTCTTCTCCTTTTTGGTTGTCGTTTTCTTCCAGTTCTCCTTGCTCTCGAATTTCCTATCCATTAATTACTTTAATTGATTTCATTAATTAGGTATATATGTAAGTTAATTTGTGGTTTGGTGATAATATAAATCCCTAATAGAATATGCCCTGACCACCTCGCTTGGATCGTAAGGTTTGTATGGCCAGTGTATCTATGTAAATCTCTCTCTCTCTCAAGAATAATCAGCTTTGGTGGAAATATACCAGTTTATCTTAATCTTTCTCTCTCTCTATCTATATATCTATATATCTATCGCACTCTCACTCTCACTCTCTCTCTCTCTCTCTCTCTTTCTCCAAGGAAAAACTGTCTGGGCTTCCAATACTAGTGAACGATACGGGATTGATGGTAGTCGACCTGTTTACAAACCCGATACTCTTAATGCCACTCCGACACCATTACCGCTAATCCTGCCCTCTTAGCGGTTAGCGGTCACTTCACTCACTGGCACGTTCGCTCGTTATAGTCTTTCTTTTCAACTGACGGTAAATTGCAAAGTTCCCATCCAGATTTAGCAGTGATTTTGTAGTGAAATATGGTGCTAATTATACAAACTTGGCCATATTATGATGGATCGAGCGACATAGTAGTTTCTGAATTTTCCTCTAACTATCGATAAATTAGCTGCGAAGGGATTCAATTTATCGTCAGATGAAATGAAACAGAGTATAGTTCCCTATTCTTTACTCGAGGCTATTTTAATGTTGTCCTTAGGTGTGAATATAATAAAAGGTCCCACCCCTTTCCCATTTGCATGTAAACCATTTTAGATTTACAGAAGATCGTCCTTTATTTGATCTAAGGTTGAAGTCGGTTATCTTAGAGTTGGTAAGGAAAAAGTTAAATTGTAAACACCATATGAGGAATTGAGTCTGTAGCCTGTTCATGGGTAGCCGTCCTTCCTAAGCTGAATCAAACCGTCTAATAGTTGCCAGAATATGATGAAAAGGAGGTCAACGGTACTGTATGGGTTAAGGGAGCCCACCTCACTTTTTTTCTCTTTCTCTCCCTCTCTCTTTGGTTTGTATCCGTTCGGCCCCATTCAGCCTACGGTTTTAAAACGTTTACCACCATCCAGGTGTCAATATTCTCCTGGCGAGCGGTAGCGAGCCAGCATATATATTTTGTTTTTGTTTTGACAGCAAGCTAAATTTGTACATTTTTTGATAGAAAAATTTCTCCGGCGAAGCCGGATTTCTCCATACAATGCTGGCTCGCTATCGCTCGCCAGGAAGAAATCGACACCTGGATGGGGATAAACGTCTTAAAACAGTTGGCTGAATGGGGCCGAATGGATACAAGCCAGAGAAAGAGAAAAGGAGAGAAAGATAAAACAAAGCCGGTGACTCCCTTTAACTGTAAGCGAAAGTTCCTGTGGGCAAAAGGATCGTCTAGCCTCTTAGTCCATTTACCTGTTCCGTATTATTAAGTTAACGACGTGGGGGCAGAAGGTCGTAGTACCATTGCCTATAGGGTTTTATATACAAGTTTCCCCTACTTTATTTGTACATTCTAGGACATAAATCGTGGCCTTATATTTTCGAAGGTATCCCGAATTGTATCACATCTTATCTTAATTATATTTGTAATATTTACATTTCAGAGGTTCGTCTTGCTTTTAGAGGGGTCGTATTGGTCAATAACATTATAAAATACCTCCCTATTCTGTTTGCATTTACTTTTTTCTGAAGCTGTAAAAAAGAAAACAAAAGGTCAATAGCACTGTTACTCCAGTTGACAACAAACTAAACTGTATATATATATATATATATATATATATATATATAAGGTACATGAACAAGCAGAGGTTCCCAAGTGCCACTAAGTGAACTTAGTAGTCATAACATGTTTTATGTAAATTGAGCAATGTTATGGGTCACACAATTTGATGCGTTATTGCTGTGATATATAAGTTCATATGTAATATACCAAGTGTAGTATGGTATATTCGTGACAGTCGGAGGTGGGCCCCTAGCGGTCCCGCCTACTGACACTCAATTTCTACAGCTTTTACAGGCTTTAAAGCCTGGAAATTGCTGTAAATTGCCATGCGTTCCGGATGTCTCCCGCTGGGAAAGGGTTAACCTTCTAATACAATCAAGTATTTAACCTTCGTCTGAATACTTTCAACTGGACAATGTTAATCTCTCAATTAAGCATAGAAAATCTTAATTTCTTGTTATAGCAATTATTGTCTGAGCATTTGGTATTACAGTGAACGGTTAAGGTCAACAATAATTAAGCCTAATATCAATTTCCTAATGAACCTTCTCGAGTTCCTCGCGGTTACGTATGATAAAAGCTGCATAATTATGTGTTCCGAAGAACCACTTATGTAATTCTCTTTCTGGACCCTATGTATACTTGATCAGGGAGGCAACTAACATGAACAGAATACAAGTCTAGGCTCTTATCTCTCGATTGACAATTCCTATTATCCGTTGCTGAGGGCGAAACGGATTCTAACTTTGACTGTTCTTAATTACTCAGCAAAGCTAGCTCATTTACTAAACTAATGACCCCTAAACGTCTAACTCATCAATCTCATGGCGGAAGATGAGCGCCTCGACTATGCACAGCTTAGCGTATGACCCCTAAACTTTACTTAAGAATATGCATTTCTGGGGTTCAGCTAAGCACCTCGAGGATTAAGGTAGGGTCAGAATTAGTGTTGTTGCACACTTACAGCCATTATCAGAATTATAGCAACATCTTTGCCGAAACCAAGTTATGTATTTCAAGGCTATTGCTTTGTCAATATTAAGACTTTTCGTGAAATTTAGGTGCCTTTTTTGTATTTTTCCTGGCGAGCGACAGTATGCCTGTATTTAAGAAGGAACCTGCCTTTGGCCTGGAAATTTTTCTACCGAAAAATTTACAAATATATCTTGGAGGGGGATCCTTGGGTTGTATTTTTAAGTTTACTGGAGGTCTAGGGAGGAAACTAAGAATATAACATATACATGACAAAATTGCCCCCCAAAAAATGAACCATCCCCCCTTAATTTAAGTAGCCCAACATAGCAGCATGTTATTTGCTTAAGTTCTATATAGCACTATTCCCCATTTGTATCTTCGTAACATAATTGAGTTGTTTGGTTGTTGTATGTGCGTGCGTGTGCGTGTGTGTGTGTGGGTGGGGGGGGGGGGGGGTCGATATTATTTTCTAGCCCCTACGCCATGTGGTAGATTTAAGTTTGGATATGTCCATGACTAGCCTTAGTACTTTGTAAACTCATGTTCTTTTATCTTGACAACTTTGGTATTATTATGTGTGTGTGGGTTTGTGTGTGTGTGTGTGTGTGTGTGTGTGTGTGTGTGTGTGTGTGGGAGGAGGGTACAATATGGACGGACGGACACACACACACACACACACATACTACATATAATATTCGCCACATCTTATAGCTTCTCATCATCAATATCTTTCTTATCGATAACACATAAAAAAGCTCCTACTTAAAACTCGATACCGAGATCTCAATAAATACAGCTACAGCCGGGTCATTACCCCCCATTGGTCTAACATGGTCTCCTCTATTGGGACAGTTCTGCTACCTTGCTATTAACAGTCACCATATGCAATACCTTACACTCTCTTATTTCTACCGTCCAGAAGTTGCCAAGGTGTGTAACAAATTTGGAAGAACAACATTGTTACACTGATGTAGTACTTTGAAATACTGGTTAACCCTTTGAGTACCGGTGCTGTTCTTTTTACTTTATTCTGACTACCTTTAGACGATGTTATTCAGTTTCAAAAAGGCCTCCAGCAATTAACAGGCTTCCAACTATCTTCTTTAACCTTTTGCACTACCACAGATCCTTCTAAAACTGCATAAAGTCGTCTAGATATAGCACAAAGTCGTCTAGATATAGTATAAAGTCGTCTAGATATAGCACAAAGTCGCCTAGATATAGCATAAAGTCGTCTAGATATAGCACAAAGTCGTCTAGATAGAGCATAAAGTCGTCTAGATATAGCATAAAGTCGTCTAGATATAGCACAAAGTCGTCTAGATATAGCACAAAGTCGTCTAGATATAGCATAAAGTCGTCTAGATATAGCACAAAGTCGTCTAGATATAGCATAAAGTCGTCTAGATATAGCACAAAGTCGTCTAGATATAGCACAAAGTCGTCTAGATATAGCACAAAGTCGTCTAGATATAGCACAAAGTCGTCTAGATATAGCACAAAGTCGTCTAGATATAGCACAAAGTCGTCTAGATATAGCACAAAGTCGTCTAGATATAGCACAAAGTCGTCTAGATATAGCACAAATGAATATATAAAGACGTCGCTGGTCCGTACACAAGGGGGTAAACCACAAAGAACGAATTCCAGTTTCTTCCTGCCAATGCTTATTAATAAATTTGTTTTTACCATAATATAGTTCTCAAGTGTTCGCGGACACGACAGTTCTAGACTCTCTCCATCCATCTATCGATCCATTACCAACACTTTCACTCTCACAAAGGTAAAAAAGTGCGGGATACCTAGACAAGTGATACTCTTCCGTAGTTGACAAGATGTTCTGGATAGTTGGTCTGATGCCTACGCACTATCAAGGTCAAAAAGGAGAAATAATATGCGATACAGAAAACCTTAAGGGGGTGACCTGCTTTTTTTTATTTCTGTCCTTTTCTCTCTTTCTCCGGCTTGTAACCATTCGGCCCCATTCAGCCAACTATTTTAAGACGTTTATCCCCATCTAGGCGTCGATTTCTTCCTGGCGAGCGATAGCGAGCCAGCATTATATGGAGAAATCCGGCTTCGCCGTAGAAATGTTTCTATCGAAAAATGTGCAAATTTAGCCTGCTGTCAAACAAAAATAAAAAATATGCTGGCTCGCTACCGCTCACCAGTAAAAAAATGACACCTGGATGGGGATAAACGTCTTAAAACAGTAGGCTGAATGGGGCCAAATGGATACAAGCCAGAGAAAGATAGAAAAGGACAGAACAAAAACAGGTCACCCCCCTTAAGGGCGGGTACTTATTATTTGCTTGTCTATTTATTCATTAATTCATTTATATGTTTAATTTCCTAGCTATACCTCCATCGAGCTGTTAAACCCACCCCTAGAACCCCCTTCCGGATAAATTTGTATTTGTTTCGGTTTCTCTTAAAATTACAGGCTCGATATCGCTCGCCAGGAAAATATCGACACCTAAATGACACGAACGGTCTAAAAATTGACAACGAAATGGGGTGAAAGGCCTTATAATCGACAAAATAATGGGACAAGCATCTTAAAATCTGAAAACTAATGGGGCTAAACATGAGGGAGAAAAGGGTCAAGAAAAAAACGGCCCATCTCCTCTTAAGAAATCTACCCGCAATGTGTGCTGAACTACATGGAGGCCGGTGTAACAAATGAATGAATGATAAGTAGGAGATTAGAGAGTTTTGAATAGAAGAAGCATAAGTTGAGACATGGGAAGTACAGTAAAAGATAAAAGTACAAAGGGAGTCCTGGTGCCCCTATATACGGCACAAAGGGAGTCCTGGTGTCCCTATATACGGCACAAAGGGAGTCCTGGTGTCCCTATATACGGCACAAAGGGAATCCTGGTGTCCCTATATACGGCACAAAGGGAGTCCTGGTGTCCCTATATACGGCACAAAGGGAGTCCTGGTGTCCCTATATACGGCACAAAGGGAGTCCTGGTGTCCCTATATACGGCACAAAGGGAGTCCTGGTGTCCCTATATACGGCACAAAGGGAGTCCTGGTGTCCCTATATACGGCACAAAGGGAGTCCTGGTGTCCCTATATACGGCACAAAGGGAGTCCTGGTGTCCCTATATACGGCACAAAGGGAGTCCTGGTGTCCCTATATACGGCACAAAGGGAGTCCTGGTGTCCCTATATACGGCACAAAGGGAGTCCTGGTGTCCCTATATACGGCACAAAGGGAATCCTGGTGTCCCTATATACGGCACAAAGGGAGTCCTGGTGTCCCTATATACGGCACAAAGGGAGTCCTGGTGTCCCTATATACGGCACAAAGGGAGTCCTGGTGTCCCTATATACGGCACAAAGGGAGTCCTGGTGCCCCTATATACGGCACAAAGGGAATCCTGGTGTCCCTATATACGGCACAAAGGGAGTCCTGGTGTCCCTATATACGGCACAAAGGGAGTCCTGGTGTCCCTATATACGGCACAAAGGGAGTCCTGGTGTCCCTATATACGGCACAAAGGGAGTCCTGGTGTCCCTATATACGGCACAAAGGGAGTCCTGGTGTCCCTATATACGGCACAAAGGGAGTCCTGGTGCCCCTATATACGGCACAAAGGGAATCCTGGTGTCCCTATATACGGCACAAAGGGAGTCCTGGTGTCCCTATATACGGCACAAAGGGAGTCCTGGTGTCCCTATATACGGCACAAAGGGAATCCTGGTGTCCCTATATACGGCACAAAGGGAGTCCTGGTGTCCCTATATACGGCACAAAGGGAGTCCTGGTGTCCCTATATACGGCCCAAAGGGACTCCTGGTGTCCCTATATACGGCACAAAGGGAGTCCTGGTGTCCCTATATACGGCACAAAGGGAGTCCTGGTGTCCCTATATACGGCACAAAGGGAGTCCTGGTGTCCCTATATACGGCGCAAAGGGAGTCCTGGTGTCCCTATATACGGCACTACTACGGGTCTAGCTGCACTCGTTACCGGACCATAAATACGACCCGACTAACGTAAGCAAAACGAAACGGGATGGTTATGGTGGTAAAACACGCCAGGCGACAAGTATAGAAAAAGAGGGCGTCGGGCTAAAGGGGTGGCTCCTGTATAAATCAGTGTATTATTGAATGCTGCTGAATTATTAAGGGAGCCCACCTCGCTGGTTTTATCTTTCTCTCCCTCTCTCTTTGGCTTTTATCCATTCGCCCCCATTCAGCTATACTGTTTTAAGACGTTTACCTCAATCCATGTGTCAATATTTTCCTGGCGAGCGGCAGCGAGCCAGCATATATATATATATATATATTGTTTTGACAGCAAGCTAAATGTGTACATTTTTCGATAGAAAAATGTCTCCTGCGATGCCGGATTTCTCCATACAATGCTGGCTCGCTATCGCCCGCCAGAAAGAAATCGACACCTGGATGGGGATAAACGTCTTAAAACAATTGGCTGAATGTGGCCGTGTGCATACAAGCTAGAGAAAGAGAAAAAAAGGAGAGAAAGATAAAAACAGCAGGTGACCCCCCTTAAGGGTGAAAGGTCTGGGGTGTCCCGGGGCGAATAGAGGAGCGTGCGCGCGTGTGTGTGTGTATTTACGCGTTTGTGTCCATATATTTCGCACCACATCGACGAGCCACGCAACAATGCAACAACTCTCAACATTAGTGCATTGGTTTTCAGGCACAAAAGAAACGGCGCGTGAAAGCCTGTCAATCCATGCAGAAAAAGAATATCGGCCAGCCCGCTGAATAGGCCACTTGCGAGTTTCGGGTTATGAGGTAATTCAAGCTGTAAATATCGATAATTAGTAGTTACACAACAATATATTGGTTTTCGATGGATGTAAAGTATGTTTAATTTGACTTACGGGGGAGATTGTCGCTTTTTCTGGATCTACTTCTCCCTTATGTTTAGCCCCACTAGTTGTCAGATTCTAAGATGTTTGCCCCATTAGTTTGTCGATTTTAAGACCTTCCGCCCCATTTCCTTGTCAATATTAAGACTGTTCGTGCTATTTTTAAGTGTCGATTTTGTTTTCCTGGGGAACGATAGTGAACCTGTAATTGTGGAAGAACCGGCCTTCTGCCGGGAAAATTTTCTACCAAAAAATGTACAAATTAATCTAGAAGGGTGATCTAATGGATTTTTTTTAAAGTTTGATGGAGGTCTAGGGAGGAAACTAGAATCATAATTAGTAATCTTTAAAAATCGACCAAAAAGTGAACCAAAAAGTGAACCAAAAAGTGAACCATCCCCCCTTAATGCCCGTACTGAATGTGGGTGCTCCTAGCGTAGATTAGTGGTTTTTGTTCATCTTCTGTTAACTATCGATGCTTACAGCTTGAACCTTCTTAACCCCTTTAGGGTTTTTATTAAAAGTTTGACGGCGGTCTAGGGAGCAAACTAAACACCTCTCCTTAAGCTCTACAGGTTGAAATGGTCTCCTGGTTGAGTTGTCTGGGCACCGCTTGAGAAAAGGGGTCAATTCTTCTCTAGCAGCCCAAACTCCTTACCGAAGCCACACACATCCATTATAACCCTTTGAGTGCCAGCGACGTGAGTTATATTATATTCTAGCTATATTCAGACGATAGTATGCAGCTTGGGAAGGGTGTGTGGTAGTTATTAGAGTGGGTTGAGGTAGTTAGAAACCTTATTAATTGCATGAGGTGCTTCCTAAGTGAATACAATCGTCTAATACTTGCCAGAATAAGATGAAAAGGCCGAAGCCACACACACACACAATCTGAATCTAATCTGAATCATCCATTATAGACCACTACCACACAGACGCTTTCACGTAATACCGGAGCTAATCGTGAGTTATAACGTGAACTTCCTTACACATACACACCCCCTCTCTCTCTCACAGGCGTCTTAAGTGGAGTATGTGTGGGCCATTGATCGATTCTGGTTGGCTGGAGAGATTTACATATATTTACATAGATATACTGGCCACACAGACCTTACGATCCAAACGAGGTGGTCAGGACTTAATTCTAGTAGAGATGGCATAACCGATAGAAAAGGAAAATCGAAGGAAAGGATAGAAAATAAGTAGGCTCTCTCTGAAAGAGAGAGAGAGAGAGAGAGAGAGAGAGAGAGAGAGAGAGAGAGAGAGAGAGAGAGAGAGAGAGAGAGAGAGAGAGAGCAAATGGCATACATACTGACAAAAAGATAACCATACGGATAAATAAACATAGGGACATACAGACAATATAAATATACAGTATAGTGTATATATTTTGTGTGTGTGTGTGTGTGTGTGTGTGTGTGTGTCAAAAGAACAAGGAGTATCTTTTGAAATATTATGACCATTGAGAGGTACGCCGTAACTCACACCCCGATCATATCAATATTCATGTAACTTGATTTGTCCCTGGTGAACGGGCAAAGAGTATATTTTATGCAACCGATACTGGACATTTCGTACACATAAAAACCTTACTAATATATTGATGCAACCATTCGAGTTTCTATCGAACCTGAACGAGATAAAGCAATGTAACTTAATATTTATCACGTGTATTTATGATTTTAGCATTAACATGTTTCAAAACTAATATAAATATACCAACCAAACGCCATAACAGCACGTAGATACACACCTTCCGACTCAACTCGTTCCAGGTGATATTCCCGGCTGTTACTCTTTCCATTGTAATTAGTTCTCTACACGATTGATTGGTTTGTCTATAGTCATGAAAAACATGGTCTTCTCGTAGGTCCCCGCCATTCAGTGTTGTAATTCATCAAAAACATCGTGTGTAGGGTCAAGTTCAGATAGACGAGATAAATGCACAAATAGCCGAAGTTGGCACTCACGAACTATGCACCCAATATGTCGGGAGTCAGTCTCAGAGAATAGCCGCTGTGATAATACCAGCGGGACTCCAAGATCCTGTGGTATGGAAAGAGTTGATGTGTGCCTTCAAATCATTGTTGTGTGTCCATGTTCCTCAACCATATAACAAGACAGGGAGTACCAGCATTTGGAAGATCCAAATTTTTCTACCGAAAAATGTAGAAATATATCTTGAAGAGGAATCCTGAGGTTGTTTTTTAAAGTTTTATGGAGGTCTAGGGAGGTAACTAGAACAATAATAATTAAGTGAACCATCCCCCTTTAAACAGTGATTATATATGTCGGTTTACATTACAGTGTGCGTGTTTAATGTTGCAATTGCATAGATATTGACATCACCATATACAGTACTTTAATTGAGAGAATCCATAACCTCATATGCCAGGCTGAAGTTACAATATTGCGGTCCAACCCACCACTGTTACGAATCTTACTGCAGTGGTAAGTGAATCTACCCAAAAGATCCTGTGTTCTTGCAAAATACATGAACAGATTGCACTGTTACTTTCAACAAGCTAACAAATGCTTCAACTTTACACTTAGTCCAAGAGAGTCCAACTTCTCCATCACGAACCAGTACAAGAATTTCCAGAGACTCATTTAGAATTACAGCATCCTATAGAACCTTCATAATTACAGCATCCTATAGATCCTTCATAATTACAGCATCCTATAGAACCTTCATAATTACAGCATCCTATAGAACCTTCATAATTACAGCATCCTATAGAACCTTCATAATTACAGCATCCTATAGAACCTTCATAATTACAGCATCCTATAGCTATAGAACCTTCATAATTACAGCATCCTATAGAACCTTCATAATTACAGCATCCTATAGAACCTTCATAATTACAGCATCCTATAGAACCTTCATAATTACAGCATCCTATAGAACCTTCATAATTACAGCATCCTATAGAACCTTCATAATTACAGCATCCTATAGAACCTTCATAATTACAGCATCCTATAGAACCTTCATAATTACAGCATCCTATAGATCCTTCATAATTACAGCATCCTATAGAACCTTCATAATAATATTAAACTATGGATGATAATTATGGGGTGTGAGTGTAGTGAACAAATCCAAACCTAACTTAAACTATCCTAACCTAGTCTAATGTACTCTATTCCATTCAATATCATATTTTATATAGCCGATGTGTGAAACTAAAGAGCATCGGGTGGTTATCATGTGCTAGTAGATAGTCAGTCAAATGAGAATCCGTAATACCACATGTACTAAGTGCCCTAAGTCGTGTGTAAAAAGAAAACAGAAAAACAAAGATAAGCAAAACAAGCTTGCAAACGGGGCCAGGTCTCGACAAACACAAAGGTTCCTCGGGGTCGATAATGGCTGCTTATTTGTATCGTAACATAATAGCAACGCTCGACTGATGGTAATATACACAGTCCAAATTCACGTGGCAGCATATCCTCACCCATAAATCTGATTATGAATGTGCATTGGTGATAGTGTGTGGAATGGTCCTAAATTGAAATAATTAAGAACTTTCATTATGTCCAAATATGATAACAAATTGAAGCAACCGTCAGAGTAAATTATTTATTATTACTATGATAATGTTTTACTTTGCTCCCTACACTTCTATCAAGCTTAAAAAGGAGACAAATCTGTAAATTTTTCGTTATTATTTCATAAATGTTTATACATATTTTAATAATGCATCACTTAGCTCTACTCCCACTAGTTCTGTATATTTTGATAGAACTAAACTTAAAGATGCCCTTAAATTCCTCCTTTTCAATACTTATGTTAGATTCGGGCCGTACATTTTCAAACAAATATTAGGAATTCCTATGGGTGGAAATGCTAGCCCTTTAATTGCAGACTTATTCTTGCTTGCTTTAGAATTTAAATATATAAAAGACTTAGTTGACAGTAGCAAGAAAAATAAAATCCCAGAAAAATTAGCACTTGCTAAACTGTTAAGTAATAATAGTAGATATATTGATGATATTCTTGTTTGCAATTTGTTAAATTTTAATCAAGTTGCTAAACTTATTTACCCTAATTCTATTCCCCTCACACAATGTAACGTAAATTATAAAGTTGAAAATGTTCTTGATATAAATATAGAGATTGTTAATGAACAGTGCATACTTAAAGTATATCACAAAGTTGATGATTTTAATTTTAACGTAATAAACTTTCCTTTCCCTAGTAGTAATATCGATAGTAAAATAACTTATAATTGTTTTTATTCCCAATTAATAAGATTTTGTAAAATCTGCACTAAAGTAGATGACTTTTGGGCTAGAGCTAGGTTACTATACAGACTCTTAGTGGACAGAGGTTTTGAGGCAAGTAAATTGTTCCATAAATGTAATCTTTTTAGGGTCAATTATTGTGACTGTATTCTAAAATTTGACATCAATAATTTTAATCAAGCATTTTTAACTTGAAGTTTCTTGTATAACCTCTGCTTACTTTTTGTCTGTATTTATTGTTTTTTGTCTGTATTTATTGTTTCTTTTTTTCTTTTTCTTTTTCTTTTATTAATATTAATATTGATGATTTTTTAAATTTATTGTTCTTGTTAAAAGAGTACTCTTTGTTTAAATCTGTTGTTACTTCATATTTTGCAATTATTTGTCTTTATATTATATGTATTCATTGTCGATAGTATCAATTGCTTACTTTTGCGATTTCCTTAGTTTATTTGTGCTATAAATGTAGGTTATTTGTAGGGTAGTTCTTGATAGGGGTCACTTGAGGCATGCTATGCTTACAGGTACCTACCCGATAGCACTATCGTTAGTGAGTGCTGTACTGTATTTTATATATTATTTTGTAATAGTATAGATATCTTATCAATATTTGTATTTTGTACTATTGTTAATGTCTTGTCATGTTGCAAATTTGATTTTAAATAATATTTTGACATTTAACATGTAGTTTCTTTATTCATGCAGAGTTTAGTAAAATTTGCCAGAACGTCCCGGACTTCCTAAACTTGACTACTTCCTTTAACGTGACGATAGTGCGTTGTTATATGTGCGATTAGTTTGCTTGGGAAACAGATTAACTTGCTCATGTAGTAATGTACACCCTATGTGGTGGATTGTGTTCTTTTATTTAATAATTTTCATTTTAGTAAGCGTTGTTTCCACATACCGATTTTGATAATTTAATTTGACTTTATATTGTCCTTGTCCCAATTTTGGTTTGTTTAGTTTGCAAGTTTTACATTTTAATATATAAATGTCCAGGCCGAAGGCCGGTTACTCCTAAATTACAGGCTCACTTTTGATCGCCTGGACAAAATTGACACCTAAATGTCACGAAAGTTCTTAATATTGACAAAGAAATGGTGCGAACAGTTTTAAAATCACCAAACTAATGGAAAAAACGCCTTAAAATCTGAAAAATAATGCTGAACATTAATGAGGGAAAGAAGGAGGTGGGGGGGGGGGGGGGGCGAAAATCAACCATCTCTCCTTAGCACACTGCTCATCTACACCGGTTACATTACAGCCTCTAGGTTACTTGTTCACTAAACGATTACAGAGTTACCTCCAGCAAAACAAATTCAGGAATCACATATTACACTATTTTGATTACCTTATTCATTACTGAGTTAGTTGCACAAGCTTCGTCTCTACTTCATTGTTTGTGAGTAACCAATTTAAGTTTGAGTTTCTATAAAAAGCTCGCAAGAAAACGTCTGTAATTACATTAACATTTGTATTTACTAAAACTAGAAACATGTTTGCAAAATTGCCCTAAATATTCTATTTATAATACATATACATCATAGTACGGGCAACACGTGGGTCAAATAGAAGTAATTTATGTAAGAACTTTGCTCTCGTGGTGCTCCTCCCTCCCTCACATAAAGCAATGATAGTAAGTGACTGATTATGTAGACCAGTTATGTTACAGTCAGTGTATTCTATTCTGAATACACGAATCTAACAGTGCAAGGGACTGAAGTTCTCGATAAGAGGCTTTAGTTATGACGTTATTCTTGACTTACAGTGTGCTGGCTTAATAATCCAGAAGGTTTGATAGCCTCTGAAGTACTATTTTAACTAAATAACTTACTGTGCATTCCAGGCAAGATAATATGCTTGTCAAATGGCTGTGGCGTGAGTAATAGTTAGCCATCGTCACTCAAATTACCCCCCCCCCCCTCCTCCTTTAAGGGGAGATGGTTGGTTTTTCTGGTCCCCATTCTCCCTCATGCTTAGGCCCTTTAGTTTTCATATTTTAAGAAGTTGAGCCCATTAGTTTGGCGATTGTAAGACCTTTCGCCCCTTTGCTTTGTCAATATTAAGACTTTTTGCGTAATTTAGGCGGCGAAAAATGCAGAAATATATCTTGAAGGGGAATCCTGGCGTTGTTTTTTAAAGTTTAATTGAGTTCTAGGGAAGTAACTAGGAAAATAATATATAAATACAAAACTCGAACAAATAGTGAACCCCCTCCCCAATAAACCGTGATTATATATGTCGGTTTACATTACAGTGTGTGTGTTCTATTTTGCATGCACGGATTTTACAGTGCAGCCAAGACGTGTGTGTGTGTGGAATGGATGTGGTGTAAGTAAAAGTTTTCGTCCCCCGTCGCCGCTCCCCACCTCTTACATCGGTTAAGGGGGTAGAACTCGGTTTTTCTGGACCCCCTTCTCCCTCATGTTTAGCATAATAGTTTGAGGTTTTAAGACGTTCGTTCCGTTAGTTTGGCGATTTTGAGACCTTTCGCCTCATTTTGTTGTCAATATTAAAACATTTCTTGCCCTTTAGGTGTCGATTTTTTTTCCTGGCGGGCGAAAGCGAGCCTCTAATTTTAGAAGAAACCGGCCTTTGGCCGGGAAATTTTTCTATCGAAAAATGTACAAATTTATCTTGAAAGGGGGTCTAGGGGGTGTTTTTCTAAGCTTGATGGAGGTCTAGCGAGGAAACTCAAAAATAAATTAATAGATAAATATATCGACCAAAAACCAAGCACTACCCCCTTAAGCCACATAAGCTAAGTGGTGTCGCCATTTGCTCCTCTGTCCGACGCCCGATAAATTTCTGTGTAAGAGTTTTCCTTCACTCCGGCCCGGCGATAACTTTGTCGGTCTCCAGGTGGTTGCTTGCTGCTTGAGCGAATGGGATTAAGTGGGTAGTGTTTGGTTTTTGGGCTATATATATATTTATTCATTCATTTTTTAATTTCCTCGCTAGACCTCCATCAAGCTTAGAAAAACACCCCTTTAGACCCTCTTTCCAGATAAATTTGTACATTTTTCGGTAAAAAAATGTGCCGGCCGAAGCCGGTTTCCTCTAAAATTAGAGGCTCGCTTTCGCTCGCTAGGAAAAAATGACACCTAAAGGGCATGAAAGGTCTTAATATTGACAAAAAAAATTAAGCGAAAGGTCCCAAAATCGCCAAACTAACGAAACGAACGTCTTAAAAACTCAACATTAATATGCAAAACATGAGGGAGAGGGGGGTTCATAAAAAGCAAGTAGTACCCCCTTAAAGGCAGAGTCACACAGGGTGCTTTCGATGGCAATTTTAGATCGGCAATACTATTCTGGTAACATTAATAGGTATGATTTCCATATGATCGTCCACAGAAATGAAGATAAACTATTTTAGATGATTCATTTTGCATGGGAGTTTAATTTATAATCTGTCAGACTATACATGACGAAAAGTATTGATTAGCAAAGCGTCTGTGTGCCACAGCCTTAAGTGCCCAAAGTAGGAGGGTGTCGTAGCTGTGCCTGAATGACTGGGTTGAGTGTAGGAGTAGGTGGGAGAGGTTCGAACGATGGCTTGCAGTACTGGGTGATAGATATAATGCATCTTAGGTAAAAAAAAACACAGAAAAAAATGAAAAGTGGGGATTGGGCAAGAGTATATATAGATAGATAGATAGGTACTTAGAGTTAGAGTAATAGTTGTAAGATGTTGGGGTATTTGGACACGGGTTATAGATGTGAGGTGTCTGAGTGCTTGGGCTGTGAGTAATTGATATAATATCGTTGAGTGCTTAGAGAAAGAGTAATATACCTACTGTGCCTGAGTGAGTAGATACAGTAAGAGTAATGCCAAACATTTTAAACAAAAGTAAAGGAAATCAAGCAACATCAGGTATTGATCTGTACTGACCTGTGTGAGAGCAGGAAAAATATCTCACCCAAACATTCATTCTTACAGTAAAAACGGGAAAACAAGTTTGGAAGAATTTTGAAAGAATCATAGATACACTATGAACTTAACAGTAAAATTAAAGAAGACATTTATTAATGAAACAAAGCTGCATCATCAATAATGCAGGATGATGATAATAATATAAGTATGTTTTTTTATTAAGCGCCATGTGTGTCTTTTAAGAGTTATTCACTAGCACAGATTGAAATATCAGATGAGACGTCACTAATTTCCGATAACTCCAGTTTCTTTGTTCTCTTCTAGGTGAACAAAAGCAGTTCACTTCTAGTTAAACAAAAGCGTCGAATGAGAAGACACTGTCCAAACATCTGCACCTATCAAGCATCGAACCCCAATCCTCTCGGTTGTGAGCCAAGCACTCTACCAACTATACAACAGGCCACTTTGTAGACTCCTTTTTTAGAGTGCCACCATCGTGGTCAAACATTGTTATGGTATATTGTGAACAACCAGAGAGCCAAACACTAAACTTCAACCTGAAAAATTATAAACTCGCATTGTATTGCCTATATTATCTACACATTTAAATAGACATACAAATTTATGATTATCTCTCATTCAATTACATTATTCATCCCTTAAATCGTTCCCATCTATCCCTTTCTTCCTTTCTGCAATATCACGTCACACTCAGAGAAAAATGATCGCTCTGTCTGGTCTCCATTCAGTGCTAGCCATCAATTCTTGGGTTGGCTTAAGTGGAGGCAGACCCTTTTTCTGGACCCCCTTCTTCCTAATGTTTAGCCCCACTAGTTTTGAGATTATAAGACGTTCGGCCCATTAGTTGGGCGATTTTAACACCTTTCGCCCCATTTCGTTGTCAAATTTAAGACCTTTCGTGCCATTTAGGTGTCGATTAATTCCTTGCGAGCGATAGCGAGCCTGCCATTTTAAGAGGAACCGGCCTTCGGCCGGGAAATTGTTCTACCGAAAAATTTACAAATTTATCTTAGGGGGGTCTAGGGTGTGTTTTTCTAAGCTTGATGGAGGTCTAGGGAGGAAACTAAAAAAATAAATGAATAAATAAATTAATAGACCAAACAAACGGTCTGCCTCCCCTTAAGGGAAATCATTCTCATCTAATGCACTCCAGCCATTCCTCTTCACACACCGAGCATTAGCCTTTGTTGACACACGTTTAAAAGAGTAATGGATGTGGGTTGGTCATGGATGGAGGTACTTTACAATAGAGGAATGATATAACTAGGTTGCCATTTTGGTAACTCGGAAATATCTTTTGGAAGTTGATTTACATTGTTTTATAACGTGTTAATTCACCTTTACTGCAAATTATCTATGCTATCTACTACGCTTCTCCGATTGATATTTTGGTATGCAATTATACCCTATTAACAGTGGAATATACAGACAAATGCTACCCAATATGTTTGCAGTCGTCCTGCGTCTGTTTCTTGAAGGGTCTCCAGTTATGGCACAGGACGAGTCTGATTACTGTGTAGAGCTGTTGTGATTGTTGAAGAATGGTTAGTGAGGAATTTGAGGTGGGTGCATAATAGAGTGAAAGGATACAAAGAGAGGGAAGGAGTACTTGCTACTTGAGTGGTTAGAGTGCCCTGTACATTGTCCACGGTCTGTCACTCTTACTATCACCTTCTGTAATATTTGCGGCCTTTCCTCTAACTTTCCCTCTATTGAACACCACCTCTCCTGTAATAAACCTGATCTTCTTTTCCTTACTGAAACTCATGTGTGTGAATCAACTACCAGCAGCCCCTTCTCTGTATCCTCCTACTTTCTCTATCTTAGTTTCAAAGCCAAAGGTGGATGTTGTGTATACATACACAACAATCTCACTTGCTCTCGTGTTTCCGACTTCGACATTCAAGCTATACAAAATATGTATTTTTTTATATTTATATTTGATAGTGACAGATATCTTGAATGTAAAGGCGATAGTAGGGTTGAGTGGTGGGTGATAACTACCGTGTTTGATGGAGGAGCAATAATGGTTTGGTGGTTTCCACAGGTACGCCACGGTAGCCTTGTCCGTTTCCCCGTCATTTAGGTGTGACTTTAACCTCATGACACCGGGACAAGTGGCTTAATTCTCCACTTATGGTAATGCACAATATTAACAAAAATTAGGGCACGGTTTGAAACAAGCTGTGGCAAAGTATCATACTGATCCAACTGTTTGTTAATAAGTTATTCCCGAAAAACGATGTCACACGGCCTCTGAAACCCATAGTAAGTGTAGGTTACCTGGTTACTGGGTTATATTATTTTCAAAACTTCAACACCTGAGCCAACTTTTTCCTAACTAAATACAACCACTATGTTTATTAAAACTAGCGAAAAACACTAAACATATTACTTTCGCAACTAGGTTACTGTGTTCTTCGACTCTGAACAAATGCAAAATCATAGCTATGTTTGGCCAAAAGTTGCCTTGGGATTTCGATAAATCAGGCTTTGTGGGTTTGCAATTTGTGAAAACCCGAGCCAAATTTCGAAATTAGGTTACTGTATTTTTCAACTCCAAAAACTCGCCAAATCCTAGCCAACTTTTGCCAAAACTTGGCTCGGGTTTTCAGAAGTTTGGGTTTTATGGGTTTGTAAATTGGGAAAGTACGAGCCAAACTTCGAAATTAGGTTACTGTCTTTTTCTACTCTTTAACAATCGCAAAGTCTGAGCCAACTTTTGGCAAAAAGTGGCTCGGGTTTTCGAAATATAGATAATATCCTAAATGCTTTAGAGCTTGGCTCCTAAAGGTTCACAGATTCAAATGGGTGAGTTGGTATGGTTAGTGTGTGTACACTCTTAGACACAAATTAAGCCGCTTAAGGCCTTTTCTGACTCCTACAATACAGCGGCTGAACGGAAACCTAGAAATTAGTATATACTAGATACAATATATTATTAGACAAGATTGGATTGAGTATGGAATACCTTCGACAATATGAAACAAGATTTATGTCCTAGAGCGTACAAAGCCTACGGAGGCACATCTTACCAGAGATGAAGCGAAAGAGTTATTCACGACAAATATCAAAATATATATATAATACAAAGTCAAAGTGCAATGTGCACGAATTTACTAAGATATCAAAGTTTTGGCATTAAAGAGCTTTCGGACACACGGGTCTGAGTACATGATTAGATTGATATCCAAAATTCGAAAATGGATGTTAATCGTGATCGTGTACTCAACTTTTAACTGTGGTGGTGGTGTAATGGTTTAGATGCTCATGTTCTGGGTGTGGTGTCCCGAGTTCGAATCCTGGGAGGACCATATGCTTTCATTAGTTTATTCAAGTACATTGGGGTTTGTAATGGATGTTTAATGTTAAGAACGGGGTGTTACTTATACGGCGCATCAGTCTAGTGGTTGCTAACTCGTAAGTTATTATTAACTTAGTGATAGTGATCATATCTTGCTACAAGATGGAAGAGACTTATTACAGACGACATAATGTGTTATAATTTTGCCAGTCCGAAAAAAAAAAAAAAAAAAAATCATGACCATTCTACACATTTTAACATAGTCTTCCCGAACAACAAATGTCTCTTCGTTAATTCCAAAATTATTTAAACGAGGAGAATTAACATGAAAATTATGTTAGAAACGTCTATTAACTCTGGATTCTTGAAACTAAACGGGTTAACGACATTTCGGACTCATAATAAACAAAACATATATATATATATATATATATATATGAATATATATATACAGGTGTATATATATATATATATATATATATATATATATATATATAAATATATATATATATACCGGTATATATATATATATATATATATATATATATATATATATATATATATATATATCATAAGGACATTAATTAATACACTTAACTAGTAGGAAGTAAAGTCGTGAATATTCATAAGGTTACAACCATTTACATCTTATAACTTTTAGAGCTGAGTTATGAAGCATCTGGGATAACATGAAGCTATACATTGTATTGTCTCGTATGGTTTTGACACAGAACGGTAGTAATGTGAACCCTCGAACAGCCAAACGAGTCTTCTAAATGAAAAAATTAGGTAAAGGATTTATGAATTTTTTGTATTCAGTTCAGTATAGCTTCGAAAGCTTATGTCACTATACAGTATATGCAGAAGAGTAGTCTGTTACTGTACTGTACACGTTGAACGTTCTTATGCATGGTTTCTCAATTGTTCTACTTACATGTGGTCAATGCTAGATTAATCATTCTATGTGTATCTCTTTTATTGAAGATCCAAGGGCATATAAGCTACGTTCATAAAATGTACACGGATTGAGTCTACGACGCTTCAAATGTTGTATCGTTAGATGTTGTACAGTCACGCATACTAAAAGCTGCTCAGGGTTGGGTCCTTCCTTCTCCTCCTCCACTTTTGACAGGTGTTAGGGGTGGAATCGGGTCCAAGTCTACCCCACCTTCCACCAGCAAACTATCTCCAACTTCCCCACTTTCCTCCTCTAGCTGCCAGTTAGTGATTAGCCACACTTGTTCTCATGTCTTGTAAATACTAGCTAAAGTATCATTGCACACGCTTACAATGGCCAATCCCATAATGAGTCTATATACACAACAAGCGAGTTACATGAATCTCAGCTGTAGTGGTCTTCTGCCTCTCTCTCTCTCTCTCTCTCTCATCGCACATACTTTCTACGACCAGGATTCGATGTGATTTAATTATGTAATAATACCGTAATTAAATCTAATATCATACGGTGTTAAGGATAACGTATATACCATCATTATCATACAGTTCAACGTGGCCTCTATGATCTATTCCTGGGTTCTCAAATCACTTACGACAATCGTTTGTTTAACATGAAAGACAAAAAGGACAAAATACATGGCTGGAATAGTGTTGCGACTGTTATCGATTGTTTGTTTCGTTCATTCAGTTTCTCTCATTTAATCAATGACATATATACAATATACGGTCTGTGTTTCCTTGTATGTGGCCTATATATAATATACGGTCTGTGTTTCCTTGTATGTGGCCTATATACAATATACGGTCTGTGTTTCCTTGTATGTGGCCTATACGCTCATTTTTCAATCAATTTAAGGTAAAACATGTTATATACCTTACGATCAAAGTCGGTGTAAGGTTTGAGTATCGAGGCCTTGAGTAGCAGTGCTCGCCTTCTCACTTCCCCTGCCTCTGTCTCTGTCTGTGATCCCAGCCTCTCACCTAAACCATATTACAAGGTTTATGTTGGTTATTGAGATGAAACCTCGAAATCATGCTTCATTTGTCAAGATTAACATAGTAGTATCCACACTCTCAATATATATTATACGTTCAAATCCTGTGTGTGTGTGTGTGTGTGAGAGAGAGAGAGAGAGAGAGAGAAGCCACAACCAAACTTCGTGTATCCCACTTCGTTTTTATAGTCATTTTGATAATGCAAATGCATAATGTAGTAATATTGGCCATTGCAAACGTGCGCAATAATAGGTTAGCTATAAATTACAAACAATTGGAACAAGTGTGGCTAAACACTAACTGGCAGCTAGAAGAGGAAGGTGGGGAGTTGGGGATAGTTTAGGGGTGGAAAATGGGGTAGACTTGGACCCAAGAAGAATCTAATAAGGAAACAGATCTTAAACGAGCTCCCAATTGATCCCTAGTCTTGACCAAGCACCCCTGAAGATGGCTCTGCCATCGGTGGTATACATCGTCTGCACACTTACAAATGTCTCACTGGGAGGTGCCAGATGGCGTGGCGGCAGATACAAACTTGACACCAAAACAACACGGTCACAGCTGTGTTGTTTGTGGAAAATGCAAGCGGAAACAAAATAATATCATATATCACTTCTTTCCCAAAGGTAAGGTGAAATGCTTAGTAATAAGTAGGGTGTATCTAAGAGTATACAGTATATAGTATACTCACATACGAGTATACAGTATATAGTATACTCACATACGAGTATATATCATGGCTGACTGAATACAGATTTCGGAGACATAAATAGCTGACCCATGACCCTGACCCATTTGTGTCATTACAGATGTTTGTTATGGCTCAAGAACCTTAAACATCATTCTGAAGACGAAAATACCTGATCAGCTGAACAAGTCCTGTGTTGTGTGAAGCAGCCACTTTTAAGATAGCGGGGTTGGCCGTCTGACGTCTGATGCTACACAATTTACAGATGTTATAAATAATATAAATAAATAGTATAATTTACTCACGTTGTATTATATGCCATTCACCTGATCGGTTATCTTTAATATAAGACATAACCTCAATTTTATGTTTTTAGTTTTTGTGGAGTGTGAGGTTGGAATTACTTGCTTATAGAATATTATTTATGAATACACAGAAAACCAATAAACGGTAGTGGAGAAATTCCCCCTAGCATTGTATTGTGCTGCAGTGGTCGACCTGAATAGTAAACACGTAACATCGAGAGAAAATATATTTATAAACACGTACAACATGAGGCAAAAGGTGTGTTCCACAGTTTCGGTAATGTTGTTGAAGGGATGTGTATTTATTAGTGTATGACGTGTAGGGGTAGAGCTGCAGAAACATATCTTATTCGAGAGACAGTCACTGGGATGATTGCTGTGGTTGTCTCACATATTCCATCGTGAGAGATAATTGCGTACCGGTATGTCTTTATTTACTCCTCGCCAATTAAGCAGTGCAAGTAATATGAGGAACTGTATGATTCACAGTGTGTGTGTGTGTGTGTGTTTGTTTATTTACTTTTCACTAAACTTACGAACACTATGGGGAACATATGGCTGAAATCCATACAGGTACTGAAACAAATTTAAATGTAAAGAACAAAACCAATACAAGATATAGACGTTGAATAACCTACACATATAACAAAGGTATTATATTAGATAAAGTATTTTATACAGAAAAAGGTAAAAATTGCTGCAAAAATACTAGATTTTATACATGGAATGTAGCACAACATATTTAGTTGTAGTAACACATGGACCGAGGTAGGACAATAATGATAATGACAACATGGGGATTACAATTAAAACATCATGAGTGACAACAGTAGCCTACTATTTAGATATAGGCCTATAAAAGCTATACTGAATTGTGAACAATGAAGAGATATTGAGTACTGCAAGCGGTAGCCTATAGATATTAGAAACTATATAGTTATAGCTCGAATATAACAGTTTTCTAAAGAACGGTACATTTTCTAGTGAGGGGTATAAACTGTATAGTTACTATTCAAAATTAACCGTTCTCTATTACTGGGTGCTTGACGTTAGATGGGGTAAGTATCAGGAGCATACAACCAAAAGCAGAGAGTTACTTCTCCTTATTTGATACTTCTTGCTTGGACCCGACTCCCCCTTTCCACCTGTCCAGGGTGGAGGGGGTGAAGGAAGGACCCAACCCTGAACAGTTTTTAGTACGCGTGAGTGTCCTTGGGCAGTGAGGAAGGTGAAGAGAGGTAGTTGTGGGTTCTGAGGTTGTGAAACGCCGTGAACGTCTGTCCCAACTCTCTTCTTAACTGGCCTAGCTGTTTTTTCAACCCCCATTAACGGTTAGTATTGCTGTTATTCATACACCAAAACAGTTTTTTCTAGCATATTTGGCACGAAATATGATGCTGATTATGTATTAATATAGATTTACATAATGTTATCATTAGACTTCGCCATGCCAGGATTTAATAACAAAATACATCCATATGGTTGAATATCTATGCCGCTTGTTGTTGGCGGCATGCTGGGAAGGGTTGGGTATTTGCTTGTGTCTGTGTAACTAGAACGTTGAAGAGCACTTCAGAATTGCGAAACTTATGGTTGCCTTGGATCTGCCTTGCTTAGGCCAATCGGCTTTCTGCAGACTCCCATTTTCTTATGTTCTTATGTTCTTATATATTTTGTTTATACATATCATGATTATTTATCTCAGGGACTATGTCTCCAGCCTCTGATATACAGTTGCGAATATTATAACTCTTGAGCTAAATCTACCCGAAGGAGGTGCTGAAGTAGGTATTGAAATTCGTTGGTATTGAGCAAAGTATATAATGATGGCTATTGTACTTCCAGAGTGTACGTGGGACTGGTTATGGCATCCTCTGTTCACGCTAGAATGTCTTCACCAACAACCTCTAAAGTAAGTCTAGTAATAGTAAAGAACTATTGGTGCAGATTCATCACCTCTATATTTTCCACTTGAACGTATCTTCCGGTACTCTTACTAATGAAATACAATTTAAATCCTTAGCACTAGTCCATCACCTACTATGTGCACAATACTTTGTGCTAGAAGCGCGTGCAAGAGTGAAGTTTGATCATTCTGCCACTTTGTTTTCGTCTCCCAAGTTTGTGTTCTAACTGGCCGGTCCGTTTATACCAACTCGTGCACGGCATGTATACATAATTATCATATCTCTCTCTCTTGGTAATACCCCCCTACTGGCAACATAGATGATGATTACAATACGCCCTGAGGGGAGAGAGGGCCCTCAACCTATCGTGTATCCATCTGGATGCCTAATAAAGCCCCTTTCAAACATACGACAAGCCGAGCCAAATTGTGCGTCAATTTCGTGTGCTTTTGCTTACTTTTGGGTATAACTGGTCGATCAGTTAGCACACGTTATGTTTGGATAGTTATGAGTATATATAGCGGTACGCCTGCGGTCGTGTTTTTACGTTGAGGAACAGGTGTCCCTCGAGTCCGGATCGACCTGCATTTATTGTATGTTATGTCCTTATTTTATCTCGTAAGTACAAAACTTGGCTCGAGTTTCCGTATTTAGGTACTTTTAAAGGTTAGATTTTTGTTTTCTTACCCATATTCACTCGTTAAACGTTTTTAACCCTTCATTTACCCTGAGCTTCAAAGGCCTCCCCACGTGTGTGTGTATGTGTTTTTTTTTTTTTTTAATATTCCTGGAGTAATGCATTAATGGCATTTAATACAGTTTTATAGGGTTTTACCATAATACTCTTCCAGAAAGTATACTGAAACGGCACTTGTTTAGCTTCTAAAGAAAAACAAAATTACCTCTCAAACGTCCTAAAGTATCCTTGATTTATACCGTAAGTCTTTAACCCCTTATGTACCAGCGATGTTTTTCTTTTTTAATTTCATCAAAGCTATATTTAGAGAATTTTGTTAAGCTTATAAAGGATACATGGTAGCATAGCCTACAGTAGATCTGGACTAGACACGAAAATGGAACTTTGCAGTAAGGGACCCAACATCGGAACACGAACCCCCAAGTTCGAACCTCGAAACCGCGAAAATGTGATGTTTTCGCAGTTTCGAGGTTCGAACTTGGGGGTTTGTTCTCCGATGTTGGGTCCCTTACTGCAAAGTTCCATTTCCGTGTCCAGTCCAGATATACTGTAGGCTATGATGGTAGTTAACAGGATTAACTGAGATAGTCTGTAGTCCTTTCATTGGTAAACGTCCCTCCTAAGATGAATGAAATAGACTAATAGTTGCCAAAATATAATGAAAAGGACGTCTCCGTTACTAATTGGGTTAACCTACAGTATACCTTTCTAGTACAGTTAATTTTGCAGAAGCCTACAATGCGTTTAAGTTATCGTGCACATCAAGTACTCCAGTATTCAATAATGTACGTTTATTGTGCTTTGTGAATAACAGATAAGAAAACATATGTATAATCCTGAATATTGAAGCAGAAAGAAACACAGAAGGATTGTTATCCAACTGGTACTTACAAAACCGAGGATAGTTTACTTCTTCCTAGTAAAAGTTATGATATGTGGTTCTTGCTCATCGACAAAATCCATTGTTTTTGCAGGGAAGCTAAGAACTATCACAATTTTACAAACAAACATTTAATTACAGGTCCTGCCAAAATGTTATTCTGTTAAGGAAGTAGTTTGGAAAACGCTACCACTGAATTATTCTAGAATACCATGGCTCAAAGGATGCACATTGTATTATTCATGTACTGCAGTTCGAAGCTTTATAAATTATTCGATAATATATTTGAGGAGCTTAGAAGAACAAAGCCGCATACGCCAATGCTCCCGTATTCTAAAACCACACTTAAGTTCTGCACTAAACATTCATGAACGAAATATACAGAAGCAAAATATAATGCTCTGTTTGAAGCCGAATTATATTTAGCCTTTTATCACAAATTTGGACTTGGTTATATTTTCTTCGTTCGATGTATGGTTAGGGAAACACTTAAGTGCGATTCTAAAATACGGGGATGAGTGCTAATTTGTGATTAAGGGCTAACTATCATTCAGTTTCAGAAAGATCACTAAATGTTGTTCCTTTTTGTTTCATTCATGAAGGTTTAGGGCAGGTCTATGCAGCAATTAGAAAATATCCAAAATTGTATAGCTAAAAATATATGATTAGTTTCCGAAATATATGAAAGAAATATGTTATCTATAGGACACTGAGTGATAAATGTGTATGTAAACATGACAACACTCAGCTTAATAGGCTTAGTTTGATAAGAAATAAGCAACCCCTCCCCCCCAATCAAATCAATGAAGACGACCAAAAGATATAGCGCTAAAGTACTCTACAATCAGGAACATATATAAGTTTACTGATCCGAATCTTTAATCTTTTACAGCCAAATTCTGAAGCGTCCGTGCTATAATTAATTAAGCATTGTATTAAGTCTCGTTTACATGCAATACTGACTCAAGTGGGTGTGTCGCCATTTATGCTCTTGACTGTGCATCACTACATTTCAATTATTATTTGTTTCATCGTAAAGACGTAATACTAAAAAGTTAACAGAGATATACGAGTCTGTGATAACATAATTCAGGAGTTAACTTTTGTGCGAAGAATATATAGGCACTCATTTTGTAAAGAAGAATTGGCATGATAACACAATAGTACTTTATTGACTTCTAAAATGTGGGCTGCGTTTTTTCATAGATTACAAAATCTATTGGTTGTCGTTCATTTGGGTTTCATGTATATTCTTCTAGTGAATTTTCCCTGGATAGATTTTTTTGTATTAAATGACAAAAGAAAGCTAAGGACCAAAAGAAGTCTAATCGTTATTGTGCAGTATGACGTCTTATATTAATTGAAAACAAAGGCAGTTAATTCTTTACCCCTTCACCATTACGTAATTTTCATCATATTCTGGTTACCATTAGACAATTTTCTTTAGTTTGTAATCTACCTACAGTATACGACTCAAATGGGTAAATACAATCTCCATAAACCTCCTTAGCAACAATGGTCCTTTTTAAACTGGATAAATATATCTAATTTTAGCCAGAATCAAAAGTAAAAAGGCATCATGGTGCTGAAGGAGTTAACCCCTTGTGTACAGTTGGTCAAGGATGAAAGTATACAGTTTTTCGTCTGCTATAGCCACACATGGTTTGTCATGTTGGCAGCCATGACAGCCTTTCCACTAGCCCAAACCATCCCAACACACATGGGGTTTATTATATTGATACATTAATTATTATACGGAGTGCTTCGAAAAAGCGTTTCCATAAATATCAAAAGTTAGAGAATTATTCATAAACCTTCAGGGTGACTGAATACTGTTATGGAGCTAGCAAAACAAAGCTGGGGGCATACGCTGGAACAGCGCGTAGCCGCGGCGCTCGCCTCCGTTTCATTGCCCTTTGGATCACATATAATCCAGTCTTGGGGATGAAAGTGAAATATCAATATTTACCTACTTATTAATTAACAAGTATTATTAGATTCCTCTTTCTACTCATTATTTATTATGAATGTTATAATGTTAAGTGTATATCGTAATATCTTTTATAGCCACTCCATATTCGTCTACTTTAGATACACAAAAATCTAATTCCTAAACGTGGACGTAAGGAAGCCTGTGTTCAATAGGGTAATGACCCAGCAATTTTACTCATCTTGCGAGCGCCATTGCTTTATGAGTCAGTCCTCGAAGCATAATGAGGCTTTACTTGTGATTTTTATTTATTTATTTATTTATTATTATTATTATTTTTATCAGCAGAACACCTGCAAACCAACTGCAACATTGATATCACCATACCCTACATTATTAGCCACATATTACCACGTGTGAAAATGGACCTGTATTCCACTGAAATATCGTATATAGGTAGACGTTTTGATTTTCGTTTTCACTCTCGCATTTCTTGTATATCTATCAATAACATTAAGTGTTTAATATCTCCGAAGTGATATTCACGTCAAAGATTATAGAGCAATATATTCATATTTCCGTCTGACAACTAAGTCCAGGAACACGTTTTTAAACACCCTGTATAAGGTGGGCGGGCTCTGAGATATGGCTACCAGGGCTGCCAACATGACAAACTATGTGTGGCTGTAGCAGACGAAAAACTGTATACTTTCATCCTTGACCAACTGTACCTGCCACGTATGATTATTTATATCTTTGCTATATTTAGACGATTTTGTGAAGTTCAAGAAGGATCTGTGGTAGCAAAAGGGCTACGTGAGATAGGTCGAAGCCTGTTAATTTATGGAGTCCCCTTTCTAACTGAAGAACATTTCTAAATATAGCTACTATTAGACGATAGTAACCCCTTTCGTAACGGCGACTTATTTTTTTATTTTATAATAGCTACTAATAAAATAAAATTACGTCGCCGGTACGAAAGAGGTTAATAAATAATGGAGCATTATGTTACCTCATTTATAGTGAGCCGATGACGATAAACAATTCATTTTACTAATTATAATATATGTCCGATTATACAAATTTATGAAAATCGTATTTGGGATAAATAATTTATTTCCTGTGCTTGATCAGTATTCCTGATTTATTAAATATGCACCCACAAGTACGGACAAAGCCTAGCATGGTCATTGGTCGACTGTTGGTTTGTAAAAGAATGAATGTTTATTATGAAACATATCTATGCAAAATGCAAGGGCAGACCGGGAAGGAGAGAGAGAGAGAGAGAGAGAGAGAGAGAGAGAGAGAGAGAGTGTACAAAGGAGTACAAAGGAAATCAAGCAACAACAGATTTAGTGACCCTTCTAGGTTGCTTGTCCTCCAAAACACTGAGGATCAAGTGTCCAAACAGTGGTTTAGAGTGGGTAAGGGAACATTGGAAAGGGAATTACTGCCCTGGAACTAATGTCCGTGGCAGGATTAGGAAGTAGTAGGGGACAGATGGGTTAGTAACTGAGGGGTAAGAGAGAGAGAGAGAGTCCAGGTGAGAGAAGTGACAGGTGTGACAGTGTTGTAGGGATCGAAGAGGGGTGACATTATAAGGTTTGGTCGATTTCCCTATCACCTATCTCTCTTTTCAGTCTATAATTTCCTTTCATTCTTTATCCCCTCATCCTCACCTCTCTCTCTCTCTCTCTCTCTCTCTCTGTCTCTCTCTCTCTCTCTCTCTGTCTCTCTCTCTCTCTCTCTCTCTCTCTCTCTCTCTCTCTCTCTCTCTCTCTCTCTCTCTCTCTCTCTCTCTCTCTTTCTCCCTATATATTCTTCTTATGTTCTTATATATATAGGAGTTAATATAAGGGGAGATGGGCTTATTTATTTGCTCATTTATGTATATTTTTTATTATTGTTCTAGTTTCCTCCCTAGACCTCCATCAACTATAAAAAAAGAAACATCCATTAGACCCCCCTTCTAGATTAATTTATCCATTTTTCTGTAGAAAGATGTCCCGGCCGAAGGCCGGTTCTTCCAACATTACAGGCTTACTATCGTTCGCCAGGAAAAAATCGACACCTAAATAGCACAAAAGGTCTAAATATTGACGAACAAATGGGGCTAAAGGTCTTAAAATCGACTAACTAATGGGGCAAACATCTTAACATCTGAAAACTAATGGGGCTAAACATGAGGAAGAAAGTGGTCCAGAAAACTGGCCCATCCCCCCTTAACACGGCCCTATAGTCCACTTGGACTTATTGCGGAAGCGATCTTTGTTGTTAATATTTGCAGCTCTAAATACCTTCCACTGAGCAATGCCTTTTCCATGTATGAACATTTGCTTCCCCACCCGATCCCCCTCGACATAGGTTCCTATAACAAGTTCACTGGAATAGTGTTAGGTTTGGCCAGAATAGGTTACGGGAAGATAGGAATGATTGGATTAGTTTAGGATAAGATTGGTAAGGATCGGGTAGGTCTGCATGAGTTCGGTATGAATTTGATAGGATTGGATTGATTACATTAGAAAAATTAGGTTAGGCAAGGCTTGACTATAGAAACGGATGAATTAGGCTAGGCGTGGGGAGGATTGGTTTGGTTATGATTAGAAACGGATGAATTAGGCTAGGCGTGGGGAGGATTGGTTTGGTTATGATTAGCTATATAAGTTTAGGATGGGGTTGGGATCATTATAATATCCGATGTCTTGCTTCCTCCTGGGAAAGCCCTGCAAAAGGATGGCCATGGCAGAAACTCCTCCAGGCCACTTTGTCCAGGCATGTTTCCTTTGTTCGTAACACAATGTACCTTCCACTGCCTGGAAGATTATCTGCCATAATTGTATTTGTGCACTTTCTTCCATACCTTTGGATCTTCTGATCACTGTCTGATACAGGCCACCTGTCTATCACCTACCACACCTTCCCACTCTGAACCTGTTTTGGTGACTAAATGGCATTACGATAGGGCAGACTGGGAGGGTCTTCAAGGTTTCTTTATTGATATTCCCTGGACCTCTTTCTTTTCTAATGATGCACACTCCACCTTGAGCCACATACAAGATTTTGTAAAAATTGGAATGGAAACTTTTATTCCTCATCAAAAGTACAGTGAAAGATCTAATTCACCTAAATGGTTTGACCATAATTGTGCTAGAGTAACTGAACAAAAAGCAATAGCCTACAATGCATACACAAGATCAAAAACACATGAAGCCTTTAATTACTTTAGAAACATCAGAAATCATGCCAAAACTGTATTAAACCTAACTAAATCAAACTTTCCTCCACAAGCAGGCAAATAAACTTCTAAATAATCCAAATGATAACAAAATATTTTGGTCTACTCTTAACTCATTTAAATCCAACTTCACTACTGCTTCATCCATTCCACCATTAAAATCTCCGACTGGCAATCTTGTAAGTGACCCACGAGGTAAAGCTAACCTTCTTGCGGATATTTTCTCCACCAACTCAACCTTAGATGAAATAAATCAAGATGTCCCTGTACTTAATTTGAATTCGCCTGAAATTCCCTCACTTAAGATCCACACCAGACATGTCAAAACTATTTTGCAGAATCTCTCAGTAGATAAGGCTCCTGGTCCAGATGAAATTCCTCCAATAGTACTTAAGAATTGCTCCTTGGTGCTCGCTCCTGTATTGGCAAAAATTTTCCGTCTGTGTACTCATACCTCATGCTTCCCAGTACCTTGGAAAGAAGCAAACATCCATCCAGTTCCTAAAAAAGGTGCCTCTTCAGATCCATCAAACTACAGACCAATAGCTATAACTTCCACTATTGGTAAAGTCTTTGAAATTATATTAAATAATCACATAATTAAGCATCTTGAGAATAATAAATTAATCAGTGATAGGCAATATGGTTTTTAGACGATGTCGATCAACTGCAGACATGCTTTGCCTTCTTACGCATGAAATCAACCAAGCTACAGACCAACATGGTGAAACACATACAATAGCACTGGATATATCAAAGGCATTTGATAGTCTGGCATCAATCCTTATTGTCGAAGATGTCACACTACGGCCTTGCATCATTAGTTCCACTAATTTCTTCTTATCTTCATAACAGAAAAATACGTGTAATGGTAGATGGCCTTTATTCTCAATTTAACTCAATAAATGCTGGTGTTCCCCAGGGATCAGTTTTGGCCCCAATTCTGTTTCCTCATTCATATCAATGATCTCATATCTACCACTCATAATCCAATACATTCCTACGCAGATGACTCAACACTCCACAGTTCCTTCACATTTACCAATTCTTTCCCCCAACCCGATCTTATAAATTCAAAAATAAACACTGCAATTTCTCTGAACCAGGACCTTTCTAGAATTAATGGATGGGGACAAAAGAATCTAGTTTCCTTTAATGCACAGAAAACCAAGTACATTCAATTTTCTAACCGACAGAATCTCACTGACTCCCATATATTTTTTAATGATGTAAATATTCCCACTTTCCCTAGTATTGACATTCTCGGTGTAACATTAACTACTAACTTGAGCTGGACACATTATGTTAGAAGCATTGCTAAGAATGCCTCTAAAAAACTGGGACTTCTGTACAGAGTTCGAGAATTCTTCACTGACGAGCAGTTGGCCGTGATATATAAAAGTCATGTGCGTTCTCAGATGGATTACTGTTCACCTCTGTGGGGTGGAAGTGGAAGTGGAGTGGTTGCATTGAGGCAGTTGGACAAAATTCAAAATAAAGCTATTAGATTAATCAATGACCCTGCAATCACACAGGACCTTCCTACATTATCCATACGAAGAAACGTTGCATCCCTTGCATTATTCTACAGATATTTTCACAGCAATTGTTCCGAGGAACTTGCTTCAATTGTGCCGCCTCTCCACATCTTTCCCCGTAGAACTAGGGCAGCTGAGAGTGCTCATGAAATTACACTTTCTCCTCCACAATGCAGAACTTCTGCTTATCAGAATTCATTTATCCCCAGAGCTACTACTCTTTGGAATTCACTTCCCTCGAATTGCTTTCCACAAACTTACAATCTACAAATGTTTAAATCCAGTTGTTACAAAAATTTTATGAATGGAGGATGCCTTTAGGCACATGGACCTTTTTGTTTTATCTGTGTTTTTCCTTCCTCCGTTCATTGTCTCTTAAAAAAAAAAAAAAAAAAAACACAGATGAACGCCCACTGCCTACTGTACACTCGGATACCATAGTCTCTAGCTCACTCATGCAAATCCCTGGACTTCACCTATTTCTAGTTATGGAAGCATATCTCTGGAAACTAATTTATGAATATAATTTTCTATAAATCAACTACAAAACTATATATGCTATTTATTGAAAAGCAAGTTCGATCCTAAAAACAATCCGGATAGATATAGTTGCATAGCGAAAAGCATAGGGGGTCCACGACTTCTCCTGAGTGGGCTAGAGACTATGGTATCCGAGTGTACCTTTCGCCCAACATCCATGTATCTTTCTTAGTATTACATATCCATACGTTCTTTGAGCATGGCCGAACCAGGTCAACGTACCTCTCTTTATACACTCTATCACTCCACATACTATACCCAGATATTGTTCTACCATTCAAAAACACTCATCAGCTTACTTTTTACTTAGTCCATCCAGACTGTTTACACAAGCTGCCGTTCTGGAGAGAAAGAAAATAAACATTATCTTCCCAGTTCTCTGTTGGGAAAGGTGCTCATCACTTGCACAGTCCTCGTCTCACTTTCATACGAAAAAGAAGGGAGCAGTACACTGCTGGTCAGTTACATTTTCACTTCTTGACTGACCATTCTTCCTATCAGGATGCAATAAAGTTCTCTAATCACTCTTCTACCTTTCATGTTTCTTTCTTTTACCTTTTATTTATTAGGCAAAGAGGGTAGGTTAGGTTAAGTTAGGATCAATTGTTAGATTACGATAAGACAGTTTAGTTAAGGTCAGGGTATGTTAAACCATACTAGGAACAATATTCCATTATATTTATGAATGTTTCCACTATGTTATTAGTTAACACATTTCCAGAATTTAGTATTGGCTACATTTCTGTAGACATAAACCGTGGGGACATGTAACAGATGTCCTCAATCTCCCATATATATGTATATCTAGTTATTTATATATGTCCATGTATTTCATTATTCTATTAATCTGCCTATAGTTCATTATATACTATATGTGTGTGTCTCTATGGTATTTTTGCGTATTTATCAATCTATAATGTTTCCTATTGATCGTTCTCCTGCCTTCCTTTCACCACCTGCTGTCTTTCCATTGAGTGACACACCACCTGACTAATTACACACACATCTACCTAAGCTATGTTTACCTGTCTCTCTACCTATGATATGTTACCTATACAGTATGTATCAAACTAGGCTATTGTTACCTGATTATCTGGGCAAGCTTAGTTTATCTATCTAATGCCATATCCTATACTTGTCTCTTTTATCTATATGAATATGTATCTAACCACATATGCTATGTTAATTTACTTATATATATATATACAGTATATATATATGTATATATTGTGTTATTTATGTATGAGGAGGAGACAAAAGGTAGGCTGCCTGTAATGAGTGTCTCCCCCCAAAGCCAAAAGAGTGACTGAGAGCCAAATTCAAAGTACGATGGGGTCAAAATGCCTGGACACACACAGTTTAAATTAGTCTGAAGCATAGGAGAAAGATAAACATGATTGAGGGAGAGAGTTTCTGGAGTTCACTTGTTGAGTAAAAGAAAGATTGAGAAAATCTTGTAATTCTTGGGTTGGAAAGCTGGACAAAGTAGGGGTGGGAATGTATTGAAAGGCCGTAAGGGAGGAGGTATGCAATGAGAGAGTTTTGAAGACCACTGATTGTTGTAATAGTGATGGAAGAGTGAAAGAGACACAACTTTGCAGCATGTAGAAAGAGTTTGTAGTGAATTACGAAGAGGTGGTGAGTTGATAAGAATGAATACTTTTGGTTCTACCTTTTCGAGAAGTGTGGTATGGGGGGAACCACCCCACACATACGAACAATACTCCATACATGGGCGCATTGTGCCCTGTACAGAGTAAGAAACTGTGAGCAGGTAAAGAACCCACAGATACATTTGAACACATCCAACTTCTGGGAAGCAGTTTTAGCAATAGCGGTGATATGGTCTTTCCTGAAAAGTTTAGAGGAAAAGGAGACCCGAAGGATATTGAGAGAAAATGATGGTTGGATTTGTGAAATGTTGAAGAAGAAGGAAAAGTCATGTGGACGATTTTGATGGGTAGACAGATGGTAACATTTGGTTTTGGAAGCATTGAACGCAACAAATATGTTCTGCCTCAATCTTAAATTATTGAAAGATCCGAGGATAGGCGCATCATGGCCTCATCACGAGAGTTTCGGAGTTACTTTGAGTAAGGAGGTTGTAGGAAACTAGTTGAATAGTGAAGGGTAGAGTCATCAACAGATGAGTGGACAAGGCTAGAGGTACAGTAGAAAAGATGACTACCGAACATTAGAAATAGGACTTGGGATAGCACAGAACCATGAGGAACACTTGAGTTGATAGTGAAGAAGTGAGCGATGGCCATCCACATCTGCAGCTATGGAACGGCCAGGAATGAAATTTGAGACAAAGGTACAGATAATGGAATAACGCCATAAGAAGGTAGTTTGGAAATATGTGATTTGTGCGACTTAATCAAAAGCTATATATCTATTAAACTATATCCTTCCATTGATTCCTCTTGTTTCTTCCACCTACCCCAACTCTCCCTTATAGCCACCTGACTACCAATATTTGTTTTTTAAAACTGCTTTATTTATATATTAAGGGAGTTCAGACGGTATTGTGCAACAGGATTAACTGGTTCGGCTCAATGGTTTAAGGAGGGGGTTTAGTTTGCTCTCTAAACCTCTATCTAAAAAACAAAACAAAACAAAACATCCACAAGACTCCCCTTCGATATAAATGTGTACATTATTTGGTAGAAAAATGTCCGGCTGAAGGCCGATTCCTCTTTAAATAGAGGCTCGCTATCGCTCGCCAGGAAAAAAATAGATATCTAAATGGCACGAAAGCTCTTAATATTGGCAAAGGAATGGGGCAAAAGGTCTAAACATCGCCAAACTAATGAGGCGAATGTCTTGAAATCTCATAACTAATATGGCTAAACATGAGGGAGGAGGACTCGAAAAACCAACTGCCTCCCCTTAACCCATTCACGCATTTATGACGCAGAGGTTGCCAGATTAGCAATAAGAAATAGAGTTCTCTCACTCTTATTATTACTTCTCCAAAACTAGTTTTCTGCCCACAGCTATCTCAAAGACAACTGCAGAGGTTGAAGTAACTAAACTAAAGGTTTCTAAATACTCCTGATGGCAACAAAGGCTTTAAAGTATCCCCAATAGGCTCAAAATCGCGTCATATGTCGGAGAGGGTTAATTTACCCATGCGATGTTAACCTCTGTGGATATGTATCTACAGTATATATATCGTTCTATATTTATCGTCACCTTCACCCTTATACTCCACTTTTCTACACCTTTCATATTATTGCCTATTTATAATACTACATGCCTAATTATCTATAATTACCAAGTGTATGCCATATTTATAAATGTTGTACCTATACTAAAATCCCTCTTGCCTCCTTCATCTATCAATAATCTACTGTATACCAATAATGTTTAATGGGATTCCACTCCTTCTCCCATCCCCCTCTTCCTCTTTCATATGGCTACCTTACTAACAACTAGTATATCTTTCGTCTGTATTTCATGTTTACCTACATATTTACATGTGCTGTTTTTACCTTAATGTTCTTATATATGACCTTTCCATCTATTTATCTTCTTCCATGCCTATTCCCTACCCCCACCTAACTCCTACAACCAGCCTACTAACTGACTTATTCGTATTTATCTATGCCTTGTTTATTTATCTATCGACCTTTGCTATGTTCCTATCTATTTCCCCATGCAACTATCGAGTATGTAGTATCGAATAATCGAGTCCTTCCTCCTCCCTTTCATCTTTCCTGCCTATCTGTATATTTCTATCTTTCTTTCTTATCTCCCATCCTCCCTGTTTTCTTCCATTCTCCTTTCCTTTCTCACTATCTTCCTTCCTTCCTGTCTTCCCTCATTCCTTCTGTTGTCCTCCGTTCCTAGTTTTCTTCTTACCTCCTTTCCTTCCTCTCCCGTTCACTATTCCTCCCTTCCTTCCTCTCCCATTATAGCCAGCCTACACCCCCCTCCTACTCCCTACACTTCATTAGCCAGCCAACAGCCCCTTGACTGACAGACCACCTGATACTTCCCTGTCGATGTCACACTCACCCTAACTAATCACCCCTACAGACCAACAAGTCAGGCTCCACACTCAAAGAGATTCATGGACGCGAAACTGATGAGTCATTCGGTCATGTAAGTCGAAGCTTTCTTTCCATGCTAGTTGGAATCAATTAGCCATATTCCAATTATTACACCTAACGTCATCAGGATCCCGTGGCGGTATTAAGTAAAAAGGTAAAAACAAAGACACATTGGCGAATACGGTTTAGAGGCTATTAATTTGATCTCTGCTTGTCTGGTAAATCACACTACAGGCAAATTTTAATTGGGAATGCGAGAACTCACTCAACTTTAGTAACTCTATCACTATCCTCACAATCAATACATGATCAAAGTGAAAAATAATGAATAATTTTCTATATTTTTACAAAGGTACGAATATTCTACATTTTGTTACATACGAATACAGGAACGCCGACAAGAGCTATGGATTGCAAACTGTTTATATATATTAACAGAGCAGCCTCAATCGAAAGTTGGTCAGTATTATCGTGGTCGTACAGCGAGCCATGGATACTTTTGTAATTCTGCGCATCAAATTATAGTACAGTAAACTCAAAACTACATCAAAATGATAGTACAGTAAACTCATAACTACATCAAATTATAGTACAGTAAACCCATAACTACATCAAATTATAGTACAGTAAACCCATAACTACATCAAATTATAGTTCAGTAAACTCATAACTACATCAAATTATAGTACAGTAAACTCATAACTACATCAAATTATAGTACAGTAAACTCATAACTACATCAAATTATAGTTCAGTAAACTCATAACTACATTAAATTATAGTACAGTAAACTCATAACTACATCAAATTATAGTACAGTAAACTCATAACTACATCAAAATGATAGTACAGTAAACCCATAACTACATCAAATTATAGTACAGTAAACTCATAACTACATCAAAATTAGTTTGTGAAGTACTCTGTATCGACGGAACTACAACCGCATGAACACACATTCAGCTCATGTTATCTCTTAAGGGGAGGTTATTAGTGTGTTTCCTAGACTTCCATCAAGCTTGAAATTACACTCCCTTGACCCCCTTTCAAGATAAATTTGTACATTTTTCGGTAGAAAAATGTCCCGGCCAACGGCCGGTTCCTCTTAAATTACAGGCTCGCTATCGCTCGCCAGGAAAACAATCGACATCTAAATGGGACGAAAGGTCTTAAAAGTGACATAAATGGGGTGAAAGTTCTTAAAATCGCCATACTAATGGGGCGAACGTCTTAAAATCTCAAAAGCAATAGGGCTAAACATGAGGGAGAAAGGGGTAAAGAAAAAAATCCCTCAAGTGGAAATCTCCCCTTAATGTATGAATATTCTGAATATATCTTTATCAATTGTAACAGATCCGCACTATATGCAAATATGAAACATGATGCACGATAACTCTGATCCATAAGCATTGAATCATAGTTAATGAATCGTCCACATGTTGCCTCTATTATGGTAGCAATATGGAACAATTTCCTTCCGTGGGAGGCGATATCATCATTATAGCGCCAATTGTATGTATGTAGGTGTAGAGAAATGACAGTCATTTAAGTTCACTTTATATAAATAAGATATCACCACACACACACACACACACACACACACACACACAAGTAGACCAACCCTGTGGGATGTGGGCGGAGATTGACCTTCCATGGGAGGTCAATTTCGGAATGGCAACCAAGACTGCAATAGGACAGATATGGATGGGGCTCGATCCTAAAATTAACTACTATAGTCTTACGTTAAACCAAATTTACTAATAACCCTTTGAAGATCCTATACGCATTTTTGTTTCTGTGGGTTTTTTTGGTCGGCTATAATTAGACAATTGGAGAAATAATGCGTGTTTTTCATTGTAAATGAACTAGTACTTAAATACATTTACATTTTCATTTAACAATAATGCTATATTGTTTAATAATCGAAATGTTTAAGTAGTATATCATAAACATATTACTGTTGTGGAAGAGTTTGTTCCGTGAGATATTATTATTTATCTTGTACAATATTGAAATGACACCAAACAAATCATATATGCATAGCCTAATTTTCCAAATGAATACTAATTGAAAACATACTTACACATTTCGATAGTTGAGCAGTACAAAACAATTGACATATTCAATGTGGCAGTGTTTCTTCCCTTACAATGTTTTGATAAATAATATTCTGCAGTTTGTGACATATCCGCTTTAGACTAGCTATAAAAGGCTATTAGTTATGCTCACAATATATCTTAATCTCTACCTTTCCATTGCATAGCCCTAATAATAGGTTCTTCAATATATCTAATATCTAATTTCCCATTACATAGCCCTACTAATGGGTCCTTCAGTATACAGAGTTTAAACACTTCATATATCAGGTAAATATTCAATTCAATTCAAAACGTTTATTGACATAAACATATTTACATAATATACAATAATATATATCAAATGGCTGTCTGACCTGTATTCCATAAGGTATAGCTACACACACACACGAGAGAGAGAGAGAGAGAGAGAGAGAGAGAGAGAGAGAGAGAGAGAGAGAGAGAGAGAGAGAGAGAGTCAGCTTCGTTATATATATATATATATATATATATATATATATATTCTTTCAGGCAGGTGAGATTAAAATAATAGGCACAGTTTGCATTATTGAGTTTTGTATTGATACTCTCAATTTTTCGTATAGTTTTTCTGGTATTTTCAGGAAGTTGGTAAAGGAGGTTTGCAAATGGTTCCGACGTTTCAATGGGCGCAGCCATCATTATCAAGGAGAAGTGAAGTTAGAAGGTGATAAGTCGAGTTTATATAGGCGATACAAGATCAAGAGAGGGATTATTGTGTGCTAGCTGCACGCTGGTTGGCTAACCTAAGACTAGCTCTGGTAGGCTGGCCGGACGCAGGAGTGGGCGGGGCCTCTGCGTCGTTCGTCTGCGTGTGTGGAGGGGGCATTCCTGGGGGCATCATGGGGGCCTCGCTGTGGAAGGGCGTGCCGAGGGTATCCATACAAAACTCAATAATGCAAACTATTATTTTAATCTCACCTGCCTGAAAGAAAATATCCTCCCTGGCTACACTAATATATATATATATATATATATGTGTATGAGCACCCGCATACGCCCTATATATAAAACCTTGGATAATGAGTTAAGCATGATCTATCCTTTGCCAAGATGATGATGATCAACTCTGATTAGGGGTAGGCAACACTTAATTCCACGTCTCTGTGTAGGTATAGAACGCTGCGCCCCTGCTTAGTTGAACTCTAAATCGAATTGTTTTATATATTTTTTTCTCTCTCACACTCTCTCTCTCTCTCTCTCTCTCTCTGTTTCCCCCTCGGCCAGGTTGTGCTCATGAATATAGATGGTGGTTTCGGTGGTGTCTTTGTGGGGGGCGTGACTAAGACCAACACCAACAACTTCTGCAGGAATGAATCAGTATTGACCTGGGAGGGGGTGGGTGGGAGGAGGGGGTGGGTGGGGGGAGGGGGAGGGGGTGTTAGAGATGATTCCCGGACAATTTAACCCTTTCAAAGCATGATGACTAAAAAAAATATGTTTTTTGGCTCTCATTAGACTATTCTGTTCAGAATATGAAAGACAAATGGAAGTCAGAGGGCTAAGTGATAATTATAGTCTTTACCCTTCTGTTTGTTTTAACATTATTGTTCATAAGACAGAAAACGAGATATGCTTAGAAGACAAAATGGGTAAAGGAAACATTGGTTACGATATTGACATGAAACTAAGTGACCTATTCATCATTGCGGCCATGGAGAGGGAGGCTTCAGCAACCTTTGCGACTGGAGATCGACCCGGCGACGACCCGGCGCGGTGTGGCCAGAACCAACATCGCCATATTAGCTGCCCTCTTCCCTAAATTGTGTGTGTCCTCTTTCCCTGCACCACATTGCCATAAGCCTCCTAATAAAACACCGTGACTACCTGTGAGCAGCCCCAACTTAGGCATAATAACAATACCTGTGGCCAAGCTTCTCTAGAGAACCAGGAGAGCACGCCACATTTTTGACGAGACAAACACAAACGCGGACAGAATTGAGACCCTCTCAGGCTCTACCTGCTTTACTAAACCGAAATGCTGCTGTGTGCTTCACCAGCTCTCCAGCTTAACCCCTACTGTACCAGAGGGTATTACTATAAATGTACCCTCCAGTACCAGGCATTATGTCAAAAATGGCTTCAGAGTCAAGAGAGAATACCCTCTCACACCGAAAGTTGGAGGAATACTGCCCTAGCTAGCTCCCACATGCTTGGATACAGGCTGAGAAGTGTTGCCAATTAGTTCTCAGAGCAGGACGTATAAGTCACGGTACCCTGGTACCACTCGATATTGGCAGTTACAAGGACCGTATAGTACTGACGCGATCTTCCGTCGCTGGTACTGACGAGTGACTATTACTGACGGCTGTATACAGTTGCTGGTACAGTAAGGGTCAAATTGACTAATATACCGGCAGGGTTTCAGAGGGATGTCCCAGCACACGCTTTGACACCATAACCACAGCATATACCTGTGAGGCTGCCAACACCACCTTCATCACCTAAAAGAGTGCTGCCACTCGAACTGATGCCCCTCTCACTTGGGAGACTTATTAGTTTCATGGATACCGTCTCTCAGAACCTACAGTATGATGGAACATTGCCAAGAACTCATTATCCTCCGATATGACTGTGCAAACTGCTATTCAAAATTAGTTAATCTGGGGTGTAGATTTGGCATTCTGGAGTGGAGCTTCTTCATGGCTTGATAAGCAGGACGGAGGTCATTTACAAAGAAAAATCCCTCAATCTCCTCAGCAATTCTCCTGACATGCTTCTCCTTATCTCTCCACATGCAAACTCTTTCTCTATGGGACAGTGTTCTGTGTTGAACCTGGTCTCCAGTCAGTATGACAGTATGGCTCTCGTCTATAATGCTCAGTGTATTACCCAATATACAGCCCTTCCTTGACCTTGGTATTACTTTAACGCATTCAACAGCTGTGCTTCACGTTTGAAGCTATCTCAAAGTTCCACAGGCTTCCAGGGATCCAAGCACTTCAAACTGATTTGAGATAGTTACTACATACTCCTTTGCACACTCCTTATCCTTGAGCTTTTCTATATGAAGATCTTGTGGATAACATTTCGATTTTTTTGTTCTAGTTTTTGGGAGCAGCATTAGAGTAACAACCATAAAACCATGGTCGGCAGTGAATAACTGATCACTCCGGTACACCCTGCAGTTCTGAATTATTCTTCAAGGAATGTCTATGAAATTGTAGTCAATCTCTTTCATAGCCTTGCCAGCACGGGAACACCAAGTACGGCAATGTACGTTTTTTTTCTGGAACCAGGAACCCGCAATCCTTAGATTCTGGGACCTTGAGAAGTTCAGAAAGAGAGTACTCTTGACATTTCATTCACTATCATCTGCATTGAACATATATTTGAATAATAAGTAAACGAGAACAATCTACATTACAAAAAGAAAAAGAAAAATGAAACGCATCAATGAATCTTAGATGGCATACCTACTTATACGAAATAACATATCCAAAAATTAAAGATAGTGCTGAACTCTAATAAACTTACTTTAGAATCCATAAATCCGTCCATAAAGCTTGAGGGGAGATGGGTCGTTGTTCTGGTCCCTTTTCTCCCTCGTGTTAAGCCCCATTTGTTTAAGAATATAAGACGTTCGACCCATTAGTTATGGGATTTTAACACCTTTCGCCCCATTTCGATGTAAATGATAAGACCTTTCGTGCCATTTAGGTGTATATTTTTCCTGGCGAGCGATAGCGAGCCTGAAATGTTAAGAGGAACCGGCTTTAGGCCGGGGCATTTTTCTACTGACAAAATTTCATATTTGTTTTGAAGGGGGATCTAGGGGGTGTTTTTCTAAGTTTGATGGAGGTCTAGCGAGGAAACTAAGAAATAAGGGAATACATGAGTAGACAAACAAGAAAAAGTAAACAAATTAAAACAAACGGCCCATCACCCCTTAATACATTACGTGGACAATTGCTATAACCAATAATTCAGCACAGAGAACGGGAAGACATAATCTTATATTTTCTAAAATGCTCCTGCGATATATTTCCCGAACCATCTGCTAAGTGCTTCTTCTCGTCTCGTATTTCATTTTGATTACTGGTTGAATAATATATTAATGTCTTGGCAAAATCTCGTACGTGAGCACAACCCTTTACAAACTTTATCGGCCACGTTTTTAACCCCTTCAGCACGATGACGTAACTTTCATCTTATTCTGGTTACTATTAGACGATTTTATTTGGGTTATAATCTACCTCTAGGACTGAAATGGGTAAATACGATCTCAACACACTCTGAGTAACTTAGGTTATTCTTAAGCTGCATAGAATCTTTCAATTTAAGCCAGAATAAAAGGTAAGAAGACATCATCGTGCTGAAGGGGTTAAGAGGACAGTGGCTGTTTGTTTGGTCTATTAATTCATATATTCATATGTTTTTAGTTTCCTCCCTAGACCTCCATCAAGCTTAGAAAAACACACCCTAGACCCCCCCTTCAAGATAGATTTGTAATTTTTTCGGTAGAAAAATGTACCGGCCAAAGGCCGATTCCTCCTAAAATAACAGGCTTGCTATCGCTCGCCAGGAAAACATCGACACCTAAATGGCACGAAGTCCTAATATTGACAAAGAAATGTGGTGAAAATCCCCAAACTAATGGAACCAACGTCTTAAAATCTCACAACTAGTGGGGCTAAACATTAGAGAGAAGGGGGTGCAGAAAAATGGTCTGCCTCCCCTTAATCCCCACCGTAGTAATAAATGTGTCGTTGATGAATGATCTACGAAGAAACATATTGTAACTTTGTGTAACTGGTTAATCTGCAATGTCTTTATATATGGCAGGAAAGGTCTTAAAGTTGACAAAGTAAATAGAGCGAAAGGTCTTATATTCGCCAAACTAATGGGGCTAAACATGAGGGACAAGGGAGTCAAGAAATATATACCCCCTTGCGTGTAAAATATACCTTAAGAACCGCGACAGCGTACTAAACCGGTTAACCCTTTCAGTAACTATGGAACTATGCAACGATTTTATCCAGCTTAGGAAGGACGTCTACTCCTGAAGAAAAGGCTACAGACTATCTCAATTCATCCTTTTAGGTATCATATATCCTTCCTAAGCTTCAGAAAATCGTCTCAATGTAGCTGAAATAAAGTAAACAAAAACCGTCACCGGTACAGAAAGGGTTAACCCCTTCTGTACCGGTTACGTCTTTGTAATTATATTGTAGTTGCATTTAGACAATTTAGTGCAATTAAAGAAGGATGTGTGGTAATAAAAAGAGTTAAGGGGAGGTTTTTAGTTGATTCCCTAGACCTCCATCAAGCTTAAAATTACACCCCCTTGAGTCCCTTTCAAGATAAATTTGTACATTTTTCGGTAGAAAAATTTCCCGGCCTAAGGCCGGTTCCTCTTAAATTACAGGCTCGCTATCGCTCGCCAGGATAACATTGACACCTGAATGGCACGAAAGGTCTTAATATGGGGTGAAAGTTCTTAAAATCGCTAAACTAATGGGGCAAACGTTTTATAATATCAAAAGCAATGGGGCTAAACATGAGGGAGAAAGGAGTCAAGAAAAAAATCCCTCAAGTGGAGATCTCCCCTTAAGTGAGATAGTTGGAAGCCATTTAATTAACTGCTGGAAACCCTTTTAAAGCTGAATATAATCGTCTAACAGTAGCCAGAATAAAAGTTAAAAAGACATCGCCGGTACAGAAAGGGTTAATAGCACTGCCATATGCCACGTAGATCCCCCCCCCCCCCACCCCCGAACTCTCTGTGTTATTTACCAACTTGGGGTTCCTTGTTGTTCCGCCTAACTTTTTCGAGGTGTTACTCCAACCATTAATCCTGAGGGTGGGCGTGTGACTCCGAACAAAGGGCTAGCCACGACGGAGAAATATGAGCGTACTTAAAACACCGACCTTGAGTGGGGCTTAAGGGGGTAGTGCTTTATTTTGTTGGTCTATTTATTTATTTATTTAATTAATTTGGAGTTTCCTCGCTAGACCTCCATCAAGCTTAACAAACATCCCCGTTCCAAGATAAATTTGTACATTTTTCGGTAGAAAAATGTCCGGGCCGAAGGCCGGTTCCTCCAAAAATGACAGACTCGCTTTCGCTCGTCAGGAAAAAATCGACATCTACACGGCACGAAAGGTCTTAATATTGAAAAAGGTATGGGGCGAAAGGTCTCAAATTCGTCAAACTAGTGAACGAACGTCTTAAAATCGCAAAACTATTGGGGCTAAACATGAAGGAGAAGGGGGTCCAGAAAAAGCGACTACCTCCCCCTTAACGGAGCACTGTGAAATGTCAAATGTTCGGTCACTTATAAACATCGGTGGACCCCTTCCAACACCAATCTTGAATGGGGTGTGAAATGCCAACAGTTCCATCACTATTATAAACTCGTGGACCTCCTGTTTTATTGCTATATTTATCATTGATATAGTCTTTACCCTTTTCATTCCCACAGACCCTTCCTAAGCTGTATACAATCGTCTGATGATAGCCAGAATATACTGTCAAAAGGCGGCGTAATCCTCACGGGGTTAATGTGCAATAACACAACTGTTGTATTAAACCTTTGCTTAGTTCAGTAGAGGAATATATTGTTGGTTGTTTTGTTTGTATTTATTTCACTCCAACACCAAACACCTCCCAAAGAAATCAATGATAGCAAGCATGTTATCTACCGGGATTCGAACCTGGGTCACCACATACAGATTAACAGAGGATATATTTCTACCGACAAATATAAGAATGTTTTTTGGGGTGGGTAGCTAGGAATCCTCCTCACGTTGTACAATTTACCTACTAGTAAAGACAGAGAAAGGGGTGAGGGAACGCGAAAGTGGTCCCGGACTCTAAGAATTGACACTTTAAACTTTGTTTTTGTTCGGTCTCTGTCTCGAGTCGGTCACCCCCAGCTATGGGGTATGTGCCGGAATACATACTGTACATAAATACATACATTCATTGGCAGAGGAAAACGAAACCACAAGAAACTGCCTATAAACACATATGCATGATTATAGAAATAAACCGAGGTCTTTCATAAGCTGCATATTTTCGGATATTCGTATTAAAAAATACGATTAAAGTTGAATATTACTAAAACCTGAGTTACAGAGATGCTACATGACTTTTTGATCACAGCTCTGATTTTCCAAACTCATTAATAAGTGTGTGTGTGTGCGTGTGTGTTTGTGTGCGTGTGTGTTTGTGTGCGAGTGTGCGTGTGCATGTGTGCGTGTGCGTGTGCGCGTGTGTGATTATCGTGAGAATAGAAGGAGGGTATAGGGGTAGGCGTATGCATTTTGTTTTTCGTTCCCGTTCATGATTTACGTTTAATACTATTGTACAATTTACAAGTTATTTGCACAAATGCATACAAAATTTACTCTGAAAGCATTATATCCTATAAATATGAGGCCTATATCTTTTACAAATCATACATAGATATGTAAATATATGTACGATTTTTTGTTTGTATTGCTGTTCATTATAAGGATATACATAAAGTTTCAAGTCAGGAGAGTATGAAGAGGAAATGTAAACTTGTTCTGTAATGAAGGTAACACATGGATTGCCTTGGGTTTCAGCACATGGAAATTGACTGACATTGAAAGCCGACAATTGGTTCAATAAACATTTGTCTCTCACCCTCGAGTCACCCTTGGTCAAAGATATCCTATTACCAGCTTCTATTTTTCGTAGTGGGTCAATTCTCGCTACAGAATCGAATTTAAGGAGAGATATCCACTTGAGGGATTTTTTTCTTTACTCCTTTCTCCCTCATGTTTAGCCTCATTGTACATTTTAAGACATTTTGCCCCATTTCTGTCAATTTTAAGACCTTTCGTGCCATTAAAGTGTCGATTTTTTTTCTGGTGAGCAATAGCGAGCCTGTATTTTAAGAGAAACCGGCCTCCGGCCGGGAAATTTTTCTACCGAAAAATTTACACATTTATCTTGAAAGGGGGTCTAGGGAGTGTAATTTTAAGCTTGATGAAAACGTAGGGAACAAACTAAATACCTCCCCTTAAAATTAATGTATTCTGTCAAATGGTCAAATTTATTTCAACACAAGGAACACGATCTCCAATGTCCACAATGAACCAAAATCCGGTATCACACGAGAACATGTATGGTCAACATTCGATGATAAACATTTTTCTGGCAACATTTCTGGAACATTTTGCACTGGTATCGGAAACTAGACTGTTGCTAGATGAACTTAGGTGACCGAAATATTGTAAATGTTGACCTCATATGTTGCCAAACTATTGTTGAGGATAAATGTTGACCTCATATGCTGCCAAACTATTGTTGAGGATAAATGTTGACCTCATATGCTGCCAAACTATTGTTGAGGATAAATGTTGACCTCATATGTTGCCAAACTATTGTTGAGGATAAATGTTGACCTCATATGTTGCCAAACTATTGTTGAGGATAAATGTTGACCTCATATGCTGCCAAACTATTGTTGAGGATAAATGTTGACCTCATATGCTGCCAAACTATTGTTGAGGATAAATGTTGACCTCATATGCTGCCAAACTATTGTTGAGGATAAATGTTGACCTCATAAGCTGCCAAACTATTGTTGAGGATAAATGTTGACCTCATATGCTGCCAAACTATTGTTGAGGATAAATGTTGACCTCATATGCTGCCAAACTATTGTTGAGGATAAATGTTGACCTCATATGCTGCCAAACTATTGTTGAGGATAAATGTTGAGTGAAAAATCGCCCGTGTGATACCAGCTTAAGGGGAGGTTTTTAGTTGATTCCCTAGACTTCCATCAAGCTTAAAATTACACTCCCTAGACCCCCTTTCAAGATAAATTTGTACATTTTTCGGTAGAAAAATGTCCCGGCTGAAAGCCGGTTCCTCTTGAATTACAGGCTCGCTATCGCTCGCCAGGATAAAATCGACACCTAAATGGCACGAAAGGTCTAAAAATTGACAGAAATGGGTCGAAGGTTCTTAAAATCGTCAAAATAATGGGGCGAAAGTCTTAAAATTAGAAAAGCAATGGGGCTAAACATGAGGGAGAAAGGAGTTAAGAAAAAAATCCCTCAAGTGGAGATCTCCCCTTAACACAGGGATGAGGAGTGAACTTCTTCCCACTGTGTACGACTATCGACCTGTTTGTTGTACAGTTACACAATGGTTCTCGTGTCCAGGTGTCACTGCATGCTGGGGGTTCATTCATCACCTTGTCTGCACCGATACAGTTTTCATCGGCCGTATCACTCAGATCTACTTCATTATTTACGATCCTAACCATAATCGATGCGTCTGCCGCCCTTACAACTTTACAAGAGCATAAGTTACGGGGGACACGTGTACGGGTCTTTGTCGTGTGTCGGCCACGTTATACCCGGGTTGCACAGTGGTTCTTTGACTACCCCAGGCCAGAGGAAGAGTGCTGCTTGCAGTATTTATATTGGGTGTATTATGTATCGCTGGGAATCTTTTATGACGACATTTCTGGGTTGTGAGTGTTATTTGAGGAACACATTATTACTGCAGGATGCCTGGTTTAATTTTTATTTAACTCGATATGCTGACAAATAATTCCTAGAGAAGGATATATTTATTGAATGAAGCCTGGCTTAAATGGTCTTTAATTCGATAAGCTGATAACAAATAAAATACATAACCTGCGCATGACATGTGCGTGGGTCACAGCTATTGCATCCTCTTCACATTATTCAACTGTGTATGTTATGTGTAGCATTAGTACAAGTTTGCTATATTTGTTACATAATATTGTTTGCACGTAGCAATTTATGAAATTATTTTCAAGTTTTCAACTTATACTGAAAGTCAAATAGGTTAAAATCAATGTAAATGTAAATAACCACTTTGTATTATGCCATCTTGCACAGCTTGGGGAGATTTTAAATACAAATCGAGAAAGGCAGTACCCAAGGGAGGCCTCATAGGCCTTGTTGTTGTTAGGAGTTGTTGAAACTCCTGTTTCATTTATCTGGCTTCCTCACTGTTTCTGTTTGTGTCTGACCCACACAGAGAGTAATCCAGCTAACTCTACACTAAACAAGCACACCACTCTTCTTTCCAATACTGTACACACACGCACACGCACAAGCACACGCGCACACAAACACACAGTATAATTTGGCTCCAACTCTTTCAGCTTTGGGGGAGACACCTGTTACAGAGAGCTTTGCCTTTTGTCTCCTTCATACACATAGAACAAAATAATATGTATAGACCACTCTTAAATATATGTCAGTAAGTCAGTCAGTAGCCCGACCCGCACTCCCTTACAAGGGTAGGGAGGATCAGCAAGAAACATCGGAGAGGGAACCAATTTGACAGGGAAAGAATACATATAATAGATGCCAGCATCAAACAAGCCTCCTAGCATTCGGAACACCATTCATTCACCAGCCCCCAAAATCATTGGCTTCACCTCAGATGCTATACCTTTTCCACAACAGAGCCGCTTAATATAAGATTACAAAAAAAAAAAAAAAAAAAAAAATGGGGCGAAAGTCTTAAAATCTCAAAACTAATGAGGCTGAACATGAGGGAAAAGGAGGACTTGAAAACCTCCTCTTAAAGGGGGCTATTTTTGCATGTATTCATTATGTTTCTAGTTTCCTCCCTAGACCTCCATCAAATAAAAAAAAACATCCATTAGATCCCCCTTCTAGATTAATTTAGACATTTTTCGATAGAAAAAATTCCCGGCCGAAGGCTGGTTCTTCCAACATTACAGGCTCACTATCGTTCGCCAGGGAAAACATCGACACCTAAATTGCACGAAAGGTCTAAATATTGACGAAGAAATGGGGCAAAAGGTCTTACAACCGACTAACTAATGGGCCAAACATCTTAACATCTGAAAACTAATGGGGTTAAACATGAGGGAGAAAGTGGTCCAGATAACCGACCCATCCCCTTAAGCCATTTATATTCCTTTCTGGCATGCATTCCCGCCACCTATCGGATTTCCTTATATTCCCACACCTGTCACTACACAATGACCAATTGACCACTTGCGAGTGTCAGGCTATAAGGAAGTTGGAGCTGTTAATATCGATATTTAGCAGAATAACTAGCTATAATACGGTTTTAGTAAATTTATAAATACATAAAACCAAATTCAACATACTATTTATGCATCAGAAACTATCATAATTACTGTATTTATGCATCAGAAACCATCATAATTACTGTATTTATGCATCAGAAACCATCATAATTACTGTATTTATGCATCAGAAACCATCATAATTACTGTATTTATGCATCAGAAACCATCATAATTACTGTATTTATCCATCAGAAACCATCATAATTACTGTATTTATCCATCAGAAACCATCATAATTACTGTATTTATCCATCAGAAACCATCATAATTACTGTATTTATCCATCAGAAACCATCATAATTACTGTATTTATGCATCAGAAACCATCATAATTACTGTATTTATCCATCAGAAACCATCATAATTACTGTATTTATCCATCAGAAACCATCATAATTACTGTATTTGTCTATAATATCGATGTTTACAGGCCGAACTGTGGTCAATTCACAACTCTACACACATTCTGTTGTTATTTACCCACACACTGCCACACCTGTCATGGCCGTACACCTAGGACACTGATGAACAACAAGGCCGTTCAATTCTATCGTACGATGTAGTTCAGTGTTATATTATACTGTAGTTGTTGTAATTAACCCCATACTACAATGTCTTTATTGCAATATTTCACACACACACACACACACTCACTCTCTCTCTCTCTCTCTCTCTCCGGCGAAGCACTTGTCGATCATAATGAGTTTCGCGGATTTTTAGCAACTCTAACTCGATTCGCAATTCAGCAAAAATGTCGCCATAAAAGAGCCGACATGATTGAGTTTATTAATACTTTGTGAAATATATCACCTATTTCCCCAGATTGAAAAAATCGTAATAATATTTTCAGCCTCGGAGAGCAAGAAATTGTTAGTCTGAGGGATATAATTTGCTGGTTGGTTGCTCTGTTGATGGCAGACATTATTTCGTCTGATACGGTTTATTTCTGTCTCCATCCTCTATCTTTGTGTTGTAATTCGATCAAAATTGCCCTGGTTCCATGTTCAAGTATTATTGAAAGCAATATACAACTCGAACTGAGGAGATTGTAGGCCACATAGGCATTTAACCCTTTCACGCATATGACGCGCTTTTGAGCCTATTGGGGATACTTTAAAGCTTTTGTTACCATCAGGGGTATTTAAAAACCTTTAGTTTAGTTACTTCAACCTCTGCAGTTGTCTTTGAGTTAGCTGTGAGCAGAAAACTAATTTTGGAAAGGTAATTATAAGAGTGAGATAACTCTATTTCTTATTGCTAATCTGGCAACCTCTGCGTCATAAATGCGTGAAAGGGTTAATATGGAGTTACTTGAACTCCTGTTTCATTTGCCTGGCTTCCCCCACGGTTTCTATTTGTGCCTCACCTACACAGAGAGTAATCCAGCTAACTCTCTCAAAGATCTCCTCCTCTTTATTTCTCAACACTTCACAAACACACCAGACATTTTTCCAAAACATCCAAATTACCTATAACGTACCTTGATTTGGGCTGTCACTCTTTCAATCTTTGGGGAAGACACTTGTTACAGGCAGCTTTGCCATAAGTTCCATTTGTTAATTTTCAACCATAAATTAACCTCATGATTGACCTGCTTCTTATTCATCAGCCATTCATCTAATTGTTATTCATTGTCTTCTACAGTTCTTGCTTTGTTTAAGGGGGGTGACCTGCTTTTTTTTATTTCTGTCCTTTTCTCTCTTTCTCTGGCTTGTATCCATTCGGCCCCATTCAGCCAACTATTTTAAGACGTTTATCCCCATCTAGGTGTCGATTTCTTCCTGGCGAGCGATAGCGAGCCAGCATTATATGAAGAAATCCGGCTTCGCCGGAGAAATTTTCTATCGAAAAATGTACAAATTTAGCCTGCTGTCTAACAAAAATAAAATATGCTGGCTCGCTACCGCTCACCAGTAAGAAATTGACACCTGGATGGGGATAAACGTCTTAAAACAGTAGGCTGAATGGGGCCAAATGGATACAAGCCAGAGAAAGATAGAAAAGGACAGAACAAAAACAGGTCACCCCCCTTAAGTCCACGCTATGCAATCCTACCAAGCCCCTCCCGTGTAACAGTATCTACTCCCATAATACTATATTCAAAGTATTTAATCTCCCAATGTCTGTGTCACGCCATAGGCTTTCTTCAAATAGCTTATTTTCACTTCACTTCATATAGTTTTGCCGTATTTCTAGCCAGTATTTCTCGTATTTCTCGCTAGTTTTTGTAATTGCAATGGAGTATAATACTAATATTCCATTATGTTTCATTGGAATTGCAACTATAGTCAGTTCATTCTAGGTTGGGCCGAAATCGTAACCTCTAACCTCTGTAACTCAGAAAGGGCTAGAGCAAATGAGCTGTCAGTTTAAACTCCTATTCCCTAGCCAAATCTTCCTATTTCATAGAAATATTAGCTCGATTACTCTAATCCTCTTTGAGTTATGAGAGGTTAGGTGTTACGATTTCTGCCCAACCTAGAATGAACGGACTATAGTGAAGAATAATGACTGGCAAGAAATATGACAAAATCTATCGTAATTGCCACCAACAACGATGAGGTTTGTCTAGGAAAACGGGAACACTTTCACTGATTATTTGATTGTTAGTATTAATGTCTTGACTGGAGATTGATCATGAGGATTAAACGCACTGTACTTCAATGTTTATGGTATAGCTGAGTTTATTACGGTGTTAAATTGTATTGTTGGTGTTGTTGATGGGCTTCGTTTCTTGTTATCAGCAGCCATAAAATCCAACTTTATTGTAGTTACTCGAAACAGAGGAATACAAAACCTTTATTTGATTAATGTTTTCTGAATGTGTTCTAGCTTGTCGTAGATATGTTGATTGTGATCATGATTAGAGCTAAGGGAATGCTGTACGGTCGCGCTAATAAGTCATGGCCCAGCTGTCATTACGTTTGGCTTGTTCTGTGCTGTATTAATGTCTGTCAGATGTTGAATAGGGTGGGCAAGTGTAGGAACATGTTTGTATATTTCACTCGATATGAAGAAATGAAGCTTAGATATTGCTGATACCAATTATTGATCAAAACATACTTGGTGCCGAGCGATCACTTATTAGCGCGACTGTACATACTATATGGGTAGAGCACGTGCTCAGCTTTAGCTTTGTATATGCGTGTGTGCCTGACTGTATAGGTGAGTATGGGTGAGTGGGTGGTTGGATTTTAGAATAAAGTTCAACATACCATAACAACTGTTGAACAGAAAAACTTTGATCAAGCGTATAATTCAACTACAGTAAAACCAAAATTATATATATGGAGGCGTCATGCGAATGCTTACCCTGACTGTGCAATCTAACTGTACTTGAACCCCCCCCCCCAAAAAAAAAACAAAAAAAAAATATATATATACAGTACAGTATATATTGTATATAAACAATAACGAGACTATATCATTGTCAATATATGTAGATATCTTTTAGATATCTTTCCTACTTTCCTACTTTCATTGGGTAAATATAGTTACTAAATAAGTGTTGTTTCTTCTTCATCTTCGGTATTTGCTTGTGTATGTTCGGTTAGAGATAAGTTATATTCAGTTTGGCATACACAAATTAAGGGGGAGGTATAGTGGCTTTTTCTGGACCCCTTTCTCCTTCAGATTTAGCCCCATTAGTGTTCAGATAGTAAGACATTCGCCCCATTAATGTGTGGATTATATAGCCTTTCACCCTATTTCTTTGTCAATATTATGACCTTTGGTACCATTTAGGTGTCATGTTTTTCCTGGCGAGCGATTTGGGTGTCAATTTGTTCCTAGCAAGCTATAGGGAGCCTGCAATTTTGGGAGGAACCAGCCGATTTAGTAATATGTACAATTTAATCTTAAAGAGGGTTCTTCAGGATGTTTTTTAAACTTGATGGAAGCCGAGGGCGGAAACTAAAATAATAATATAGACACCAATATATAAACAAATAAATTACACTTATCCCCTTAACCTCTTCTCGACGACGTCTCTCATACATTATTCTAGATACTGTATATTTAGACTATTTTGTGCAGCTTAAGAAGAATCTGTGGTACCATAAAAGTATTGATTAAGATAGTACGAAGCCTATTAATTGCTGGAGGCTCGTTTTTAATCTGAATAAAATCGTCTAATAGTACCCGGCATAAAGTGAAGAGGATGGCATTGGTACTGCAAGGGTTAAGGCAGTTTCAATAGATATCCATAACTAGGCCTATATATTGTCTGTTCACGATGACCAGTCTAGAGATAGGCCTACCGACCCCAGACCACTCTTAAGGGGAGATGGGTCGCTTTTCTTGCCCCCCCCCCCCCCTTCTTCCTCATGCTTAGTCCCATTAGTTTTCAGAATATATGAAGTTCGGCTAATTTGTTTGGCGAATTGAAAACCTTTTGCCCCATTTCTTTGTCAATACTAAGACTTTTCGTGTAATTTAGGTGACGATTTTTTCCTGGCAAGCGATAGCGTGCCTGTAATTTAAGAGGAACCAGTCTTCAGCGGCACATTTTTATATCGAAAATTGTCCAAATATATCTTAAAGGAATTTTTTTCTTTTTCTTGTAAGCTTGATGGAGGTTTAGGGAGGAAACTAAAAACATATATATATAAACAAAATATATTAATGAGGACATCAATACGTCCATTAAATCAATTATTACTCTGAACAACAGACTTAACCCCTTGAAGATTATGACGCGTATAAATACCACAATTTATTCTGGCTATCATTAGACGATTGTATACAGCTTAGGAAGGATCTGCAGGAATTAAAAGAGTAGATCATTAGACGATTGTATACAGCTTAGGAAGGACCTGTGGGAATTTAAGGAGTAAAGAAAATCAATTAACCCTCTGACTTCCACGTTCCCTTCCCAACCTGAAACAAGGGATAAATATTTCTAACATTTGTGAGGATACAAGCAATATATTGGATTAGGCCTTTACAGCCCGTTTGCTCAAGCCCGCAATGAGAGAGAGGGGAGCTTGGGTAGCATCTGTTTGTAGACTCGTAAGGATTCCATTGTATATTACATTTAAGATCCGAGAGAGAGAGAGAGAGAGAGAGAGAGAGAGAGAGAGAGAGAGAGAGATAGAGAGAGAGAGAGAGAGAGAGAGAGAGAGAGAGAGAGAGAGAGAGAGAGAGAGAGAGAGAGAGAGAGAGAGAGAGAGAGAGAGAGAGAGAAGGGGGGGGGGCATTTATTTGTCTTTAGATGGCGTTTTAGTGCCGTAGTTACAGGAAATATGCCTTTTGTTTCCTTCATACACATAGAAACCAATACATATATAAATATAACAAATATATACAGTATAATACAACGGGAATTGCTTTGATTTTTGTTTAATTTAGATCTAAAGGCCTAACTATACATACATATATACATGTATATCCTGCGTCAGTATTGCTGAATATATATCATGGGTATGGACATATTTGAGTATGCAGAGAAACTATAGGTAGCGCCAACGAACTTGACAATCATCTTGACCCCCTATACTTCTTATAACTCATATTGAATGAAAGCAATCGGGCTGACATTTCCATCATTTGGGAAGAGTTCACCAGGAAATAGACGCGTTTATTTACAGCCAGTTTGCTCTAGGCCCTTTTGAGTTATGAGAAGTTGAGGGGTCAAGAAGTTCGTTGGTGCTACCTATAATGACATCCGCGTCACCAATATGGCGGAGATAGACTGATCTCCGTTACTATAGGGTCTCTAGGGTTCATAGCAGCAGGTCTACAACATGGCCACTACTGTAGAGACATATTGGCTCTTGCTCTCTCACTAGATCGCGTGACTCGGCTTCCAGCTATCCTGGTTATCGGTTAGTTCGTACAAGAAACTATTTGACCGGGGCATAATTCTACCAATAAATGCACAAATTTATCTCGAAGGGGGGTCTTGGGAGCATATTTTAAGCTTGATGGTGGTCTGGAAGCATGCTAAAATCACAACACTACTACTACTACTACTACTAATAATAATAATAACAATACTAATAACAAAAATAATAATCATCATAATAAAAATAATATTATTATTAATAATGATACAAACTAATAATACATCTCCCATTAATCTTATGTGACCTACATGCGAGCCATGGTTGCTCGTTACAATTATACCAGGTTCGCCCCAGTTACACAACGTACTCATCTAGGCAAGTATCACTTATACGCAATACTCTCTTATTAAAAACATCAATCCTTACGATAATGGTTGACTCTTTCGCAGCTTGCCTGCTCACGGGTTTCTGCCGGAATTTTTGGAGTGCGAGCTTGACCTGGGCTGGATGTTTGGGTAGGTTAGGAACAATTTCAGGAGTGATTGGATGATTATTTTTTGGGTGGAACTGATGCCGAAAAATTTATATAAAGCATATATATATTTATGTATTAAGTAAACAAATCCATCTCTTCCTGGATCCAATGAATATGCTAGCATCTCGCTGCGAGTGAGATGTCAAAAGATGGGAACTATGTAAGGACTTTCTTGTACCGTGGTTGTGAATACATCTGAGTAAGTCTGGATACATGTGGTAGGCAACGAGCATAGTTGTTGGAAGAAGCGGAAAGCGCGACCGAAACTATACCCTGTTCATTATAGGTAGGCCAGAAATTGTGACTTCTAACCTCTGTAATTCAAGAAAGGATTGAACAAATGGGCTCCTTCTCCTCCCTGGCTGACTGTTCCCAATTGGTAGAAATATTAGTTCGATTACTCTAATAGTTTTTTTAGTTATACACGTTCGTAGTTATGATTTCTGGACTACTTATAATGAATTATTTGAAAAATATACCATATGCGGGAAGCGGGTGTGAGATAGCATTGGGTGAAGCCCCTCTGGCAGCTTTTTTGTACCCCTCCACTCCACTCGCCGACCTCCCCACCTCCCACCCCCCGGGTGACGGATTGACTTTCGGATGCATAAACTATATTTCCATTTATTATTTCACCTTTATTCATTCCTTTACATAACAGAAAGACAGTCAAGAAATTTAGTAAGTATATATTTTTCCGTGTGATTTCAAAGAGTTAGGACAGTGTAGCAAGTTACAACATCCATTGCCATTGTTCTGTTACTGGATATTATCTTTACTGTGTTAACGAAAGAACCAGCGACCGAAAGGACTATAAACTTCAGGGTCTCGAGGCCAACTAATCGCCACGCCGAAAATACAGGGGTTGGCAAAGTGAGACGGTGGGTCGACAGTTAAATAATTCTCCTTCACGGGGGGCGAGGGTTGTAGATTAGCGTTAAGCACGGAGGCGGCTGAACAGTGATTTTGTTACCTGACAGCGATGAAATCTGTCATACAGATAATCTCAACCTGTTGTCCTATCTCCACAATTCTATTTTTGGTCCTAACTTTTTCCTTATCCTTCTATGAATATGAAACATAAAAGAGATGAAAGCTCATTAATTGTGACTTGTATTCAAGTAGTTTCGGCATTATTGTTGAAAAGTGTTTCTCATATATCAAGTAAAGAACGTTGAAATTATGCAGATAAGGTTGAAAAGAACGAAAGTGTGTATGTGACGCAAGGTAAAACAATAGTATTCTGTCAATCAAATCTAACCTGGCCAAATGCAGCCAATTTTTCCTTACTCTTCTTAAATCCTTAAACCCAATCATTATAAATTAAGAATATCTAAGAGATGCTAATTGTGTGCATAGGAATCCATCAGATGAACAAATATGCCTCGTACTCTACTGTATGCCTGAACTTGGTGTATAAGGAAATATGCGGAGGAGGTAGTGTCTTTGTGGGTGTGTATGAATGTGTGTGTCCTTGTTTATAACTGTGAGTGTGTATGTGAATGTGTTGCATTGTGTTGTGTTGAGCTGGTTATAGTCGGTGTGACTTGTTTGTGTTGCGTTGGGTGTGTATGTGTGTTGGCGTTGTGTGTGTGTCTGTGTATCTTGATTATTTTGCGTTGGGTGTGTATTTTAGTGTTACGTATTTCGTGTTGTGTGTGTGTATGTGTGTGTTGTGTTGAGGTTTATGAGTGTTGAGTGTGTATGTGTTGTATGTGTGTGTTTGTGTTGTGTGGCGAGTGTGAGTGTTATGAGTGTTGTGTGTGTATGTGTGTGTTGCGTTGAGTGTTATGAGTGTTGAGTGTGTATGTGTTGTATGTGTGTGTTTGTGTTGTGTGGCGAGTGTGAGTGTTATGAGTGTTGTGTGTGTATGAGTTGTGTGTGTGTATATATTTTTTTTTTTTTTTTTTTTTTTTCTATATTCCAACTTACTTCCTCTCGGGCATAGGCTGAGAGCCTTAACATTCACCGCTTTACAATGAACAGTGAAGCCCGTGAGGTCTTCTGGTAATGCGTGTTTGTGTTGTGTGGCGAGTGTGAGTGTTAGGAGTGTTGTGTGTGTATGAGTTGTGTGTGTGTATATATATGTGTGTGTGTGGATAGTATATGTTCCCGTACTTCCCTCCACTAACCACCCAGGCTACGCTCCACTTCCCCCATGATAGCACCATCAATAGTCCATCAGTGTTGTGTATGTGTTTGTGTTGTGTGGCGAGTGTGAGTGTTAGGAGTGTTGTGTGTGTATGAGTTGTGTGTGTGTATATATGTGTGTGTGTGGATAGTATATGTTCCCGTACTTCCCTCCACTAACCACCCAGGCTACGCTCCACTTCCCCCATGATAGCACCATTAATAGTCCATCAGTGTTCAATACAGCCAACTCCGGAAGCACCTCCACAGCCTCCATCAGTCAGCATCAATGTCTCCGCTCGCCTCCTAGGTTACTTCTCCATCCAGTCATTTCGCCAAGTTACTACGGTTCTTTTTCCCTCTCCAGTCATTTCGTCCAGTTACTACGGTTATTTCTCCCTCCAATAATTTCGTCCAGTTACTACGGTTATTTCTCCCTCCAATAATTTCGTCCAGTTACTAAGGTTATTTCTCCTTTCAGTCATTTCACCCAGTCATTCAAGTTATTTCTCCATCCAGTCATTTCGTCGAGTCACTATGGTTATTTGTCTCTTCAGTCATCTCGTCCAGTCATTACGGTTATTTCGCCCTCCAGTCATTTCGCCCAGTCACTAAGGTTATTTCTCCCTCCAGTCATTTCGTCCAGTCACTATGGTTACTTCTCCATCCAGTCATTTTGCCCAGTCACTATGATTATATCTCCATCAAGTCACTAAGGTTATTTCCCTTTTACAGTCATTTCGTCCAGTTACTACCGTTATTTCCCCATCCAGTTATTTCGCCCAGTCACTACGATTATTTCCCCATCCAGTTAATTCGCCCAGTCATTACGGTATTTCTCCCTCCAGTTATTTCACCCAGTAACCATCTGAATCAATCAGATGCGGACATACTGTAGTTTTTGAGGCATGTGATAAATGAATTGAGATGCGATACAGGAGTTTATCGAGCCCATTAGGAATATCTCAACTAACCCTCTGACTTCGATATGCCCTTACTCATCTGAATAAAATCGTCTAATGACAGCCAGAAAAAAAGTTAAAATGAGTCATAATCATGAAGGGGTCAATTAGTTCTGGCACGACTTTTGATGTCAGTATATATTTTGTAATGTGAATGAAGGAGACAAAAGAGAGGCTGCCTGTAAAGAGTGTCCCCCCCAAAGCCAAAAGAGTGACGCTAGAGAGCCAAATTCAAGATACGTTGGGGTCAAAATGCTTGGGCAAACGAAGTTTAAAGCAGTCTAAGTAATAGGACGATAGAATATATAATTGAGGGACAGAGTTTCGGAGTTCACTTGTTGAGTAGAAGAAAGACTGAAATTTTGTTGTCAAATTCTTGGGTTGGAGAGTTGGAAAGATAAGAAGTATGAATGTGTTCAAAGTAAGGTGCCTCCTATTCGCCGTAAGAGGGTATACGCACTTAGAGAGATCAGAACAAAAATAATTGTTGTAATAGTGATTGAAGAGTGAAAGAGATGTAACATTGCGGCGTGTAGAAATAGATTGTAGGGAATTAGTAAGAGGTGGTGAGTTGATAAGGCAGAATGCTTTGGGCTCTAACATAAGAAGTGCAATATGTGGGGAACTTCCCCGCACATGCGAACAAAACTCTATACATTGGTGCACTGTGCATGGGTGACGATATGGTCTTTCCTGGAAACTTTAGAGGAAAAGTAGAACAACGGATATTGGGAGAAGATGAAGGGTGTATCTGTATGATGTATAAAATTGCGACGGGTAGACAGATAGAGAAATTGGGTTTTGGGAGCAGTGAACGTTACAATATTTTCGCTACCCCAATCAAAAAAAGATATAAAGAGGATATACGTGCTGTGGCCTCACCATGTGAGTTTTGAGTAACGATGATCATCCATATGGCCATAATCAAAGGTAAACAGGCGTCATGGGGCTGAAGGGGGTAACCCTTTTTGTACCAGCGACGTCTTTCTTTAGTTGATTTCAGCTACATTTAGACAATTCTATGAAGCTTGGGAAAAATATATGGTAGCTAAAAGGATTAAATGAGATAGACTGTAGGCTTTTAATGGGTAGACAAAAACAAAACCGTATAATAGTTACTGAAATATACCGAAAAGACTGAACACCTGAAGACTTTGTAACCCAAGGTCAAGGACAACTGATATTAGGGAGAGATTTACACTTGAGGGATTTTTTTCTGGACCCCTTTCTCCCTCATATTTAGCCTCATTAATTTTTAGATTTTAAAACGTTAGCCCCATTAGTTTGGCGATTTTAAGAACTTTCGACTCATTTCTGTCAACTTTAAGACCTTTCGTGTCATTTAGGTATCAAAGTTTGTCAATGGCGAGCGCTACCGAGCGTATAATTTAAGAGGAACCGGCCTTCGGCCCTGACATTTTTCTACCGAAAAATGTGCAAATTTATTTTGAAAGGAAGTCTTTGGGGTCAATGTTTCAACTTGATAGAGGTCTAGGGAACAAACTAAAAATCTCCCCTTAACACTAAATTACCTATTGGATAAGTCAACTAAATATCGAGTAACCACCACGTTAGTGAAAGAGTTCAGTCATGCAAATAACTCTATATAATCTCGTTCAAGCGTTCAGTCGTAAGATATCGAATTTTATCCAATCTCTACCTAAAAACAGTCCCACGTGGATATATGTTTGGTATTATTACTACTCCATTTCCAATTCTGATTTGTAAATCATGGATAACAGTGGTTATATTCATAGAGAAATTCAATCTATTATTACTTGGAGCTTAAGGACCATCATCCATAAATCAATTAAATGAAGTCATTATCACCGAAGCTATGTAGAAATAGCAATATCCAGAATAGAAAACAAGGTAAAAAAAAAAAAAAAAAAAAAAAAAAAAACGTGACGCCACCTTAACCATAATTGTTCCAAGGGAGCCCTATTTGGTTCTACCCTTTAATATTTAATTGGTTACAATTTGTAAGAAGTTTCATGCGATTAGCTTGGCAATAATAAGACGCTTTACTTCACCCTATACAGGTGTCGATTTTTTTCTTTTCTGGGCAAGCGATAGCTTGAAGGAGGTCTGGGTGGTCGTTTTGGTTAGCCTAGGGGACAAACTTAAATACATTGCTCGAAAATGGCTTCAGCAAATCCATCAAGTAAAAACCCCAGTAATTAACTGCTCATAAACTGCAGCCGCTGACAGGGACCTGGACATGATTTCCCCTAATGGCAGAGCAATGACCCCCTGCTGAGGCCGAAAAAACCAAGGGGAGGAGGTAATTGGACCTTTAAACCTCTCCGACATATGACGCGATTTTGAGCCTATTAGGGATACTTTAAAGCCTTTGTTACCATCAGGGGTAATTAGAAACCTTTAGTTTAGTTATTTCAACCTCTGCAGTTGTCTTTGAGTTAGCTGTGGGCAGAAAACTAATTTTGGAGAGGTAATTATAAGAGTGAGAGAACTCAATTTCTTATTGCTAATCTGGCAAACTCTGCGTCATATGAGCGTGAAAGGGTTAAGGGGGCTAAGAATATTGGGCTAAATGACAAGAAAAGTGGAGTGAATAGGCAGTTACCTATAGTATAATTATGGTTGATTTGTATAATTGTTTGATCGACTACTATAAGATAGTTGTAGTGTAGGGGATATATGTTGTACTGAGAGATGTTCTTAGGTAGATAAAAGATATATGTAGTGTAGGGAATATAGGGTTGTAGTGAGAGATGTTCTTATATAGCTTTAAGATAGATGTAGTGTAGGGGATATGGGTTGTAGTGAGAGATGTTCTTATGTAGCAATAAGATAGATGTAGTGTAGGGAATATAGGGTTGTAGTGAGAGATGTTCTTATATAGCTTTAAGATAGATGTAGTGTAGGGGATATCGGTTGTACTGAGAGATGTTCTTATGTAGCAATAAGATAGATGTAGTGTAGGGGATATAGGTTGTAGTGAGAGATGTTCTTATGTAGCAATAAGATATATGTAGTGTAGGGGATATAGGTTGTAGTGAGAGATGTTCTTATGTAGCAATAAGATAGATGTAGTGTAGGGGATATAGGTTGTAGTGAGAGATGTTCTTATGTAGCAATAAGATATATGTAGTGTAGGGGATATAGGTTGTAGTGAGAGATGTTCTTATGTAGCAATAAGATATATGTAGTGTAGGGGATATGGGTTGTAGTGAGAGATGTTCTTATGTAGCAATAAGATATATGTAGTGTAGGGGATATGGGTTGTAGTGAGAGATGTTCTTATATAGCTTTAAGATAGATGTAGTGTAGGGGATATGGGTTGTAGTGAGAGATGTTCTTATATAGCTTTAAGATAGATGTAGTGTAGGGAATATAGGGTTGTAGTGAGAGATGTTCTTATATAGCTTTAAGATAGATGTAGTGTAGGGGATATAGGTTGTAGTGAGAGATGTTATACGTAGTACAGGTGGTATAGGTTATAGTGAGATATGTGGTGTAGGGCATATAGGTGTTAAAAAACAAATAGGGATGTAGAAAAGAAGGGGTCTGCCTCGTATGGGCCAATAGACCTTCTGCAGATTTCCATTTGTCTTATGTTCTTATGTTTGTTTGTAAGCTTGGCTGTGCTTAATATGCTCTAATGCACCCAGAGTATCTTTTCTAGCACCTATTTTTGCCATAATCAATGTTATTTAATTTGAGTATTCTTACCAATTCCATTCATTATTATATCGAAATGCAAATGTCTTAAGATATACTAATATATACATTTCGGTATATTGCTTGCGCGCATACATGCATGTCTGTGTGTGCTTATTATCGCAATCATATTTTTGCTTAACTCACCTCTCAAACTATTTTCTTTATTTCCTGATATCAAATGTTGTGACTTGCCTTCCTCCTACCAACCTGCCTGTCGCCTCCCTCCTTATGGCCCAAGTCGACTCACCTGCCCACCTGTCCGTCATTCTTCACTGGGAAATTGGGTCCCCTTGGTTCAAGCCTGGGGGAGTACAAAGGAGTACAAAGGAAATCAAGCAACAACAGATCTAGTGACCCTTCTAGGTTGCTTGTCCTCCAAAACACTGAGGATCAAGTGTCCAAACAGTGGTTTAGAGTGGGTAAGGGAACATTGGAAAGGGAATTACTGCCCTGGAACTAATGTCCGTGGCAGAATTAGGAAGTTAGTAGGGGAAAGATGGGTTAGTAACTGAGGGGGGATAACATAAAGTTATTCATTTACAAACGCAGTCAGTCGCGGGTTTGATGCGAGATATTTGTCTAGGCGGAGTTTAAATGAATCAACGGTGCTGCAGTCTATAACGTCTCGGGGAAGCCCATTCCACAAGTTGACAACTCGATTGAAGAAGAAATTCTTAGATTCGTGTGAGTTAAAAAATTTACCAATAATTTTGCAACCGTTTCCCCGCGTGTAATTAGATTGGGGAGAGGGGGGTCTTGTTTGATTCCTTGATTAAACCCAATTCTTCTCGGCCAGCAAAGTTGGACGGAAATTATATTTTCTCCTCCATTTGTTTGTCTGTAAAATAGAGATCTCACAAAGTTATGGACCGGTATTCACGAAATTTGATGGACAGATAGGATATGTGCCAAGGAAGAAGTGATTCGAATTAGGTAGTGCTCGGGAATATATAAAAAAAAACTCGGATTCAGAAGTAAATGTAAGCCTATGATATTAACCCTTACTGTGCCGGCGGAGTCTATTTAATTTTATTCTAGCTATATTTAGACGATTATATGCTGCTCACGAAGGATCTGTGCTAGTAAAAAGAATGACTTAGGATCGTTCGAAGCATGATAATTGCTCGAGGCCCTTTTCAAGTTGAATGCAATCGTCTATTAGTAACCAGCATAAAATTAAAAATACGTCGCCGGTACAGAAGGGGTTAATGATCAAGAACCAGTCAGCATAGTCGGAGGTATGCGCTCTGCCGAGTGCCCCTCTAGTTAGTTATATGTTAAGGGGAGATGGGTCGTTTTTCTGGCCCTTCCTCATATTTAGCTCCATTAGTTTTGAGAGTTTAGGACGTTCGCCCCATTAGTTTGTCGATTTTATGACCTTTCGTCCCATTTCATTATCGATATCAAGACCTTTCGTGCCATTTAGGTGTCAACATTTTCCTGGCAAGCGATAGCGATTCTGTAATTTTAAGAGGAACCGGCCTTCGGCCGTACCGTAACTCCCGGCCAAGCATTTTCTGAGTGACTGTACCTTAACTCCCGACCAAGCTTTATCTGAGTGACTGTACCGTAACTCCCGGCAAAACTTTATCTGAGTGACTGTACCTTAACTCCCAACCAAACTGACTGTACCGTAACTCCCGACCAAGCCATATCTGAGTGACTGTGCCGTAACTCCCAACCAAGCCAAGCTTTATCTGAGTGACTGTACTTAACTACCAGCCAAGTCAAGCTTTATCTGAGTGACTGTACCGTACCTCCCAGCCAAGCTTTATCTGAGTGACTGTACCGTAACTCCCAGCCAAGCTTTATCTGAGTGACCACCGTAACTCCCGACCAAGCTTTATCTGAGTGACTGTACCGTAACTCCCAGTCAAGCTTTATCTGACTATCTGTACCGTAACTCCCAGTCAGGCTTTATCTGAGTGACTGTACCGTAACTCCCGACCAAGCTTTATCTGACTGACTGTACCGTAACTCCCAGTCAAGCTTTATGTGACTGTCTGTACCGTAACTCCCAACCAAGCTTTATCTGAGTGACTGTACCGTAACTCCTGGCAAAGCTATTACGTTGAAGGTATGATTGCCGTGACTAGCCGGAGGGTAAGGAATTGCCGTAATGAAGGGATCCTGGACAACTCAACCAGTAGACCATTTCAAGCAGTAGATCTCAACCAGTGCCAGGTAAATCAATGCCAGTTCAACCAAGGCCAACTCAACCAGTGTCAATTAAAGTAGTGCCAAGTAAACCAGTATCAATTAAACCAGTGCCAATAAAACCAATGCCAATTAACCAGTACCAACTCAACCAATACTAACTGGACTGGTAGCAACTCAACCAGTGGCAATTAAACCAGTCCCACTTAAACCAGTGACAATTAAACCAGTGATAATTAAGCCAGTGACAATTAAACCAGTGCCGATAGAACCAGTGCCAACTAAACCACTGGCAATTATACCGGTGCCATCTATAAGCCAGTACCAACTCAACCAGCACGATCTCAACCAGTACCAACTCAATCAGTGCCAATTATAGCAGGGCCAATTAAACCAGTACCACCTAATAAAGTACCAACTCAACAAGTGTCATCTTAAGGGGGGTGACCTGTTTTTTTATATTTCCGTCCTTTTCTCTCTTTCTCTGGCTTGTATCCATTTGGCCCCATTCAGCCTACTGTTTTAAGACGTTTATCCCCATCCAGGTGTCAATTTTGTACTGGTGAGCGGTAGTGAGCCAGCATATTTTTAATTCTTGTTTGGCAGCAGGCTAAATTTGTAAATTTTTCGATAGAAAAATGTCTCCGGCGAAGCCGGATTTCTTCATATAATGCTGGCTCGCTATCGCTCGCCAGGAAGAAATCGACACCTAGATGGGGATAAATGTCTCAAAATAGTTGGCTGAATGGGGCCGAATGGATACAAGCCAGAAAAAGAGAGAAAAGGACAGAAATAACAAAAAGCAGGTCACCCCCCTTAAAGTCCGAGCCTAAGATACCCGAACAGTTGTGGTGAGTAGCATTTGCTCCGATCTATTAAACCTCTGAGGATCGATGACACATATTTTGTCTCGCTATTATTAGACGATATTCTTCAGATTAATTAAGAAGGGTATGTGGAAGTCAGAGGGTTGATCGAGATAGCCTGTACCCTTTTCATTCCCACAGATCTTTCTCAAGCTGTATAAAATCGCCTAATGATAGCTAAAATAAACTGCTAAAACGCGTCATAACCTCAAGGGGTTAGTCGATAGGATTACCGTGGTCTGCTGGTTGAAAAGGCTTACTGGTTAACCCCTACTGTTGTTGTTGTTGTTGTTGTTCCCCAAGCTGCCTGGCCGAACAGCCCCAAGGCCCCGAGCAATTCCAAGGCCATAACTGAGTGCCCCCACAGAACCCTCCCCGCCGACCACAATAAAGCCTGGGTGACCGAAGCCACTCCATGGCGGGGGGCTGAGGAGGGTGCGGAAACGCCCTGGAAACCAAAGCCCCGCCCAGGGCCCTGTGCAGTTTAAGAAGGATGTATGGTAGTAATAAGGCTTAAGTGAGACAGTTCGAAGTCTGATAATGGCTGGAGGCCCTTTTTGAACTGAATAAAATCGTCTAATAGTCGCCAGAATATAATGACAAGGACGTCACCGGTACTGAACGGGTTGAGTGGTCCAATCACGGTAATACTGGACGGCGCTCATTGCCCTTATATTAGGTGAAAAGGAACCCAAGTTAAGGGGGGATGGCTTATTGTTTGGTCTATTTATATATATATATATATTTTTTTATTTGAGTTCCCTCGCAAGACTCCCTTCAAGCTTAAAAAAAAAAAAAAAAAAAAAAAAAAAAAAAAAAAAAACATACACATAAATCCTCCTTCGAGCACATTTTGTACATTTTTCAGTAGAAAAATGTCCCAGCCGAATGAAACCCCCTAGACCCCGCTTCGATATAAATTTGTAAATTTTTCGGTAGAAACATGTCCTGGTCCAAGCCCGGTTCCTCCTAAAATTACAGGCTCTCTATCGCTCGCCAGGAAAACAAATCCGACACCTAAATGGCACGAAAGGTGCTATTAATGGCAAAACGAAATGGAGTGAAAAGTCTAAATACAGTAAGGCCGAACTAATGAAACAAGCGCCTTAAAATTTAAATACACTAAAGCGATTAAACCTGAGGGAGAAGGAGGTCCGGAAAAAATGAAACATCTCTCCATAAAAGGGCTATACATGCGAAGTGGAAGCGGCTCTATTTTTATTTCCACCCGCGTGATGTGGTAGCTACCTGTCATGAGAGAGTTGGTGTGCTACAGTCTATTATTACTCCAAGACCGCCCTCAGTCTCTAAATTTATGGCACAGTCTTAAGGGGAGATTTCCACTTGAGGGATTTTTTTCTTTACCCCTTTCTCCCTCATCTTTAGCCCCATTGCTTTTGAGATTTTAAGACGTTCGCCCCATTAGTTTGGCGATTTTAAGAACTTTCGCCCCATTTATGTCACTTTTAAGACCGTTCGTGCCATTTAGGTGTCGATTTTTTCCTGGCGAGCGATAGCGAGCCTGTAATTTAAGAGGAACCGGCCTTCGGCCGGGAAATTTTTCTACCGAAAAATGTACAAATTTATCTTGAAAGGGGGTCAAGGGGGTGTAATTTCAAGCTTGATGGAAGTCTAGGAAATACACTAAAAACCTCCCCTTTAGGGTAGATGGGCCGGTTTTCTGGTCCCCTTTCTGCCTCGTGTTTAGCCCCATCAGTTTTGAGGTTTTAAGACGTTTGGCCCATTAGTTTGACGATTTTATCACCTTTCACAACATTTCCTTTTAAATTTAAAGACCTTTTGTGCCATTTATGCGTTGATTTTTTCTTGGCGAGCGATGGCTAGCCTGTAATTTTAAATGGAACCGGTTTTGTTCTACCGAAATATTTACAAATTGATCTTGTCTAGGGGGTGTTTTTTTAAGTTTGATGAAGGTCTAGGGAACAAACTAAAAATTATATGAACAACTGAATAAATAAAAAACAAAAAAACACTATCCCCTTGAAATTGTTGCACCACTTTGAAATATATGACGTGAAGAAAATTGGGCTATGCAATGTATAAGATTAGCTAGTTTTTGGTTACAGGTAAATGTATGTAAGATGTACTCAGGAAATATGCATGTTATATATTCAAATACAGACATTTGCTATTGTAAATGGAATAAACCCACACACACACACACACACTCAATGCGGATAAATGTAAAGTACTACATATCGGATACCTAAATGAGAAAGCAAACTATTCGATGAATGACACTCAGCTTAAGAATGTAAACAGAGAAACCGATCTGGGAGTAACAATATCGAGTAACCTAAAACCGAGTCAACAATGTTCAGAAGTTGTTAAGAAGGCAAACAAAATAATTGGCTTTATAGGCAGGTCATTTGAGCATAAATCCAAAGACGTTATCCTAACCCTTTACAATTCCTTAGTCCGCCCTCTTCTGGAATACTGCGTTCAATGCTGGTGCCCTTATTACCAAAAATACATAAACAAGCTAGAACGAGTTCAACGTAGAGTTACCAAAATGATACCTAGCCTAAAGAACAAACCATACGAAGAGCGTCTTAGAGAATTAAATCTATTTCCTTTAACCCAGCGCAGATTAAGAGGTGACTTAATTCAAGTGGTCAAAATCATCAAAGGCATCGACAATATGAACTGTAGTAAGTACTTCACTATCGACCAATCTAATTACACGCGGGGAAACGGTTGCAAAATTATTGGTAAATCTTTTAACTCACACGAATCTAAGAATTTCTTCTTCAATCGAGTTGTCAACTTGTGGAATGGGCTTCCCCGAGACGTTATAGACTGCAGCACCGTTGATTCATTTAAACTTCGCCTAGACAAATATCTCGCATCAAACCCGCGACTGACTGCGTTTGTAAATGAATAACTTTACTTTATCCTCCCCTCAGTTACTAACCCATATGTCCCCTACTAACTTCCTAGTCCTGCCACGGACATTAGTTCCAGGGCATTAGTTCCCTTTTCAATGTTCCCTTACCCACTCTAAACCACTGTTTGGACACTTGATCCTCAGTGTTTTGGAGGACAAGCAGCCTAGAAGGGTCACTTGGACTGTTGTTGCTTGATTTCCTTTGTACTCCTTTGTACACACACACACACACGACACAAACTAAGACAAATACATAAATAACACATTTTACGATGTTATGCAACTTAGGAAAGAGCTTGAACAATCAGAAGGGTGAAACAATTATCTCAATCAATCCTCAAATTCCAACAGAACCTTCCTAATGCTAGTAAAATCGACGAGTAATAGCCAGTATAAATAGATGGGTCCTCGTAATTTGAAAAGGTTAATAAATACGATCATTGTTATACGTACAGTCGCGGTAATTAATGAAACTAGTGAATATATGTGGTACTCCAAGGAATCGAACCTAGGATACTTACTCACGAAAATCGGCGCACTAAGCATTACCCTATCAAGACCGGTGACGTCCTTTTCATTATATTCTGGAAAAACAATTATACGATTTTATTCAGCTTAGGAAGGACATCTACCCATTAAAAGGCTACAGACTATCTCAATCAATCCTTTTAGCTACAATGTAATTTTCCCAAGCTGCATAAACTCGTCTAATTATACCTAGAATATATTAAAGAAGACGTCGCTGGTACAAAAGGGATTTAATTTTATACATATATTTTGGAATCTTTTAGGGATTGACCTGAAACTCCTTTATCATATTATTTAATCTGATATTTGTATTTCAAAGGTTCCATTACGTTTTCGAGGCTTCACCGTGTATCAGAATGAATGCACTCGATTACACAGTTGCCCACATAAGTTCTGATCCTCGTCGTTATCTTATGCATGCCAGTAAAATCAGTATGAATGAATTACGAGTGTGGTTTTATTCAATCATCAGCTGAATAGTTAGATAAGTTAACCACTGTATAAGAAACTACACTGGCAATTCAATATCCGTGCATAAGATCACGAAAAGGGACAGAACTTATATCGGCAACTGTACAGTCGCGCTAATAAGTCATGTCTCAGTTGTCATTACTTTTGGATCGCTCTGTGCTGTATTAATGTCTGTCTGATGTTGAATAGGGTGGGAAAGTGTAGGAAAATGTTTGGCTATCTCACTCAAAAAGAAGAAATCACGTGTACATATTGCTGATACCAATTATTGACCAAAACATAATTGGTACCCAGACATTACTTATTAGGCCGACTGTACATGCATGAACCATGATAAGAATACACCTATCTGTATCTGTATCGAACCCAAACGAGACAATACAGTTATATATATAAGCACAATATTTCAGAGTTGGCAAGGGACTGGAGTTCTCGACAAGGAGCTCCAGTCCTGATGATATTCTTGTGCTGGCTTAAGGGGAGGTCTCCACTTAAGGGATTTTTTTCTTGACCCCTTTCTCCCTCATGGTTAGGCCCCATTGCTTTTGATATTTTAAGACGTTCGCCCCATTAGTTTGGTGATTTTAAGAACTTTCGCCCCATTTCTGTCAATTTTAAAACTTTTCGTGCCATTTAGATGTCGATTTTTTCCTGGCGAGCGATAGCGAGCCTGTAATTTAAGAGGAAGCGGCCTTCGGCCGGGACATTTTTCTACTGAAAAATTTACAAATTTCTCTTGAAAGGGGGTCTAGGGGCTGTAATGTTAAGCTTGATGGAAGTCTAGGGAACTAACTAAAAACCTCCCCTTAAACTAACTAAGAGTTGGCTATAAAGAGACGTTTTGATTCTTTCCTGGACCTCCATCGAGCTTGAAAAAATCCCCTAAGTCACATTAGTGCCTCGGCCAAGGGCCAGTCCTCCAAAATCTCAGGTTCGCCAGAAATATAATCGACACCTAAATGGCATGAAATATAATCGACACCTAAATGGCATGAAATATAATCGACACCTAAATGGCATGAAATATAATCGACACCTAAATGGCATGAAATGGCAAATAAATAGGCAAAAGGTTTTACAATAGCCAAACTAAAGGAATAAACGTCTTAAAATCTCAAAACTAATGGGACTCAACATGAGGGAGAAGGGGGTAAACAAATATATAACACGTTTCAAAGATTCAGGGTTTATATTTACTACGACTGGTGAGTGCATTAAAGGTGAGAACACAGTTGCACAAAATAAAGTGGCATCCCGGGAAGTTTGGTAAGCAGCATCTGCCGCAGTGAAGAGCTCTTGGTGGGATTATGTAAATGGCCACACACACACACACACACACACACACACACACACACACACACACACACACACACACACACACACAGAGAGAACGAGGGGAGGTGGGGAGGGGGGATTAGCAGGTACGACCCGGGAATTGAACCCTTGTTATTCCATACTTGAACTTAAGGGATGCAATAAGTCAGATTGTGTCAACACTTCTTTGGCTTCAATATTAAACAGGGGGTTAAGCTTAACGAGAGAGAGAGATTTGGGGCAATTTTGTATAGAATATATATATATATATATATATATATATATATATATACATATATAGACAGTATATATATATATATATATATATATATATATATACTGTATACATATATGGAGGTTAAATCACAAATACGTGTGATCAAATTATGTAGTAAAACTCGCTTTGTTTCAATTTTCCTAGCAATCATGATAAAACGGTGATCTTCTTTCAGTTCAGTGCAATATGTAAGGATTTTTGTGTTAATTTACTTCACCCATGGATCTGAATTAAATTGATTGAGTTTTTTAACCCCCCCCCCCCTCCCTCCCTCACCCTTTTTACTAACCCATGATCCTTCTTAAGGGGGGTGACCTGCTTTTTGTTCTCTCCTTTTCTCTCTTTCTCTGGCTTGTATCCATTCGGCCCCATTCAGCCTACGGTTGTAAGACGTTTATCCCCATCCAGGTGTCATTTTTTTGACTGGTGAGCGGTAGCGACCCAGCATATTTTTTAAATTTTTTTGACAGCAGGCTAAATCTGTACATTTTTCGGTTGAAAAATGTCTCCGGGGAAGCCGGATTTCTTCAAATAATGCTAGCTCGCTATCGCTCGCCAGGAAGAAATCGACACCTAGATGGGGATTAACGTCTTAAAATAGCTGGCTGAATGGGCCCGAATGGATACAAGCCAGAGAAAAGAGAGAAAAGGAGAACATTTTAAAAAGCAGGTCACCCCCCTTAAACCACACAAAATCGTCTAAATATATGTAACAACAATTATACACACGTCGGTGGTACAGAAGGGGTTAATATTATACACACGTCGGTGGTACAGAAGGGGTTAATATTATACACACGTCGGTGGTACAGAAGGGGTTAATATTATACACACGTCGGTGGTACAGAAGGGGTTAATATTATACACACGTCGGTGGAACAGAAGGGGTTAATATTATACACATGTCGGTGGTACAGAAGGGGTTAATATTATACACACGTCGGTGGTACAGAAGGGGTTAATATTATACACACGTCGGTGGTACAGAAGGGGTTAATATTATACACACGTCGGGGGTACAGAAGGGGTTAATATTATACACACGTCGGTGGTACAGAAGGGGTTAATATTATACACACGTCGGTGGTACAGAAGGGGTTAATATTATACACACGTCGGTGGTACAGAAGGGGTTAATATTATACACACGTCGGTGGTACAGAAGGGGTTAATATTATACACACGTCGGTGGTACAGAAGGGGTTAATATTATACACACGTCGGTGGTACAGAAGGGGTTAATATTATACACACGTCGGGGGTACAGAAGGGGTTCATATTATACACACGTCGGGGGTACAGAGGGGGTTAATATTATACACACGTCGGTGGTACAGAAGGGGTTAATATTATACACACGTCGGTGGTACAGAAGGGGTTAATATTATACACACGTCGGTGGTACAGAAGGGGTTAATATTATACACACGTCGGTGGTACAGAAGGGGTTAATATTATACACACGTCGGTGGTACAGAAGGGGTTAATATTATACACACGTCGGTGGTACAGAAGGGGTTAATATTATACACACGTCGGTGGTACAGAAGGGGTTAATATTATACACACGTCGGTGGTACAGAAGGGGTTAATATTATACACACGTCGGTGGTACAGAAGGGGTTAATATTATACACACGTCGGTGGTACAGAAGGGGTTAATATTATACACACGTCGGGGGTACAGAAGGGGTTAATATTATACACACGTCGGTGGTACAGAAGGGGTTAATATTATACACACGTCGGTGGTACAGAAGGGGTTAATATTATACACACGTCGGGGGTACAGAAGGGGTTAATATTATACACACGTCGGGGGTACAGAAGGGGTTAATATTATACACACGTCGGTGGTACAGAAGGGGTTAATATTATACACACGTCGGTGGTACAAAAGGGGTTAATATTATACACACGTCGGTGGTACAGAAGGGGTTAATATTATACACACGTCGGTGGTACAAAAGGGATTAATATTGACAGGACAAATGATGCACTCTGACTGTCGGCAAATAGGCTTTAAGGGGGGTTACCGTCTTTTTTTAATCTTTTATCTCCTTTTCTCTCTTTCCCTGGCTTGTATCCATTCGGCCCCATTCAGCCAACTGTTTGAAGGCGTTTATCCCCATCCAGGTGTCGATTTCTTCCTGGCGAGCGATGGCGAGCCATTATTGTATGGAGAAATCCGGCTTCGTCGGGGACATTTTGCTATCGAAAAATGTACAAATTTAGCTTGCTGTCATAACAAGAATATATATATATATGCTGGCTCGCTACCGCTCGCCAGGAAAATATTGACACCTGGATTTTTTTTTTTTTTTTTTTTTTCTATGTGATTGAGGGAGGCAAAAGGCATAACTGCCTATAGCGAGTGCCTCCCCCATAGTTGAAAGAGTGACAGGGCCAAAATCAAGGGACGTTCGAGCCAAAATGCCTGGACACACGGAGTTTGAAGCAATTTAAGTCATAGGAAGAGGGAAAGACTGATTCTGGGAGAGAGTTCCAGAGTACAGCTGTTGAGTAGAAGAAAGTTTGAGAGTAACGTTTCACTCTTGGGTTGGAGAGTTGCACAGAGTAGGGTGGGATTGAGTTGCAAGACGGGTACCACGTGCCCTACGTAAAGGAGGTGGTATGCACTGGGATAGCTCTGAGGAACACTGATTATTATAGTAGCGATAGAATAGCGAGAGAGATGCAACATTGCGGCGGAGAGAGAGAGATTGCAGAGAGTTGGTGAGTGGACGGGAGTTAATGATACGAAAGGCCTTCCTTTCAACTTTGTCTAGGAGAGCGGTGTGAGAGGAACCTCCCCACACATGTGAACAATACTCAATACAAGGGTGCACTATGCCCCTGTACAGAGCAAGAAGCTGTGCAGGGGAAAAGAACCCCCTAAGGCGGTTGAGCACACCCAGCTTCTGGCCTGTGCCTGGCCCAGCTTCTTGCCTTAGCAAGACTGGTAATATGGTCCTTCCAAATGAGAGCAGCAGAAAAAGAGACACCAAGAATATTGAGAGAAGATGAAGGGTTGATTTTTGTATTGTTGAAGAATAAGGGATAGTCCGCTGGGAGATCCTGACGGGTAGAGAGATGGAGAAATTGGGTTTTCGAAGCATTAAAGTTAACAAGGTTTTCTCTGCCCCAATTGGAAATAGTATTTAGATCAGAATTTAAGAGTTCTATGGCTTCATTACGTTTGTCGTTGAGGGATTGCTGGCTGGGGCGTTCTGAAAAACTAATGGAGTAGTGCAAGGTTGAGTCGTCTGCGTATGAATGGATGGGAATTAAGGTACGGTTAAGGAGATCATTTATAAAAATTAGAAAGAGAATAGGAGATAGGACAGAGCCCTGAGGAACACCGGAGTTTATAGGGTGAGGAAGTGAACAATGCCCGTCCACAACCGCGGCTATGGAACGGCCGGAAAGGAAATTAGAGACAAAGGTACAGATGGAGGGATAGAAACCGAAGGAGGGTAGTTTAGAAATTAAAGATTTATGCCAGACTCTATCGAAGGCTTTCGATATGTCTAGTGCAATAGAAAAAGTCTCACCGAAGTCCCGAAAGGAGGATGACCAAGAGTTAGTAAGATATGAAAGAAGATCACCAGTAGAGCGACCCTTAAGGAAGCCATACTGGCGATCTGAGAGCAGATTATGAGAAGAGAAATGCTTAAGATATTTGGAAGCAAGAATAGTTTCAAAAACTTTAGAAAGACAAGAGATAAGAGCAATTGGACGATAGTTGGAGGGTTGAGAGCGGTAACCCTTCTTTGGGACAGGTTGAATGTGAGCAAACTTCCAGTATGAAGGGAAGACGTTAGAGGATAGACAGAGACGAAAGAGTTTGCCTAGGCAGGGAGTCAGCACGGAAGCACAGTTTTTTGAGAACAACAGGAGGAACACCGTCCGGACCGTACGCCTTATTAGTGTTAAGCCCAGAGAGGGTAGAAAGTACATCTTTAGAAGAGATTAGGATATTAGGCATAAGTAAGAGAGGAGGGCGGAGAGGGAGGAATAGCACCGGAATCATCCAAGGTGGAGTTTCTAGCAAAAGTTTGAGCGAAGAGTTTAGCTTTGTCAGAGGAAGAAGTGATGGTTGTGCCATCAGAGTGGGAAAGACGAGGAAGAGAAATTGTTGGAGAGGTTTTTGGCTAGATGCCAGAAAGCTTGGGAAGAGCTAGAGTTGGATAGGTCAGTGTATTTATTATTGATGAAAGAGTGTTTGGCAAGTCGAAGAACAGATTTGGCTTGATTCCGGGCAGAAACATATGAAGAATGAGAGTCTTGAGTTTTAAGGCGTCGGTACCGTTTGAATGCTTCCTCCTTATTGCGGACAGCAGTAGAACAGGCGTGAGTAAACCAAGATTTTTTAGCATTAGTCTGAGAGAAAGAGAATGGAATGTATGCTTCCATGCCCGATAGGATTACCTCGGTAATGCGTTCAGCACTCTCCGAGGGTCCTCGGCCATGGAAGCAGAAATAATTCCATGGGAAATCAAAGAAGTACTGCCGAAGAGCCTCCCAGTCGGCAGCGCCAAAGTGCCACAAGCGCCGCCGGCTAGGAGGACTTGTTGGCTGTACTGGAGAGATAGGACAGGTGACAGAGATAAGTTTATGGTCGGAGGAGCCCAAAGGAGAGAAAAGATCGACAGTATAAGAAGAAGGGTTAGAAGTTAGAAACAGGTCAAGAATGTTGGGCCGATCTCCGATGCGATCCGGGATACGGGTGGGTTGCTGAACTAACTGCTCTAGGTCATTTAGGATAGAAAAGACGTAGGCTTGTTCACCAGGTGGATCAGTAGTGTGAGAGGAGAGCCAATGGCGGTGGTGAACGTTGAAATCTCCTAAGATGGAGATTTCTGAGAAAGGAGAAATGGATAGAATGTGTTCCACTGTAGAGTTTAGATAGTCAAAGAATTTGGGAAAGTTGGTAGAGTTAGGGGAAAGATAGACAGCACAGAAATATTTAGTAAGAGAATGACAGGAAAGTTTGAGCCATAAAGTTGAGAATTCAGAGGAGTCGAAATCGGGAACACGAGAGCAAGTGAGTTTGTTGTGCACATATGCACAACATCCGCCTTTGGCTTTGAAACTAGGATAGAGAAAGTAGGAGGATATAGAGAAGGGGTTGCTGGATGTTGCTACAGACACCTGAGTTTCGGTGAGGAAGAGAAGATCAGGTTTGTAGGAGGAGAGATGGTGCTCAACAGAGTGAAAGTTAGAGGAAAGTCCGCGAATGTTGCAGAAATTAATAGAAAGAGTAACAGGCCGAGGTCCAGGTAATTGTGTGGGGTCGTCAGGGGATGGTCGGTCGGGTGAGGGGGCATTTATGGTCCCCCCCCCTGGGGACTCCGAGGCTGGGCTACAATTCATCATTTTTTTTTTTTTTTTTAATTTGGGTGTGGAAGAATGAAGTGTGGTGTGCATGTTTAGTGTAGTGAAGTGGATAGGAGGAGGAGGTGTTTGAGAGAGCTAGCTGGATTGCTCTCAGTGTAAATGAGGCACAAAGAAAATCAGTAAGAGAGGCCAAGCAAGTGAAACAGGAGTTCCAGCGACTCTTTATCACATGCCTATAACCTCACCTGGGTCTAGCCCTGATCGATTGGTGCCTACAATCTCCCCACCAAGATGGGGGTAAACATCTTAAAAGAGTAGGCTGAATGGGGCCGAATGGATACAAGCCAAAGAGAGAGGGAGAGAAAGAGAAAAGAAAAGCGAGGTGGGCTCCCTTAAACCGTGGGAGGAGGAGTGGAGCAGGGAGGGAAGAACGTCGGGCGTATAAGGAAGGCCGAGAGAGTGACACACAACATAAGGAAGGGAATCTGCTCCGGTTATTGACGAACTGAGGATGGTGTGTGTGTGTGTGTGGGGGGGGGGGAGAGGAGAGAGAGAGAGAGAGACAGAGTGACACACAACATAAGGAAGGGAATCTGCTCCGGTTATTGACGAACTGAGATGGTGTTTGTGTGTTTTGTGTGTGGGAGAGAGAGAGAGAGAGAGAGAGAGAGAGACAGAGTGACACACAACATAAGGAAGGGAATCTGCTCCGGTTATTGACGAACTGAGGATGGTGAGAGAGAGAGAGAGAGAGTGAGATATGGTGTGGGGGAGAGTGAGAGAGAGAGAGAGAGAGAGAGAGAGAGAGAGAGAGAGAGAGAGAGAGAGAGAGAGAGAGAGAGAGAGAGAGAGAGAGAGAGAGAGAGAGTGTGAGTTATTGAGAGAGACAGAGAGAGAGAGAGAGAGAGAGAGAGAGAGAGAGAGATAGCGTGTGTATCTCAAACCATATATACTAAAGAGAGCTTAGTACACTGAAGAAGAAAAAGGAGAGAGAGAGAGAGAGAGATGTACATAGAATTACATAGATTAACATAGATACACTGACCCCACACACAGACCTTACGATCTCAGCGAGGTGGTCAGGACTTAATATTCTAGTAGAGATAGCTAACCCGAGAGTAAGGGATAGTGGAAGGAAAGGATAGCAAAGAAGAGAGCACGAGAGAGAGAGAGAGAGAGAGATAGATAGATAGAGAAAGATTGGGGGTGAGGGAGCATAAAACACACGAACTAGTTGAGAATACAGTTACAAGGTATTACAGTAAATAGTTAGTATCTCAACGACCCCGTGTACCATTCCAAACATATCCTAATTATGAAATAGTTATTGTGTAAAGCGGTACACTCGGTAGATTCTTTGTCAAATACTATACAATGTCCTACGCTCTATTTAAGGGTACGTTTTTAATTATATTTATTTTCTAGACTCCTTTCTCATGTTTATCCACGTTAGTTTTGAGATTTTACGATGTTTGCCCCCTAAATTTGACGATTTTCAGACCTTTCGCTCATTTTTTAGGACCCCGTTTTCCCTCATGCTTATCCCCATTAGTTTTGAGATTTTGTGATGTTTGCCCCATTAGTTTGGTACTATTATTAACTTTCGATTAATTTCTTTGTTAATATCTAGACCTGTCCGTACCAGTTAGGTGTCAGTCTTTTCCTTACGAGCAATAGCGAGCCTGCAATTTAGGAGAATCCAGCCTTCGAATAAGCTATTAAACAATTATCCTGTGGGTGGGGGGGGGGGGAGGAATTGTGGTTATTGTGTATGCTTGATGGAGGTGTGGGAAGGAAACTAAACACATAATAATATATAGATAAATACAAAATTTCCCATACATTTCTAGATAATCGACCTTTATATCACTCCTACCATTATCAGTCTTTCTCAGTCCAAAACTAACCCTCTCAGACTTATAATTGAAGCGCATTACTTTTATGTTTTGTAGTAGTATTCATAGACAATTTTATTTAGATTAGGAAGGGTTATGCAAGTCAGAGTTGGTTGATTGGGCCCGCCTTTACCCTTTCACATTTCCTTCCTACTAAGCTGTATGAAATAGTCTAATGTGTTTGTTTTTTCTATATTCCATCTACTCCCTCTCGGGCATAGGCTGATAGCCTGTACATTCAGCCTGTGAGGTCTTGTTCCAGTCTAGGGGGTGAGACATGTGCACTTTTAGACCACCCCTGCCATCTTGCCTTCGCAGTATGCATGGGGCTAGTTGCTCACTCACGGCTCGAAGCAACCCCATCTCTGAAGCTACCTTGCTCCAGTGTTTCACTGTCTCACTCCCTATACTCGGACCCTCACTCTCAGAACGCTACTTATTGATCAATGAGCATATTTTGAATTATTCATACAGTGCTATTTATCAGGGAACAATGAGGATATTTATTTGGCGTTTCGGTGCGCTTTGTGGTAATGCACTGATATTAGGTATACAGAACAAATTCCATCCCAGTAATATCAGGATTCGAACCCGGGTCCATTGGATTACCAGTCCAGTGGCAAGACCACTCCCCCACACCTCCCCTAGAATACAGTGATAACACGCGTCATAATCTTCAATGGGTAAAGTTGTGGTTGGCCAGATGATGGTTTTGTTAAGTATTTCTTCAGTAGTTTTAGGATAATGAGGCTAATTATTGGCCAATGCTCTTCAGTGCGCCTATGATACTCTTTCTAGAAGATTAGAAGACTAGGTTTCTTTAAGGCTAAACTGATGTAGCTAACCTATTTAATAGATATAGAAAATACACGGAAGGAGAGGGAGAGAGAGAGAGAGAGAGAGCGAGAGAGAGAGAGATGCTTTACCTCCCCTCCCCTCCTTTTCCAAATAGAGCAGACCATAGTTGTCACCTCAGCTTTTATCACACACTCTGAGCGGCGGCCCACTTCTCTAATGCACAAAATGCAACTTATTACCCGCTTTATCATAACAGCCCCAGTCGACGCTAACTTTTCGCTCGTCTCTCTCTCTCCTTCACTCTCTGGCTCTCTCTCTCTCCCTCCCTCATCCCCCCTCTCTCTCCTTACCCTCTCCTCTCTCTTCTTCCTCACCCCTCCCCCCCTCTCTCTCTCTCTCGTTCTCTCCCCCCCCCTTCTGGAATATTCCGTCTGTCTCCTCCCCCCCTCTCACAGACTCCGTGGTTTTATGTGTAACCCAAATGGAACTTTTCGTAATTAAAACAGGCAACCATATTAGCCATCCTAGCTTTATAGTACACAATTCGAACTTATTTTTTTATTTACATAAATGCAAACAATCCATAGATAAAACAGAGATTTGTGAGGTTTGTGTAGCCTGTATAGAGAGTCGATCAAATGAATGATTTTTCTGTAGTTCTGTACAAAGGACCATAATACGGTTGCATAAAAAACTCGCCTCTCGGATCCCTCTTCCAAAAACACCACGTCCCTTTCCCACCAGACGGAGCTGGAAAAAATCGGCCTTATCCCCACGTATCCGTAATGGCCTATTCGCTTTTTACCCAGACTGATAGCATCTTGTCTCTTCTCCATTTCTTTTTCCTCCCTCTCTCTTTCCTCTCTCCTCTCTCTCTCTCTCTCTCTTGGCGAGTCATAAGGGGGTCTTTCTTCGGCAATTTTCGATCGGCATCTTTAATCTTGGCACATTTGGAAGTCTTTTTACATCGGTATCGGCAACTGGAGTGAAATTTATTTTATCCTAGTTGGTTGAAATTCCGACACTTCCGATTCCGATTCAGATTCTTTATTTCCATTTACAATGCTGCATAACAATAACATCATCGTAAACAATTACATAATACTAATGCTCAGAATCTTACAAGAAACATATCGGTAAGAATTTACAGAGAAATACCTCCTACCTAAACTAAATTAAAACTATATTGGGTCCAATACCCCCCAGACCAAGTTGCCAATAAATATACCGGAATAACGCTGGTGTGACTCGACCTTCTCCTTCTCTCTCTCTCTGTCTCTCCCTCTCCGCACCTCTCATTCTCTCCTCGAACACGAAGCAATGTGTATCAACATTCTGCCACGTGGGTAAACAACTTTGTACAACTTGTTCTTGTTAGCGCTATCTTCCCCCCGCCCCTCCCTCGGGACCCCCGACTGCCGCCGCTCTGGACAACAAATGCTACACTTTTTTCCCAGAATTTTTCGGAAGGGCTTGGAGAGAGAGAAGAGAGAGAGAGATAGAGAGAGAGAGAGGAGAAAAGAGAGAGAGAGAGAGAGAGAGAGAGAGAGAGAGAGAAAGAGAGATAGAGAGAGAGAGAGAGAGAGAGAGAGAGAGGAGAAGAGAGAGGAGAGAAAGAGAGAGAGAGAGAGAGAGAGGAGAGAGAGAGAGAGATTACATAGATGCACTGGCACCACAGACCTTTACACCACCGAGGTGGTCAGACTTAATTATAATGGAGATGGCATTACTGATATAAAAGGAAAGTTGTTAGGAAGAAAAGAAGAGAGAGAGAGAGAGAGGTGTGTGTGTGTGTGAGAGAGAGTGAGAGATTTATTTCCCTTACACTTCCGCCTCTCGTTGTCCTCTATCAGCTTTCCTTTTATGTATCTACCGTAGACATTTCTTTATCTAACTGTCTATCTACATCTATCCCCGTGTCTCTCTACCTTGCCACTTATCTGCTTATGTAGCAATTTGCCTTTCTATCTAGTTATCTATCTATCCATCACCTGTTATCCTGAAGCACGCGTACTCTCAAGTTGTCATATGTGTTTGGGAAAGGTGTTTAAATTAATATATAATATGAGTATTTTGTGTGTGGGTATTTATTTGTGTGGGTATGTGTATTTTGTGTGTGGGTATGTGTATTTTGTGTGTGGGTATGTGAATTTGGTGAGTGGGTATGTGTATTTTGTGTGTGGGTAGGGTATTTTTGTGTGTGGGTATGTTTATTTGTGGTGGTATGTGTATTTTGTGTGTGGGTATGTATTTGTGTTGTTCATTAGTGGTATGTAAGTCATGATCACTAATAACTACATTTCCAGTTGATATTGTTTTCCGTCTATACATAATGATGATGATATATTGCTTATATTTCACGGTAGGAAAGTTCAAAAGGTGTATATACTAAATAGTGCTCCTGACTGTATCTATATATAAATGGGCTTATATTGAGAGAGAGATAGAGAGGAGAGAGAGGAGAGAGGAGAGAGAGAGAGAGAGAAGAGAGAAGAGAGAGAGAGAGATAAGAGCAGAAGAGTCATAAATGAGTGAAAAAAAGGTGGTGTCTGGAAGTATGAGCTGGGAAAATGGTCTGGTGGCGGCGGGGAAAGTGGTGGTAAGACAAGATGAGGCGGGAGAGGAGGAGGGAGGAGAGGAGGAGGAGGACAGGAGAGGCAGAGAGGAGGAGGAAGTACAAATAGTACAGAGGAAATCAAGCAACAACAGATCTAGTGACTCTCCTAGGCTGCTTGTTCTCCAAAACACACTGGAGGATCGTGTCCAAACAGTGGTTTAGAGTGGGTAAGGGACCAATTGGAAAGGGAACTACTGCCCTGGAACTACTGTCCGTGGCAGGATTAGGAAGTTAGTAGGGGACAGAGGGGTTAGTAACATAGCAGTGAGCTGGGAAAAAAGAAAGTAACGTCTTAGTAATATACTGTATATACGCAATAATCCTTGATGATTTTGAGGGGGGAATAAACTAAAGTTATTAATTTACAAATGCAATCGGTTGCGGGTTTGATGCAAGATATTTGTCTAGGCGAAGTTTAAAAGAATCAACGGTGCTGCAGTCAATAACGTCTCAGGGAAGCCCATTCCACAAGTTCACAACTCGATTGAAGAAGAAATTCTTAGATTCGTGTGAGTTAAAAGATTTACCAATAATCTTCCAACAGTTTCCCGGCGTGTAATTAGAATGGTCGATAGTGAAGTACTTAATACTGTTCATATTGTCGATGCCTTTGATGATTTTAAAAACTTGAATTAATTCGCCTCTTAATCTGCGCTGAGTTAAAGGAAATAGATTTATTTCTCTAAGACGCCCCTGTATGGTTTGTTCTTTAGGCTAGGTATAATTTTGGTAACTCTACGTTGAACTCGTTCTAGCTTGTCTATATCTTTTTGGTAATAAGGGCACCAGGATTGAACGCAGTATTCCAGAAGAGGGCGAACTAAGGAATTGTAAAGAGTTAGGATAACTTCTTTGGATTTATGCTCAAATGACCTGCCTATAAAGCCAATTATGTTGTTTGCCTTCTTAACAACTTCTGAACATTGTTGACTCGGTTTTAGGTTACTCGATATTGTTACTCCCAGATCGGTTTCTCTGTCTACAGTCTTAAGCTGAGTGCCATTCATCGAATAGTTTGCTTTCTCATTTCGGTATACAATATGTAGTACTTTACATTTATCCGCATTGAAACTCATTTGCCAAATTTGGGCCCAACATGACAACTTGTTGCATATCGTCAACTTGTTCTTTTGAGAGAACGCTACTTTGCAATTTTTGTATCGTAAGCAAACTTTGAGATTGTACAGGTGAGACTCTCATCTATGTCGTTAATATAAATTAGAAAGAGAATTGGTCCTAGTACCGATCCCTGGGGTACTCCGCTACTTACATTGGTCAATTTAGATGCCTTAAGTTCGGTTCACACATGCACGAATTAATGTCCCGTCCGTCCCAGACCAAGAAAATAGGCAGGACGGCATCAATCTGGAGGTCCCATGTGGCCACGATGGTCGTTCCAACGTTTTTTTCCCGCCATTCTCATTCCGTTAGTCGGAGTCTAGACGCCGCCAGGCTGCGTCTAGACAATGACTGCTCCCGTGTGTGTCCGTGTGTGTCCTGTGGGTGTCCCAACATAACACGTTTTCTGGCAGTTGCCCCGACCCGCACGGACCATTTTATGCATGCACAAAAAGGACGCCGCCTAGGCACGGCCAATTAAGGGGTAGGGGACAGACGGGACGTTAATTCGTGCATGTGTGAACCGAGCATTACCGTTTATGACTACTCTTTCCTTGCTGTCACGGAGCCAATTTGCTATCCATTTCAACACATCGTCTTGTGTTCCATGCGCCTTTAGTTTTAGCAGTAAATGTTTGTGAGAAACTTTGTCAAAGGCCTTTTGAAAATCAAGGTATATAATATCTACAGCTTTACTCTCATCATAGAGGTTGAGGATATCGTGGAAGAAGTTTAAGAGGTTTGTTAAGCAGAAACGTTTGTTACGAGAGCCGTGTTGAGTATCTTTAAGTATGTTATTTTCCTCTAAGTTATTTACGAGTCTGTCTCTTATGAGTGTTTCTAGCATTTTACATACAACTGAGGTTAAGCTAATTGGACGATAGTTACTGGGTAGGGATTTGCTGACTTTTTAAAATATCGATGTTACGTTGGCTAGCTTCCCATAGTTCCAGACTGCAAGGATTTATTGAATAGCAATGTCAGTGGTTTGGAGAGCTCATCCTTAGCTTCTTTTAGGGAGGAGGACAGTGGAGGGAGAAGAGAGGAGAGTCAAGGAGAAGGGAGGAGGAGAGGTGAGAGAAGAAGAGAGGAATGAAGGAAGGGAAGGAAGTTAAAACAAAAAGGCAATGAGAAGTAA
>CM064525.1:51627470-51788032 GCA_032716605.1 Paralithodes platypus | reverse complement strand
GACTCCTTTCTCATGGTTTATCCACGTTAGTTTTGAGATTTTACGATGTTTGCCCCCTAAATTTGACGATTTTCAGACCTTTCGCTCATTTTTTAGGACCCCGTTTTCCCTCATGCTTATCCCCATTAGTTTTGAGAGTTTGTGATGTTTGCCCCATTAGTTTGGTACTATTATTAACTTTCGATTAATTTCTTTTGTTAATATCTAGACCTGTCCGTACCAGTTTAGGTGTTCAGTCTATTCCTTACGAGGCAATAGCGAGCCTGCAATTTAGGAGAATCCAGCCTTCGAATAAGCTATTAAACAATTATCCTGTGGGTGGGGGGGGGGGGGAGGAATTGTGGTTATTGTGTATGCTTGATGGAGGTGTGGGAAGGAAACTAAACACATAATAATATATAGATAAATACAAAATTTCCCATACATTTCTAGATAATCGACCTTTATATCACTCCTACCATTATCAGTCTTTCTCAGTCCAAAACTAACCCTCTCAGACTTATAATTGAAGCGCATTACTTTTATGTTTTGTAGTAGTATTCATAGACAATTTTATTTAGATTAGGAAGGGTTATGCAAGTCAGAGTTGGGTTTGAATTTTGCCCGCCTTTACCCTTTCACATTTCCTTCCTACTAAGCTGTATGAAATAGTCTAATGTGTTTGTTTTTTCTATATTCCATCTACTCCCTCTCGGGCATAGGCTGATAGCCTGTACATTCAGCCTGTGAGGTCTTGTTCCAGTCTAGGGGGTGAGACATGTGCACTTTTAGACCACCCCTGCCATCTTGCCTTCGCAGTATGCATGGGGCTAGTTGCTCACTCACGGCTCGAAGCAACCCCATCTCTGAAGCTACCTTGCTCCAGTGTTTCACTGTCTCACTCCCTATACTCGGACCCTCACTCTCAGAACGCTACTTATTGATTAAAAAAAACAAAAAAAAAAAAAAAAAAAAAAAAAAAAAAAAAAAAAAAAAAAAAAAAATAAAAAAAAAAAAAAAAAAAAAAAAACAATGAGCATAGTTTTGAATTATTCATGAATAACAGTTGGCTATTTATCAGGGAACAATGAGGATATTTTATTTGGCGTTTCGGTGCGCTTTGTGGTAATGCACTGATATTAGGTATACAGAACAAATTCCATCACAGTAATATCAGGATTCGAACCCGGGTCCATTGGATTACCAGTCCAGTGGCAAGACCACTCCACCACACCTCCCCTAGAATACAGTGATAACACGCGTCATAATCTTCAATGGGTAAAGTTGTGGTTGGCCAGGAAATGAATGATGTTTTGTTAAGTATTTCTTCAGTAGTTTTAGGATAATGAGGCTAATTATTGGCCAATGCTCTTCAGTGCGCCTATGATACTCTTTCTAGAAGATTAGAAGACTAGGTTTCTTTAAGGCTAAACTGATGTAGCTAACCTATTTAATAGATATAGAAAATACACGGAAGGAGAGGGAGAGAGAGAGAGAGAGAGAGCGAGAGAGAGAGAGATGCTTTACCTCCCCTCCCCTCCTATTTCCATGTAAATAGAGCAGCACCATAGTTGTCACCTCAGCTTTTATCACACACTCTGAGCGGCCCACTTCTCTAATGGACACAAAATGCAACTTATTACCCGCTTTATCATAACAGCCCCAGTCGACGCTAACTTTTCGCTCGTCTCTCTCTCTCCTTCACTCTCTGGCTCTCTCTCTCTCCCTCCCTCATCCCCCCTCTCTCTCCTTACCTCCCCTCTCTCTCTCTCTTCCCCTCACCCCTCCCCCCTCTCTCTCTCTCTCGTTCTCTCCCCCCTTCCTGGAATATTCCGTCTGTCTCTCCCCCCCCCCCCTCACAGTCTCCGTGGTTTTATGTGTAACCCAAATGGAACATTTCGTAAATTAAAACAGGCAAAACCAGTATTAGCCATCCTAGCTTTATAGTACACAATTCGAACTTATTTTTTTATTTACATAAATGCAAACAATCCATAGATAAAACAGAGATTTGTGAGGTGTGTGTAGCCTGTATAGAGAGTCGATCAAATGAATGATTTTTCTGTAGTTCTGTACAAAGGACCATAATACGGTTGCATAAAAAACTCGCCTCTCGGATCCCTCTTCCAAAAACACCACGTCCCTTTCCCACCAGACGTAGCTGGAAAAAATCGGCCTTATCCCCACGTATCCGTAAGGGCCATTATTCGCTTTTACCCAGACTGATAGCATCTTGTCTCTTCTCCATCCCTCCCTCTCTCTCTCTCCTCTCTCTCTCTCTCTCTCTCTCTCTCTCTCTCTCTCTCTCTCTCTCTCTCTCGGTAGGCCGAGTCATAAGGTGTCTTTCTTCGGCAATTTTCGATCGGCATCTTTATCTTGGCAGCAATTTGGAAGTCTGTTTACATCGGTATCGGCAACTGGAGTGAAGTTATGTTATCCTAGTTGGTTGGAATATTCCGACACTTCCGATTCCGATTCAGATTCTTTTATTTCCATTAAATATACAATGGCTGTTCATACAATAACATCATCGTAAACAAATTACATAATACATAATGCATCATAATCTTACATAAACAGTATCGGTAAGAATTTACAGAGAAATACCTCCTACCTAAACTAAATTAAAACTATATTGGGTCCAAATACCCCCCAGACCAGAGTTGCCAATAAAATATACCGGAAATAACGCTGGTGTGACTCGACCTTCTCCTTCTCTCTCTCTCTCTGTCTCTCCCTCCCTCCCTCTCTCGCTCTCCCTCCCTCTTCAGCGGGTGCGAGGAACACGAAGCAATGTGGAAGGGCGATCAAAACATTCTGCCACGTGGGTAAACAACTTGTTACAACTTGTTACGACTTGTTAGCGCTATCTTCCCCCCGCCCCTCCCTCGGGACCCTCCGAGCTGCCGCCGCCTCTGGACAACAACCAAAATGCTACACTTTTTTCCCAGAATTTTTCCGGAAGGGGCTTGGAGAGAGAGAGAGAGAGAGAGAGAGAGAGAGAGAGAGAGAGAGAGAGAGAGAGAGATAGAGAGAGAGAGAGAGAGAGAGAGAGAGAGAGAGAGAGAGAGAGAGAGAGAGAGAGAGAGAGAGAGAGAGAGAGAGAGAGAGAGAGAGAGAGAGAGAGAGAGAGCGAGAGAAGAGAGAGAGAGAGAGAGAGAGAGAGAGAGAGAGAGAGAGAGAGAGAGAGAGAGATTTACATAGATACACTGGCCACACAGACCTTACGATACACACGAGGTGGTCAGGACTTAATTCTAATAGAGATGGCATTACTGATAGAAAAGGAAAGTTGAAGGATAGGATAGAAAAGAAGAGAGAGAGAGAGAGAGTGTGTGTGTGTGTGAGAGAGAGTGAGAGATTTATTTCCCTTACACTTCCGCCTCTCGTTGTCCTCTATCAGCTTTCCTTTTATGTATCTACCGTAGACATTTCTTTATCTAACTGTCTATCTACATCTATCCACGTGTCTCTCTACCTTGCCACTTATCTGCTTATGTAGCAATTTGCCTTTCTATCTAGTTATCTATCTATCCATCACCTGTTATCCTGAAGCACGCGTACTCTCAAGTTGTCATATGTGTTTGGGAAAGGTGTTTAATTAATGTACAGTATATAATATGAGATATTTTGTGTGTGGGTATGTGTATTTTGTGTGTGGGTATGTGTATTTTGTGTGTGGGTATGTGTATTTTGTGTGTGGGTATGTGTATTTTGTGTGTGGGTATGTGTATTTTGTGTGTGGGTATGTGTATTTTGTGTGTGGGTATGTGTATTTTGTGTGTGGGTATGTGTATGTGTATTTTGTGTGTGGGTATGTGTATTTTGTGTGTGGGTATGTGTATTTGTTTTGTTCATTAATGTGTATGTAAGTCATGATCACTAATAACTACATTTCCAGTTGATATTGTTTTCCGTCTATACATAATGATGATGATATATTGCTTAGTATTTCACGGTAGGAAAGTTCAAAAGGTGTATATACTAATTAGTGCTCCTGACTGTATCTATATATAAATGGGCTTATATGAGAGAGAGAGAGAGAGAGAGAGAGAGAGAGAGAGAGAGAGAGAGAGAGAGAGAGAGAGAGAGAGAGAGAGAGAGAGAGGCAGAAGAGTCATAAAGTGAGTGAAAAAAGGTGGTGTCTGGAAGTATGAGCGGGGAAAATGGTCTGGTGGCGGCGGGGGAAAGTGGTGGTAATGACACAAGATGAGGCGGGAGGAGGAGGAGGGAGGAGAGGAGGAGGAGGACAGGGGAGGAGGAGAGAGGAGCACAGGAAGGGGTACAAAAGAGTACAGAGGAAATCAAGCAACAACAGATCTAGTGACCCCTCTAGGCTGCTTGTTCTCCAAAACAACACTGAGGATCGAGTGTCCAAACAGTGGTTTAGAGTGGGTAAGGGCAAATTGGAAAGGGAACTACTGCCCTGGAACTACTGTCCGTGGCAGGATTAGGAAGTTAGTAGGGGACAGATGGGTTAGTAACATAGCACAGTTATAAGCGTTCTTTCGTATATCTGGGAAAAAAGAGAGTAACGTCTTAGTAATATACTGTATATACGCAATAATCCTTGATGATTTTGAGGGGGGAATAAACTAAAGTTATTAATTTACAAATGCAATCAGTTGCAGGTTTGATGCAAGATATTTGTCTAGGCGAAGTTTAAAAGAATCAACTGTGCTGCAGTCAATAACGTCTCAGGGAAGCCCATTCCACAAGTTGACAACTCGATTGAAGAAGAAATTCTTAGATTCGTGTGAGTTAAAAGATTTACCAATAATTTTGCAACAGTTTCCCGGGGTGTAATTAGAATGGTCGATAGTGAAGTACTTAATACTGTTCATATTGTCGATGCCTTTGATGATTTTAAAAACTTGAATTAATTCGCCTCTTAATCTGCGCTGAGTTAAAGGAAATAGATTTAATTCTCTGACGTTCCTCGTATGGTTTGTTCTTTAGGCTAGGTATAATTTTGGTAACTCTACGTTGAACTCGTTCTAGCTTGTCTATATCTTTTTGGTAATAAGGGCACCAGGATTGAAGCAGTATTCCAGAAGAGGGCGAACTAAGGAATTGTAAAGAGTTAGGATAACTTCTTTGGATTTATGCTCAAATGACCTGCCTATAAAGCCAATTATTTTGTTTGCCTTCTTAACAACTTCTGAACATTGTTGACTCGGTTTTAGGTTACTCGATATTGTTACTCCCAGATCGGTTTCTCTGTCTACAGTCTTAAGCTGAGTGCCATTCATCGAATAGTTTGCTTTCTCATTTCGGTATACAATATGTAGTACTTTATATTTATCCGCATTGAAACTCATTTGCCAAATTTGGGCCCAACATGACAACTTGTTGCATATCGTCAACTTGTTCTTTTGAGAGAACGCTATTTGCAATTATTGTATCGTAAGCAAACTTTGAGATTGTACAGGTGAGACTCTCATCTATGTCGTTAATGTAAATTAGAAAGAGAATTGGTCCTAGTACCGATCCCTGGGGTACCCCGCTACTTACAGTGGTCCATTTAGATGCCTTAAGTTCAGTTCACACATGCACGAATTAATGTCCCGTCTGTCCCCGACCAAGAAAATAGGCAGGACGGCATCAATCTGGAGGTCCCATGTGGCCACGATGGTCGTTCCAACGTTTTTTTGCCGCCGTTCTCATTCCGTTAGTCGGAGTCTAGAAGCCGCCAGGCTGCGTCTAGACAACGACTGCTCCCGTGTGTGTCCGTGTGTGTCCTGTGGGTGTCCCGACATGACACATTTTCTGGCAGATGCCCCGACCCGCACGGACCATTTTATGCATGCACAAAAAGGACGCCGCCTAGGCACGGCGAATTAAGGGGTCGGGGACAGACGGGATGTTAATTCGTGCATGTGTGAACCGAGCATTACCGTTTATGACTACTCTTTGCTTGCTGTCGTGGAGCCAATTTTCTATCCATTTCAACACACCGTCTTGTATTCCATGCGCCTTTAGTTTTAGCAGTAAATGTTTGTGAGGAACTTTGTCAAAGGCCTTTTGAAAATCAAGGTATATAATATCTACAGCTTTACTCTCATCATAGAGGTTGAGGACATCGTGGAAGAAGTTTAAGAGGTTTGTTAAGCAGAAACGTTTGTTACGAAAGCCGTGTTGAGTATCTTTAAGTATGTTATTTTCCTCTAAGTTATTTACGAGTCTGTCTCTTATGAGTGTTTCTAGCATTTTACATACAACTGAGGTTAAGCTAATTGGACGATAGTTACTGGGTAGGGATTTGCTGACTCTATAAAATATCGATGTTACGTTGGCTAGCTTCCACTGATCAGGCATAGTTCCAGACTGCAAGGATTTATTGAATAGCAATGTCAGTGGTTTGGAGAGCTCATCCTTAGCTTCTTTTAGGGAGGAGGACAGTGGAGGGAGAAGAGAGGAGAGTCGAAGGAGAAGGGAGGAGGAGAGGTGAGAGAAGAAGAGAGGAATGAAGGAAGGGAAGGAAGTTAAAACAAAAAGGCAATGAGAAGTAAAGACAGGGATGGAATGTAGGAAGAACAAGATATTATTAACACCTGAATGTGGTCAATAACTCATCTGATTGACTATATTTTGTTACTCACTAGCTTCAAACTAATTTTCAATTAGCTTTTGTTTAGCTGTGCTAGTCTGTGGATCTACATTATATATACATTTGTTGAGCTTTGTTCAATTGATGATTAGTTAGTTAATAATTCTGAATTTGGACTAATATTTTACACCTTTTAAATTATAAATTTGGTATTTTGTTTTTTGTGTGTTCATTGTTTTCTGTTGTGTTTTCCCTATTCTGGCTCTGTCTTGAGTCGGCCAACCCCCCTCCCCCCAAATAAAAATAAAAATAAAAAAGAGGAAAACAAAGGAACAGTGGGGATTGGGTCAGAGTTTATAGAATATAATATAATACAATATAAATTTGTTCAAGATCGTCATAGCCCTGCATTAACTTATAAAGTATCTCTCGACTATATTTCTTCTGTGTAAGAGCATATTGTGCTGGCGTACACTATGCTCCACATTACAACGGTTGCATTTCTCTACATCTACAGCAAGTTATGTAGAATCTGTGGTGGGTGGGACACGTAGCCTTGGAAACATGGCTATACGGCTTATCCAGGCTTCCACAGTTTACCTGCATCAAGTTTAAGGAGGAGATGGGTCGTTTTTCTGGTCCCCGTTCTTCTTCATGTTTAGCCCCATAAGTTTTGAGATTATAAAACGTTTTAGCCATTAGTTTGACGACTTTAACACCTTTCATCCCCTTTCGTGGACAATTTTAAGACCTTTCTATCCATATAGGTAGGTGTCGATTTTATCCTGGCAAGCGATAGTGAGCCTGTAATATTAAGAGGAACCGGCGACATTATTCTACCAAAAAATGTACAAATTTATCTTGAAGGGGGGTCTAGGGGGTGTTATTTTTAAGCTTGATGGAGGTCTAGCGAGGAAACTAAAATATAGATAAATATATAATATTGATAGACCAAACAAAATAGCCAGTACCCCCTTAAAGGTGGGTGACCTGTTTTTTGTTATTTCTGTCCTTTTCTCTCTTTCTCTGGCTTTTATCCATTCGGCCCCATTCAGCCAACTATTTTAAGACGTTTATCCCCATATAGGTGTCGATTTCTTCCTGGCGAGCGAAAGCGGGCCAGCATTATATGAAGAAATCCGGCTTCGCCGGAGAAATTTTTCTATCGAAAAATTTAAAAATTTTGCCTACTGTCAAACACAAATACAAAATATGCTGGCTCGCTACCGCTCACCAGTAAAAAATTGACACCTGGATGGGGATACACGTCTTAAAACAGTAGGCTGAATGGGGCCAAATGGAGACAAGCCAGAGAAAGATAGAAAAGGACAGAACAAAAACAGGTCACCCCCCTTAATAGCCCCGCTCCTCACTAGCAACCTACACACTACAGATAAACCGGTTAGCTGATTGGTCAGTGCATGTGAGTCGTCCAAGCCTGGATTCGATCTTGAACCGGCCGATTCTCAATCAGGAACGTTGATATTAAACCGCAACACACACACACACACACACACACACACACACACACACACACACACACAGCCCGTAGCCTAGTAGGTAGAGCTCTCGTCGTCTCACACACGAGGGGTCGGGGGTTCAATCCCGGCCGGGCGGAGACAAATTGGGCTTGTCTCCTTTCATGTGTTAGCCTCAGTTCACCTAGCTGTAAATAGGTACCTGGAATAAGTGGACGACGTTGTGACGTCCCATCTGGGGTTGGCAAAAATGGTACAAGGCGAGATGGGTATCATATGGTTCACCTAAGCTGATGGCTACCTAAGCCTTCGGGCGAGACGGTACCGTCTATAGTGAGAATGGTACCATACAGATCCACCCTAAGCCTTCGTTTCCGATGTCGCCAATTGGCTAAATACAGACTACACACACATCCACAGCCATTCCAACAGTACATAAAAACACTTAACATGCATTTCACGCCATACATTCCCAGTTAAGGAGGCGCGATAATAATGAGCTTAGCTCGCATTGCGTGGATTCCCCTTGACGAACAAGTAACTGAGTAACTGAGTAACACACGGAGTATCAGGCTGGATTATTAAAGAAAATGCCAAGGAACTGAGTATACCATTATATGATATAATGACCAAATCATTGGACACGGGGATAGTACCTACAGAATGGGAAAGAGCAAACATTATTCCTATATTTAAGGGAGGAAGCAGAGATAAACCTCTGAATTATAGACCTGTATCACTATTGAGCATCCTCATGAAGATTCTGGAAGGATTAATAAGGGACAAATGGGTGAACTACCTGGAATCCAAAAGATTAATTACTGACCGACAATTTGGATTCAGAGGAGGCAGATCATGTGTAAGCAACTTGTTGAGTTTTTACTCTAGAGTAATAAACACAGTGGACCAGAGGGAAGGATGGGTAAACTGTGCCTACCTAGACTTTAAAAAGGCATTTGACAAAGTTCACACAAGAGATTGCTGTGGAAATTAAAACATGAGGGAAAAGTAGGAGACAAACTGCTGAAATGGATGGAGAGCTACCTTAGCGAAAGACAGATGAGAACAACAGTAAGGGGGAAATCGTCAAACTGGACTCAAATTACTAGTGGAGTACCACAAGGATCTGTCCTAGCCCCAATCATGTTTTTAATATTTGTAAATGACTTACCTGAGGGACTAACAAGCTACATGAGCATGTTTGCGGACGATGCTATGCTGCTTGAAACGATCAGAACCCAGGAGGATTGCCTCGAACTCCAATCATATTTGCAAAAGATCCATGAATGGAGCATCAAATGGAATATGGGGTTCAATGCAGGAAAATGTAAGACTCTAGAAATGGGTAAAAGCAAGTACAGACCTAGAAAAGATTATAAACTAGGAAACGAAGTGATTCCCAAAGCAGAAAAAGAAAAGACTTGGGGATAGAATTTAAGGATAACATGTCTCCGGAAAGCCATGTAAATAAGATAGTGAGAGAATCACTAGCACTATTGGCAAATATCAGGATGTCTTTCAATTATCTTAATGAAAACACCATGAAACAAATAATAACGGCAATAATAAGACCCAGGATGGAATATGCATCTGTAGTGTGGTCCCCTCACATGAAGAAACATATCCACAAAATTGAGAGGGTACAGAGTGCAGCTACGAGGATGATCCCAGGTTTGGAAAATTTGGAGTACCAAGAGAGGCTCGAGAGATTGAATCTACCTACACTGGAACAGAGAAGGAAACGAGGACAGCAAATTCAGATATACAAATGTGTAAGGGGTATTGACCAAATCGACCAAGAAAATTTCATAGAGAGGGATGGAGGTGAGAGAACAAGAGGTCACAGCTACAAACTAAAAGTGCCTAATAGTAAATCCGATCTGAAAAGTACAAGATTTCCTACCAACTCGATTAGTGGGTGGAACAAATTGCCAGCCGAAGTAGTGTCTGCACCATCAGTGCATAGTTTCAAAGCATGGTATGACAAACATATCTTAGGAGGCGGGAATTAACGAGCATGCTCACTCCCGCAAATACAACTAGTGTAAGTACAACTAGTGTAAGTACACACACACACACCCAAGCGGTGGTGTGTTTATCGGTACACACGTTATTGTTGCATGCTTAAGAGTACATTTTCGATTTTTAAACCTAAATAAAACTATCTAGATAAAACTTAACCTAACCTACCTAACCTAACGTAACTTACCTAACCTAACCGAAAACACTCCATTTCAACGAATTTTAAAGAGGTGTGTACACTTAAACTGTCGCCCTAAACCTCATGTACCTGCAAACCTACATATCGTGAATGTTGTACCTTTAAACACACCACCGCTTGTCCACACACACACACACACACACACACACACACACACACACACACACACACACACAACACCCACACATACACACACACACACACACAACACACACACACACACACACACACACAACACACACACACACCACACACACACACACACACACACACACACACACACACACACACACACACACCACACACACACACACACAACACACACACCACACACACACACACACACACCACACACACCACACACACACACACACACACACACACACACACACACACACACACACACACACACACACACACACACACACACACACACACACACACACACACACACACCACACACACACACACAACACACACACACACACACACACACACCACACACACACACACACACACACACACACACACACACACACCACACACAACACACACAACACACAACACACACACACAACACCACACACACAACACCACACACACAACACCACACACACAACACCACACACACAACACCACACACACACACACACACACACACACACACACACACACACACACACACACACACACACACACACACACACAACACCACACACCACACACAACACACACACACCCACACACACACACCACACACACACACACATACACACGAATACACACACACACAACACATGCACAACACACACACAAACACACACACACACTCACACACACACACCACACCCACACCACACCACACACACACACACCACACCCACCACACACACATACACACACCACACACACACCTCACACACACACACACACACACACACACACACACACACCACACACACACACAAAACACACCACACACCACACACCATACACACACACACACACACACACCACACACACACACACACACACACCACACACCATACACACACACACACACACACACACCATACACCACACACACACACACACACACACACACACACACACACACACACACACACACACACACACACACACACACACACACACAACACGATCTTGTTTACTCGAGTATTCATTAGACAAATTGAAATTTCATACCATTATAAGGTCATCATTATGAGGTATTTTTTATCTGAAAAAGTGTGACATTAGCGACAATTACAGTAACACAATATATAGCTAGACGGGACAACATGTAAATATTTTGTCTTTTAATAATTTTTTCAGACAAATTATCTTTATCCATAATTGTTTCCACATATGATAAACTGGATATGACTACTTCCCTATTCTCCTATCATATTTTGTTTGGTATATAAGTCTTACAACCACTGAAAGTATTCCTGCCCTTTTAAAATAATCGACTAAACTTTAATTAATCTTCTCCCCCACCTTTGCGATAATTAATACATACAGCATATATCTTTAGTTTGCTATATCAAGTATTATATAGTGTTTATTTATTTTCTATATTTGTTTTGTGTGTATTATATATTGAAGACATTCGGTGTTCTCTTACTCACACTCTCTCTCTCTCTCTCTCCCTTTCCTTTGGCTTTTATACATATATTTTGGGTTTGTCTTTTTCCACGACAGCCCAATATGTTTCCCTTTCATCCATAAATGCTCGCTTATTTCAATTTTCATTTTACCTCTTCACTTCCAACACATACTCTTTCACACTCTCTTTCTGTCCATTTTACCTCTTCACTTCCAACGCATACTCTTTCACACTCTCTTTCTGTCCATTTTACCTCTTCACTTCCAACACATACTCTTTCACACTCTCTTTCTGTCCCATTTTACCTCTTCACTTCCAACGCATACTCTTTCACACTCTCTTTCTGTCCATTTTACCTCTTCACTTCCAACACATACTCTTTCACACTCTCTTTCTGTCCATTTTACCTCTTCACTTCCAACACATACTTTCACACTCTCTTTCTGTCCATTTTACCTCTTCACTTCCAACACATACTTTCACACTCTCTTTCTGTCCATTTTACGTAACTCTTCACTTCCAACGCATACTCTTTCACACTCTCTTTCTGTCCATTTTACCTCTTCACTTCCAACACATACTTTCACACTCTCTTTCTGTCCATTTTACCTCTTCACTTCCAACGCATACTCTTTCACACTCTCTTTCTGTCCATTTTACCTCTTCACTTCCAACACATACTCTTTCACACTCTCTTTCTGTCCATTTTACCTCTTCACTTCCAACACATACTTTCACACTCTCTTTCTGTCCATTTTACCTCTTCACTTCCAACGCATACTCTTTCACACTCTCTTTCTGTCCATTTTACCTCTTCACTTCCAACACATACTCTTTCACACTCTCTTCTGTCCATTTTACCTCTTCACTTCCAACACATACTCTTTCACACTCTCTTTCTGTCCATTTTACCTCTTCACTTCCAACGCATACTTTTTCACACTCTCTATCTGTCCATTTTATCTCTTCACTTCCAACACATACTTTCACACTCTCTTTCTGTCCATTTTACCTCTCACTTCCAACGCATACTCTTTCACACTCTCTTTCTGTCCATTTTACCTCTTCACTTCCAACGCATACTCTTTCACACTCTCTTTCTGTTCATTTTACCTCTTCACTTCCAACACATACTTTCACACTCTCTTTCTGTCCATTTTACCACTTCATTCCCAACGCATACTCTATCACACTCTCTTCTGTCCATTTTACCTCTTCACTTCCAACACATACTCTTTCACACTCTCTTTCTGTCCATTTTACCTCTTCACTTCCAACACATACTCTTTCACACTCTCTTTCTGTCCATTTACCTCTTCACTTCCAACACATACTTTCACACTCTCTTTCTGTCCATTTTACCTCTTCACTTCCAACGCATACTCTTTCACACTCTCTTTCTGTCCATTTTACCTCTTCACTTCCAACACATACTCTTTCACACTCTCTTTCTGTCCATTTTACCTCTTCACTTCCAACACATACTTTCACACTCTCTTTCTGTCCATTTTACCTCTTCACTTCCAACGCATACTCTTTCACACTCTCTTTCTGTCCATTTTACCTCTTCACTTCCAACACATACTCTTTCACACTCTCTTCTTGTCCATTTTACCTCTTCACTTCCAACACATACTCTTTCACACTCTCTTTCTGTCCATTTTACCTCTTCACTTCCAACGCATACTCTTTCACACTCTCTTTCTGTCCATTTTACCTCTTCACTTCCAACACATACTTTCACACTCTCTTTCTGTCCATTTTACCTCTTCACTTCCAACGCATACTCTTTCACACTCTCTTTCTGTCCATTTTACCTCTTCACTTCCAACGCATACTCTTTCACACTCTCTTTCTGTTCATTTTACCTCTTCACTTCCAACACATACTTTCACACTCTCTTTCTGTCCATTTTACCTCTTCACTTCCAACGCATACTCTTTCACACTCTCTTTCTGTCCATTTTACCTCTTCACTTCCAACACATACTCTTTCACACTCTCTTTCTGTCCATTTTACCTCTTCACTTCCAACACATACTCTTTCACACTCTCTTTCTGTCCATTTTACCTCTTCACTTCCAACACATACTCTTTCACACTCTCTTTCTGTCCATTTTACCTCTTCACTTCCAACACATACTCTTTCACACTCTCTTTCTGTCCATTTTACCTCTTCACTTCCAACACATACTCCTTCACACTCTCTTTCTGTCCATTTTACCTCTTCACTTCCAACACATACTCTTTCACACTCTCTTTCTGTCCATTTTACCTCTTCACTTCCAACGCATACTCTTTCACACTCTCTTTCTGTCCATTTTACCTCTTCACTTCCAACACATACTCTTTCACACTCTCTTTCTGTTCATTTTACCTCTTCACTTCCAACACATACTCTTTCACACTCTCTTTCTGTCCATTTTACCTCTTCACTTCCAACACATACTCTTTCACACTCTCTTTCTGTCCATTTTACCTCTTCACTTCCAACACATACTCTTTCACACTCTCTTTCTGTTCATTTTACCTCTTCACTTCCAACACATACTCTTTCACACTCTCTTTCTGTCCATTTTACCTCTTCACTTCCAACACATACTCTTTCACACTCTCTTTCTGTCCATTTTACCTCTTCACTTCTAACACATACTCTTTCACACTCTCTTTCTGTCCATTTTGTTCCGTGTTTTTATCTGCCGTTTACCTATAGTTGTCTGGTAAACTAAACATTTGGGTTTGCTTTTCTACTTCCCACGCAGGCGCATTTTCCCTCTCTCTCTCTACGTGGTCAGCTCATTGAAATTTCTAATATACTTAGTGGGTTTGACAATGTAGATTATAACAAAATGTTTTGTTCTCAATATGAATACAACACGCAACCATGACTGGAAATGATAATTGAAAAGATTCAGCACTAGTATTTGTGGGAACCTTTTCAGATATAAGATCTGTTCTACCTGGGACAAACAAACTTCCTTCAGAAGTTGTAAACAGTTCTTCAGTGGAGCAGTTCAAGAAGAGAGTAGATAATATTTTTCACGCTCTGCAATGATTATAGTGCACTTCACAATCTCTCTCCTTCCAATTCGAGTATCTCCTCAGAATGAATCGCAAGGGCTCTGAGACATTAACTATTCCTTGTAACTCTATGTAACTCTCTCCTCACTTCTATTATGTGTATCAGTTTTGCCCCCATTTGCTGTAAAATTCCAGATATTTGTAAGATTCGTTTTCTTGTCTATCTATCTATCTATATGCTCAGGCCCAATCCCCATTTTGGGGGTAGCCGACTCAAGACAGAGCAAGAACAGGGAAAACACAAAAACAACATAAAACAAAAAATAAACACAGATAAGATCGTTTTCTTGTACTCCCACCATTCACCTCTCTCTCTCTCTCTCTCTCTCCCTCCCCCCCTCTCCCTCTCTCTTCTTTTATATCCTATCCTTCAACTTTCCTTTTCTATCGGTAATGCCATTTCTACTAGAATTAAGTCCTGACCACCTCGTTTGGATCGTATGGTCTGTGTGGCCAGTGTATCTATGTAAATCTCTCTCTCTCTCTCTCTCTCTTTCTCTCTCTCTCTCTCTCTTTCGCTCTCGCTCTCGCTCTCTCTGGACCACAGGAGGAGGGGGAGGGGCAGCGAACACAGGCAAAGGATCCGTGACTGAAAGTTTGCGACGCCCGGTTCACGACCAAATTGGCAGGGGAGGCGATGCGACAACCTCCATATAAATCCCTGCTGGTGGTGAGAGAGAGAGAGAGAGAGAGAGTGTGTGAGTGAGTGAGGTGAATGGTGGGGGTGCAAGAAAACAAAACTAACAAATAACCGGAAATTTACAGAAAATGCGGGCTAAAACCGATGCACATAACAGCAGTGAGGAGAGAGAGAGAGAGAGAGAGAGAGAGAGAGAGAGAGAGAGAGAGAGAGAGAGAGAGAGAGAGAGAGAGAGAGAGAGAGAGAGAAGTAGATGAAAAATACGAAGAAACGAATCTATCTATCTATCTATTGCCTGACGCCGTGATCCCCGGAGGGGTGGCCACGAACGAAACGCCCCCATGCACCTTTGTCCCCAATCAGTCGACGCCCCTCCTCCCAACCAGCACCACCTTCATCCATATACTTCTTCACTACATCCTTCCACCTCTCTCTCGGTTTACCTCTCCCTCTCTGTCCTTCCACCTCGCTCTCGTACAACCTCTTGGTCATTCTCTCGTTTCCCATACGTTCAACATGGCCGAATCATCTCAAGGTGTTTCTTTTCACACTTTCCAGCACATCTACCTCCACACCACACCTCCCTCTTACTTCCTCATTCGTCTGTCTATCCCTCCATGTAACTCCGCACGCTTATTCCCACCCATCTCTCTCTTGGTCTGAGTCTCTTCACCAATGTCCATGCTTCGCTTCCGTAAGTCAGTGTCGGGATTACCACACTGTCATGCAAGGACTTCTTCACTTCCATGCTGACCACCCTATTTCTTGTTACTGCTTTCAGCATTCCTACAACCCTCTTCCTCTGTTGCACCCTCTCCCGCACTTCTTCATCCATACTCCCATCCTTACTTAGCACACTACCCAGATGCTTAAATGAGCTGACAATCTCCATAGCCTGAACGTTTAACTTCACCTCACACTCTGTGGCTTTACCCCTTTCGAAGACCATAACCTTGCTCTTCCCCGCATCTACCTTCAGATTCCGTTTTTCGCACACTGTTCTAAACATATTTACCGGCCCTGCAACTCCCATTCATTATCGCTCATCAGAACTGTATCATCAGCAAACAGCAGTACAGGTAGCTTCAACTTGTTTCCCTCCCTTATCAGCGATACACCTATATCCACTGCTCTTTCTTATATTTCTTTCATGACTCCATTCATATATACAGTAAACAACCACGGGGACATCACACACCCCTGTTTCAGTCCAACATTCAGATAAGAGAACTCGCTCTGCTATTTTTCCACACATACTGCTGCCTTTGCACCTTCATACATGATCTTCACTGCTTTCAGCAACTTGCCATCTACTCCGTATATTCATAGGCTTTCTCCAATTCCATAAAGGCAACATACAGCTTTTTTTGCTTCTCCAGATATTTCTCCACAACACATTTCAGGGTAAAGATATGATCTACACATCTTTTTCCCTTCCTAAACCCGCCCTGATTGTCTCCTATCCATTTCTTCGTTCTCGTTCTCACTCTCTCAATCACTATCCTACTTTACACCTTTCCTACTATGCTTAGAAGACATATTCCTCAGTGATTACCACACACTCCTCTTTCCCCTTTACCCTTATATAGGGGGACTATTATGCCTGTCTTCCAGTCATCAGGTGCACTCCCCTTCTCCCATGCTAGTTTGCACATTTTCCATACCCATTCGATCACTATTTCACCACCATACCTCATCATTTCCCCACACACTCCATCTATTCCTGGTGCTTCCCCAACTTTACCCTTTTCATGGCTTCCCACACTTCTGACCTGCTGATCCCCAGCTCCTCCTCCTCCACTACTTCTCTTCTTCTCCTTCCAATACCCCATTCAACTATGTTTGCTGGCACTTTATTCCTTACATTCAGCAATTAATTGAAGTACTCCCTCCATTTTTCGACTCTCTCTTGCTTCTCGGTTAGCACTCGCCCATTCTTATCTTTCACACCCTTACTGTTTCCCTTGCTACCTTCCTTAACTTTCTTGACTTCTTTCCAGAACAGTTTCTTACACGCCCTCCATTTAACACTCAGAATCCTTCCAAATTCCTCATTTACTCTTCTCTTACTTTCCTTCACTACTCTCTTCACCACTCTCTTTCTCTCCAAGTACCTCGCTCTTTTCTGCCTCTCCAAATCTGCATTCCCTATACAACCCAACCACTCTCTATACGTGCTTTCTTCTTGTCTTCCACAGCTATACAATCGAAAACAATGGTTTAATCAATTCTTACACAGCAATACATAGATAAATATATAATAGCAAATGAAGGTGGGAAAGTTATATACTGTACAGAAGAGAGAGAGAGAGAGAGAGAGAGAGAGAGAGAGAGAGAGAGAGAGAGAGAGAGAGAGAGAGAGAGAGAGAGAGAGAGAGAGAGAGAGAGAGAGAGAGAGCAGGAAAGTAGGTTAAAGAAAACAGCAAAAACCTAAAGTGGCCATAAAGACAAACAATCTGCAGGAGAAGTGGTAGGAAGCGATATAAAAATATATGAAAAAGTGCAAAGTGAAAAAGAGAGTAAATGGTTGAAAAAAATGAAAATAGAATCCAATTGAAAGTGAAAAGAAATATAAAAATGGTGTGGGAGGTACAAAGAAACGGATGAAAAAGGATAGAGGAGAGAATACAAGAGTGGGAGGGTATTAAGTGAAATGGCCGAATAGAATACACAAGAAGAAATGCTGATAAAAATGACCGAAGGGGAAAATATGTAGGATAAAGATGGGTGCTTTGTAGAGGGAATATCTCTGCCATCCGCGAATTAACCTATTATAGGACAAGTTGCCAAATTTGATCATGTGAGGGATCAATAAAAGTTAGACCTTTGAAGGCGCGAATTTACACAATCTCAGAATCACTCCCGCCAACAACATTGAATGAAAGGTCATCATTTACATGTGACTTAGTTTGTCTGATCGATGAAATACATACTTAACCCCTTCTGTATCGGCGACGTCTTTTTTATTTTATTCTAGCTATATTTAGACAATTGTGTGCAGCTTAAAACGGATCTATGATAATAAATAGTGTTAAGGGAGATAGTTCGAAGCTTGTTAATTGATGGAGGCCCTTTATAACCTGAATACAATCGCCTAATATTAGCCAGAATAATGTTAAAAAGACGTCGCGGGTAGAGAAGGGGTTATCTTTGTGGAATCGACACATATATTGTCTTGGAAAGGACTGGTATTTAGCAAAATACAAGGAATTCGGAGGATTTAATAATGCTTGCCATATGTTTACAGTACAATTATATGTACAGACACTAATAGATGGTTTTATCAAGGTAGTGCATTGGTGTAACGGGGTAATGTAGTGTATGTGTGTAACAATGTGTAATTAAATAGAGATGCTTTGCAGTATTAACCCCTTCTGTACCGGTACGTCTTTTTAGCTTTATTCTGGCTAGTATTAGACGATTGGTGTGCAGTTTAAAAAGGGCCATCAGCAATTACCAATTTCGAAGTATCTCTCTTAAGGGGGATGACCTGTTTTTTGTTCTGTCCTTTTCTATCTTTTTCTGGCTTGTATCCATTTGGCCCCATTCAGCCTACTGTTTTAAGACGATTATCCTCATCCAGGTGTCAATTTTTTACTGGTGAGCGGTAGCGAGCCAGCATATTTTTTTATTTTTGTTTGATAGCAGGGTAAATATGTACATTTTTCGATAGAAAAATGTCTCCGGCGAAGCCGGATGTCTTCATATAATGATGGCTGGCTATCGCTCGCCAGGAAGAAATCGACACCTATATGGGGATAAACGTCTTAAAATAGTTGGCTGAATGGGGCCGAATGGATACAAGCCAGAGAAAGAGAGAAAAGGACAGAAATAACAAAAAGCAGGTCAACCCCCTTAACCCTTTTCAGTACCACAGATCCTTCTTAATACTGCACAAAATCGTCTAAAGACAGCTACAATAAAATCTAAAAGACGTCGCCGGTAAAGAAGGGGTTAAGGTGTTGCAGAACAAGAACAAGTTTGGTTAGAGTATACGGATATGAATCCGTATATAACAATAGATGTGAGATTGTGGGACATTGTGTTATATCAGGAAATAATTTACGAAATAATGATTAACTCTTAAGCAAGCACATTAAGATAAGGCAGTAACAGCGAGTGTCTAAATAGCCTGAGTTGTAATAATTTTCGAATAATGCTTAATACTAGTAAATGCAAATGTATGAAGACTGATCATTTCGAACAATAATTAAACTTAAAATACAAGCCAATAGAGGTAAATGTTTGGCTCGAATGTTCCTTGATTTTGGCCCTGTCACTCTTTTAACTCTGGGGGAGGCACTCGTTACAGTAAGTTTTGCCTTTTGTCTCCCACATCCATATAGAAAACAAAAATGATATCCAGACTGTGTACAATTTATTTGTTTTGCTATCAATGGCATGACGCTTAAAATAGTGTATTAGTGGTCACAAGAAAACTTATTTAAATATTAATTTCATATTAAGGAATGTGATTAACAACATTGTTGACATTATTTAAAATCTATACATGGTGTTAATGACACTCCGTTTGGATTATGTGGTTAGGATTTGGGTGTCCTTTATGAACAAAATATTGGCAAGCATAAATCCTTCATAGAATGACACAAACTATTCGAATCTACTGTACTGTGTATGAAGGGTAAATGAATATGAAGATTTTGAAGAGATACGATTATGATACTGGAATGGAAGAAATCCTTAACCCGTTCTGTACCAGTGACGTTTGTTCGTTTTAATTTCAGCTGCATTTAGACGGATTTATGAAGCTTAAGAAGGATATATAGTAGCTGAAAGGGTCACTTGAGATAGTGTGTAGCCTTATAATTGGTCGACGTCCTTCTTAAGCTGAATTCAATCGTTTACTAGTTGGTAGAATATAATGAAGAGGATATCACCGGTACTCAATGGGTTAATAATGAGACTACGTTGAATTAATGGAAGTCTATTATTAAATTGCAACGTGAGATCTCTTACAAATAACTGAAAAAGACAAACTCATTTAAATAGATATGATAAAATAAGTATGTATGACTCTGAATTGTTTTGTAACTCCCCAATGGAGAGTGGGGGGCACCCGCCTTTCAACACACTCCCACCCCTATGTTGTCCAACTCTTTAACCCAAGAGTGAACCGATTTTCCCATTCTTTCTTCTACCCAACAAGTAAGTTTTGGAACTCTTTCCCTCAATCTTTCTTTCCTTCATCCGATGACTTAAACTGCTTCAAACTTCATGTGTCCAGACATGTTGACTCTGTAACGTATCTTGAATTTGGCCCTCCGTCACTCTTTCAACTTTGGAGGACACACTTGTTACAAGAACCGTTGTCTTTTGTCTCCTTCACTCACATAGAACAAATAGAATATAGCCCAGCGATGCAATTTCAATAAGTATGTCCAATAAAGTATGTCCAATAAAGTATGTCCAATAAAGTATGTCCAATAAAGTCCCTGTAACAAAGGCGCGCCCTAGCTCTGTCAACCAAGGGAGTGCACTGTGTTAAGGGGACATGGGCCGGTTTTCTGGACCACTTTCTCCCTCATGTTAAGCCCCATTAGTTTCCAGATGTTAAGATGTTTGCCCCATTAGTTAGTCGATTTTAAGACCATTCGCCCCATTTCTTCGTCAATATTTAGACCTTTCGTGCTATTTAGGTGTCGATTTTTCCCCTGGCGAACGATAGTGAGCCTGTAATGTTGGAAGAACCGGGGAACATTTTCTACCGAAAAATGTACCGGTACATATTAATCTAGAAGGGGGATCTAATGGATGTTTTTATTAAATTTGATGGAGGTCTAGGGAGGAAACTAGACAAATAATGAATACATGAAAAACTCGCCCAAGAAGTGAACCATCCCCCCTTAAAAGCTGCATCATTCTAGCATTTGATCAGCAAAATCGAAAAATGTGTACACTGGTTACAGACAACACTTACAACCATAGTCACTCCAATAGCAGACTGGCATTCAAGATCCTCTTCATACGCTACACACAAACAATTTAGATCTGGAGTCACACACTAAAGCCGGTATCACACGAGAGCTTTTATAGTCAATATTCGATAATCAACAATTTTCTGGCAACATTTCTGAAATATTTGTCACTGGTATCGAAAACTAGACTGATGATAAGTGAATTTAGGTATCCGAAATACTGAAAATATTTACCTCATAAGCTGCCAGAGCAGTGTTGAGCGTAAATGTTGAGGGAAAAAGCGCTCGTGTGATACCTGCTTAAAAGGGATTTTCTGTGAGGATGTAACACGTGAGTTGTATAATTTTTTCTCAAGAATAAGGAATGTGCTTTGTGGTCTAGCTTGTAATTGTGTAGAGAATGTAACCTCGCACCCTGACAATGAAACACGACTACAGGTAAGTAATGAACCACTAAGAGAAACCCAACCCCTGGTGAGAGTAACTGACAAAGTGACAATCATGCACTAGACCAAAACTGGTATCACACACGAGAGCAATTTCCCGCAACTTATATCGCCAACATTTGTGTGGCAGGTTTTGAGCCAAACTTTTTATATAATTCCTTTACTAGACCTCCATCAAGCTATACAATAGACCCTCCAGATCTCCCCACCCCCCACCCCCCACCCCCCACCTCCCCAATTTAGAGATACATTTGTGCATGTTTCGGTAGAAAAATGCGCCGGCCAAAGGCCAATTCTTTCTAAATTGCAGGGTCGCTATCGCTCGCCTGGAAAACATCGACACCTGAATGGGGTGAAGCATCTTATTATCACCAACTAATGGGGTGAAACATCTTAAAGTCTCCAAACTAATGGAATGAAACAGGATAAGTCCAAAAAGCCCACCCGTAGAGCCAACTATGGTTAAGGTGTCCGTTTACCTGGCGTGACTGCTAGGGTAGAACAAGCTTAGCCCAGGTTAATAAGGCGGTATTATAAGCTCTGAATGATGCGGGCTACAAGTGCATGATATAACTGGCATGCAATATCCTGTAAACCTCGTGACTGGCGAATCTTGGAGTACGGAGTTTTAGCTTTGTTCCGTGTTAGTATGTTACGTGTTTGATCATTTTAGCATTTGTCCATGTTAATTTGTTACTTTTCCTACAATTTTAGCATTAGTAATTTGTTAATTTTCTAATTTTAGCATTGTTTTGTGTACATGTGTTGCGTGTCTGATCATGTTAGCATTTGTTCCATGTTAATTTGTTGTTTTACTGATAATTGTAGCATTGTTGCATGTTAATTTGTTACTTCTATGATCATTTTAGCATAGTTATATTATATTATTTTTTACTTTTCTTATAATTATAGCATTGTTCGATTACAATTTGTTACTGTTCTTTTATTGTTAGCGTTGTTCCATTATCATTTGTTATAACTTTAGCATTGATCCATTATGATTTGTTCCTTTCGTATTATCTTAGGATTGTTCCATTATAATTCGTTACCGTACTTTTCTTATAATCTCAGCATTGTGCCATTATATTTTGCTGTTGTTCTTATAATCTCAGCATTGTTGTAATATATAATTTTACTATTCTTATATATAACTAATACATTTGGATATGGGGAAGATTTTGTTGTTGTGATACTAAATTTTGTTGAACATTCACAAACATATAAGCAAATCTGTAAGGTATGCATTCGTGATTTATATTATGTAAATATACAGTATTTGACAGTGTACGTGTATATTAAGGGGATAACTTTTTAATAATTTTGTTTTAAGGTTTCCTCCCTAGATCTTAATCAAACTTTAGAGAATACCCGAAAGACTGCCCTTTTGAGATATGTGTGTAAATTTTTCGGTAGAAATATTCACGGCCCAGAGACGGTTTCTCGTTAATTGTATGCTCACTATCTCTCGCCAGGAAAAAAAAAACTAAATGGCACGAATGGTCTTAAAATTGACAAAGACATTGGTTAAATGTCTTTAAATCCACAAAATAATGAAAAAAACCCGCCATCAAATCTCAAAATTTATGGTACTAAGCATGAAGGAGAAAGGAATCCAGAAAGATGCAACCCCTTAAATGTTGTGAGTAAATGTTTTTGTCATCATTTACATAAATATCCCTTTTAATACATTCAAAAACTGTTCGTAATTTAATAGGAATATACTAATGAATGTAAACATTTAAGGTACAGTCTTGAGCATAAATGGCGACACACCCATTTATATCAGTATCGAAAGCAATCAAAACAATAATTTATAATGTTATGTTTCTACCCAGATGCTTCAGATGTAGCTTTAAAAATGTAAAGAATCGAAGTGGTCTTACCTTATTTATGCTGACGACTGTACATACAGATCAGGAACAATATGACTTAGAGGGCATCAAGCCAACTTGCTACTTGATCATTTCGCTAATAAACACCGCAAGAAATACATGTGAACACTCTTAGAAAACCAGATTTGCCAGACCTAATTAACCCGGATTTAGACTAAGCTGGAATAGGTAAGGTTTGTTTGTTGCTCAAGTAAGCACGAGAGTTGCATGTATAAAATGTATATATATATATATATATATATATATATATATATATTCTGTGTGTATATAATAATATAAATATTTATCGATTTTTGATACAGCCATCTCAATTAAAGGCATCTTTCTCTTTTTGTTCAAAGATCACCAATTATGCAACGAAAATGCTAGTAGAGAACCTTTTAAAAAGAGGCCATTATTGACTACGGTTTGGTAGATTACGCTTTTATACAATTTCGCAATAAAACTTGGTACCGATTAACGAGTTGCCTAGCATCCACCGAACTGGCTATTCGTATGTTAGGTACGAATTTCGATGTGAGTATCCTGGGTTCGAGTCCTCGGAGTGCCACATGTATTTGTTGATTTCACTAATTGAGTTTAGATGTGAAGTTGGTTGGTGTAAAAAACATAATAATATCACTACGGAAATATATATGTTTGAAGGGAGGTATTTTGAACAGATAGTTGAGCTGTTCAATCAATCACTGAAGTCATAAGCGGTGGCAGCGCATGAACACACCCGACCCTCACTATAAAAAAAAGGCTCGCAACTTTTTATATCATATGTAGCACTTCGAATTCGCCGACTTTTCGAATAATACAAAATATCGGAGAACCCAAAACTCACACAATTTAAAACTGACTTTTTATAATACATGAGAAGCAAACCAAAAGTGTGCCGGAATACTGACTCAATGAAAGCGAAGTATACTATTAGACACATAAAGAAAGGTGAATAAAGAGAAAATAATAAATCTACAGTATATAAAACACGAGCCAGGCAAAAATAAAAACCCGAACAAGTTCAAGAAACATGACGCCTTTTGGTGAGCAGTTGCAAAATGGCACTACTGTCGTTTTTCTCTCTATATTCCTTTTAATGGGGGACAACAGCCGGCCAATTGGCAGCGCCGGGCAAAAAGCGAAATGTAACGTGGCGAAAACTGTCCAAACTGCGGGAGGGGTGGAAAAATCGGCGGGCGGTATTAATTTCACATGCCATTTGACGACCCAAAACTGCGGCTGCCCAACGCTAACATTTGTACATACGGAGCATTGGGAACATTTTACAGGACGATTTGGATGTTATATGTATGTGTGTATATACTCAGGCACATACCCCATTGCTGAGGGTGGCCGACTCGAGACAGAGCCCGAACGGAAACCTTTAAAGTTACAATTCCTATGGTCCGGGACCATTTTCGCGTTCCCTTGACCCATTCTCTTTCTCGTTGAGTAGGATAATTCTACAAGGGGAGGAGGATTCCTAGACTACTGCCTCCTACGAATTGGATGTTTTATCACTTAATTTGTGCATGCAAAATATAACTCCTTGACATTTTAGTAGAAAACGTTGTAATGGCATTCTGTAAATATATAATGAGTTCGCATACTAAATCACACAGACTGTAACCAAACATGTGATCTGAGCACATTTAAGAAAGCTTCTTTTTGTCGGTATGCATTATGAAGCAAAGTTAGCATAAGACTCATAAGTGTGTTCCAATATTCCTAAGCAAATCAAACTTGTTTTTCAATAAAAAGTACGGCATACAGTATACAGTATACAGCATACAGTATACAGTATACAGTATACAGTATACAGTATACGGCATACAGTATACAGTATACAGCATACAGTATACAGTATACGGCATACAGTATACAGTATACAGTATACAGTATACAGTATACAGTATACGGCATACAGTATACAGTATACAGCATACAGTATACAGTATACAGCATACAGTGTACAGTATACAGTATACAGTATACAGTATACGGCATACAGTATACAGTATACAGTATACAGTATACAGTATACAGTATACGGCATACAGTATACAGCATACAGTATACAGTATACGGCATACAGTATACAGTATACAGTATACAGTATACAGTATACAGTATACGGCATACAGTATACAGTATACAGCATACAGTATACAGTATACGGCATACAGTATACAGTATACAGTATACAGTATACGGCATACAGTATACAGTATACAGTATACAGTATACGGCATACAGTATACAGTATACAGTATACAGTATACGGCATACAGTATACAGTATACAGTATACAGTATACAGTATACAGTATACGGCATACAGTATACAGTATACAGCATACAGTATACAGTATACGGCATACAGTATACAGTATACAGCATACAGTATACAGTATACAGCATACAGTGTACAGTATACAGTATACAGTATACAGTATACGGCATACAGTATACAGTATACAGTATACAGTATACAGTATACGGCATACAGTATACAGTATACAGCATACAGTATACAGTATACGGCATACAGTATACAGTATACAGTATACAGTATACGGCATACAGTATACAGTATACAGTATACAGTATACGGCATACAGTATACGCAATACAGTATACAGTATACAGTATACGCAATACAGTATACAGTATACAGTATACGCAATACAGTATACAGTATACAGTATACAGTATACGGCATACAGTATACAGTATACAGTATACAGTATACGGCATACAGTATACAGTATACAGTATACAGTATACGGCATACAGTATACAGTATACAGTATACAGCATACAGTATACAGTATACAGCATACAGTATACAGTATACAGTATACAGCATACAGTATACAGTATACAGTATACAGTATACGGCATACAGTATACAGTATACAGTATACAGCATACAGTATACAGTATACAGTATAGTTATGTAGTTGACATATGGACAATTATATTCATAAATTCGCTTCCTGAGAGATACTTCCATAATTAGAAATAGTAGTTGACATATGGACAATTATATTCATGAATTATTTTCCTGAGAGACACTTCCATAATTAGAAATAAGTGAAGTCTACAAATACGAAGAGTGTTAAGGGGGGTGACCTGCTTTTTGTTATTTCTGTCCTTTTCTCTCTTTCTCTGGCTTGTATCCATTCGGTCCCATTCAGCCAACTATTTTAAGACGTTTATCCCCATCTAGGTGTCGATTTCTTCCTGGCGAGCGATAGCGAGCCAGCATTATATGAAGAAATCCGGCTTCGCCAGAGACATTTTTCTATCGAAAAATGTACAAATTTAGCCTACTGTCAAACAAATATAAAAAATATGCTGGCTCGCTATCGCTCACCAGTAAAATTTTTACACCTGGATGGGGATAAACGTCTTAAAACAGTAGGCTGAATGGGGCCAAATGGATACAAGCCAGAGAAAGATAGAAAATGACAGAACCAAAACAGGTCACCCCCCTTAATTAGAGAATATGGCATCCAAGTGTGCAGTATTGCATTATATATGCACGGTAGCGCTGTACGTCAGGATACTTATAAGATGTTTTTTCAATATAATCTATTCAACATATCCTCATTCACGGTGACCGGACAACTCAACCAGTAGCTCTCAACCAGTACCAAGTCAATCAATACGGTTAAGTTAGGTTAGGTTAGGTTAGGCTAGTACTATATTTTGGCACTGGTTTGGTTGGTCTTGGTTGATATGGCACTGGTTGAGAGCTACGGGTTGAGATGTCCGGGAACCCTCATTTACGCATACTTAGCCACATTTACACGTCACCTCAAATTGTGTATCATATCATGTGTTATCGCATGATACGCTGCGTGCATCTGGATACGATAGAGGCATGTTGCAAACTCAACACCGTTTATGTGTGTGTTGGTAAGCCATGCCTCACCTCCTGCCTCTCAATGGTTCGTGTATGAGGTATGACTTGTGGTATGTATGAGGTATGACTTGTGGTATGTATGAGGTATGACTTGTGGTATGTATGAGGTATGACTTGTGGTATGTATGAGGTATGACTTGTGGTATGTATGAGGTATGACTTGTGGTATGTATGAGGTATGACTTGTGGTATGTATGAGGTATGACTTGTGGTCTGTATGAGGTATGACTTGTGGTATGTATGAGGTATGACTTGTGGTATGTATGAGATGACTTGTGGTATGTATGAGGTATGACTTGTGGTATGTATGAGGTATGACTTGTGGTATGTATGAGGTATGACTTGTGGTCTGTATGAGGTATGACTTGTGGTATGTATGAGGTATGACTTGTGGTATGTATGAGGTATGGCTTGTGGTATGTATGAGGTATGACTTGTGGTCTGTATGAGGTATGACTTGTGGTATGTATGAGGTATGACTTGTGGTATGTATGAGGTATGACTTGTGGTATGTATGAGGTATGACTTGTGGTATGTATGAGGTATGACTTGTGGTATGTATGAGGTATGACTTGTGGTGTGTATGATGTATGACTTGTGGTATGTATGAGGTATGGCTTGTGGTATGTATGAGGTATGACTTGTGGTATGTATGAGGTATGACTTGTGGTATGTATGAGGTATGACTTGTGGTATGTATGAGATATGACTTGTGGTATGTATGAGGTATGACTTGTGGTATGTATGAGGTATGACTTGTGGTATGTATGAGGTATGACTTGTGGTATGTATGAGATATGACTTGTGGTATGTATGAGGTATGACTTGTGGTATGTATGAGGTATGACTTGTGGTATGTATGAGGTATGACTTGTGGTATGTATGAGGTTGACTTGTGGTATGTATGAGGTATGACTTGTGGTATGTATGAGGTATGACTTGTGGTATGTATGAGGTATGACTTGTGGTATGTATGAGGTATGACTTGTGGTATGTATGAGGTATGACTTGTGGTATGTATGATATATGACTTGTGGTATGTATGAGGTATGACTTGTGGTATGTATGAGGTATGACTTGTGGTATGTATGAGGTATGACTTGTGGTATGTAGGAGGTTGACTTGTGGTATGTATGAGGTATGACTTGTGGTATGTATGAGGTATGACTTGTGGTATGTATGAGGTATGACTTGTGGTGTGTATGAGGTATGACTTGTGGTATGTATGAGGTATGACTTGTGGTATGTATGAGGTATGACTTGTGGTATGTATGAGGTATGACTTGTGGTATGTATGAGGTATGACTTGTGGTATGTATGAGGTATGACTTGTGGTGTGTATGAGGTATGACTTGTGGTGTGTATGAGGTATGACTTGTGGTATGTATGAGGTATGGCTTGTGGTATGTATGAGGTATGACTTGTGGTATGTATGAGGTATGACTTGTGGTATGTATGAGGTATGACTTATGGTATGTATGAGGTATGACTTGTGGTATGTATGAGGTATGACTTGTGGTGTGTATGAGGTATGACTTGTGGTATGTATGAGGTATGACTTGTGGTATGTATGAGGTATGACTTGTGGTATGTATGAGGTATGACTTGTGGTATGTATGAGGTATGACTTGTGGTATGTATGAGGTATGACTTGTGGTATGTATGAGGTATGACTTGTGGTATGTATGAGGTATGACTTGTGGTATGTATGAGGTATGACTTGTGGTATGTATGAGGTATGACTTGTGGTATGTATGAGGTATGACTTGTGGTATGTATGAGGTATGACTTGTGGTATGTATGAGGTATGACTTGTGGTATATATCACTCTGTGCTTCATGACCTAATCCCATGGAAAATGACTCCGCTTAAGGGGAGGTATTTAGTTTGTTCCCTACGTTTTCATCAAGCTTAAAATTACACCCCGTAGACCCCCTTTCAAGATAAATTTGTACATTTTTCTGTAGAAAAATATCCCGGCCGGAGGCCGGTTGCTTTTAAATTACAGGCTCGCTATCGCTCGCCAGGAAAAAATCGACACCTTCATGGCATGAAAGGTCTTAAAATTGACAGTACTGGGGCAAAATGTCTTAAAATTTCCAAACTACTAGGGCAACCGTCTTAAAATCTCAAAAGCAATGGGGCTAAACATGAGGGAGAAAGGGGTCCAGAATTTTTTTTCAAGTGGAAATCTCCCCTATTAAACGTGATTTGGTCCATAATACGGTAATAATAACTATGACACAGTATGAACGGAATCATACTGAATGCATTTTTCTTCTTGTTTAAAATACCGGCATGTATAAAAAAATGCTACCAATTATTCGTGTGCTTATAATGAACTGAGAATAGACAAATCAACATTGCAGAGTACTATTAGGATACAGTAACTTTATTCTGTCTAATGGAATAGACAAATCAACATTGCAGCGTACTATTAGGATACACTAACTTTATTCTGTGTAATGGAATCGTACTTGGTATCACCTGCCCAGCTGTATATTTGTATAATCTTCCTTTCCTTCATCCTATGACTTAAACTGCTTTAAACCTAATGAGCCCAGGTATTTCTGACCCCAACGTTCCTTGGATTTGACTTTCTGTCATTATTTTGACTCTGGGGGAGACACTCGTTACAGGCTTCCTTGTCTTCTGTCTCCTTCATACACATAGAACACAAATGCATACCTACAAGCTCCGTATACTGGAAATATGATGATATAAAGCATGCTCTTGAAATACTACCAGTCATTTGTTTAAGCATGGCGCAGAGTGTTTGTTTATTCCATATTAATAATAAATATATTAATACGGAACGAAGTTTTAATTTATGAAAGAGGACTTACTTTTCTTTCTACTCTGGACGGCATCAATTTATTTATATTCGTACAAATAGATAACTCGACGAATTTTACAATGGCCGGTTTTACGACTATGAGCGTTTCAACCCAAAATGTGGACTAACTTATATTCCTGCCATCAACACACACTGACATGCATTCACACACATGAAAGGCAGATGGCTCATGCATGCCTTCACACAGAATTGGCAAAATATGCATGGATATGAATGTAGGCTCACTTTCATACGCACGCACTCATATTTCTGTGGTTGCAAGTTTCAGTACATGCTTCAACTTTAAGGGGGGATGGTTAACTTTTTGGTCAATTTTTTTCATTTTGTTTGATATTGTTCTAGCTTCCTCCGTAGACCTCCCTCAAACTTAAACAAAAAACGACCCCAGGATACCCCTTCAATACATATTTGTACATTTTTCAGTAGAAAAATGTACCGGACGAAGGCCGGATCCTCCTAAATTACAGGTTCGCTATCACTCACCAGGAAGAAATCGACACCTAAATGACACTTAATATGACAATGAAATGGGCCAAAGGTCTTAAATGACACTTAATATGACAATGAAATGGGCCAAAGGTCTTAAAATCGCCAAACTAATGTTCTGAACGTCATAGAATCTGAAAACTAAAGAGGCTAAGCATGAGACCGAAGAGTGTCCAGAAACACCGAACATCTCCCCTTAAGAAACGTACTGTATATCTTAAACACCGAACATCTCCCCTTAAGAAACGTACTGTATATCTTAAACACCGAACATCTCCCCTTAAGAAACGTACTGTATATCTTAAACACCGAACATCTCTCCTTAAGAAACGTACTGTATATCTTAAACACCGAACATCTCTCCTTAAGAAACGTACTGTATATCTTAAACACCGAACATCTCCCCTTAAGAAACGTACTGTATATCTTAAACACCGAACATCTCCCCTTAAGAAACGTACTGTATATCTTAAACACCGAACATCTCCCCTTAAGAAACGTACTGTATATCTTAAACACCGAACATCTCCCTTAAGAAACGTACTGTATATCTTAAACACCGAACATCTCCCCTTAAGAAACGTACTGTATATCTTAAACACCGAACATCTCCCCTTAAGAAACGTACTGTATATCTTAAACACCGAACATCTCCCCTTAAGAAACGTACTGTATATCTTAAACACCAAACATCTCCCCTTAAGAAACGTACTGTATATCTTAAACACCGAACATCTCTCCTTAAGAAACGTACTGTATATCTTAAACACCGAACATCTCCCCTTAAGAAACGTACTGTATATCTTAAACACCAAACATCTCCCCTTAAGAAACGTACTGTATATCTTAAACACCGAACATCTCCCCTTAAGAAACGTACTGTATATCTTAAACACCGAACATCTCCCCTCAAGAAACGTACTGTATATCTTAAAATAATGAACTTGCATACAAGGTAACTATGTCACTTAAGGGGGCTCACCGTTTTTGTTGTTGTATCCTTCTCTCATTTTCTCTCTTTCCCTGGCTTGTATCCATTCGGCCACATTCAGCCAACTGTTTTAAGACGTTTATCCCCATCCAGGTGTCAATTTCTTCCTGGCGAGCGATAGCGAGCCAGCAGTGTATGGAGAAATCCGGCTTCGCCGGAGACACTTTTCTATCGAAAAATGTAAAAGTTTAGCTTTCTGTAAAAAACAACAAATATATACATCTGGATGGGGTAAACGTCCTAAGACAGTAGGCTGAGTGGGGCCGAATGGATACAAGCCAAAGAGAGAGGGAGAGAAAGAGAAAACAAAACGAGGTGGGCTCCCTTAAACTAATATCACGCACCATTATACCTGTGTGTCTTTGCATGTGATTTATGCATCTTACATTGATATATATTTTCAAAAGCTTTCTTCAGTATAATTAATTAGTCTGAACAAATTGGATATTCATAATTTGTCATCACTTTTGCTTCTGATTTGTTTGTTTAGTTACATAAGAAAATACAATATATATAATTTCTACTCTGTGAGGCTCTCCAACTCAAGAGTGAAACGATACTCCCAATGTTTCATCTATACAACAGGTGAGCTCTGGAACTCTCTCCCGGAATACATCTTCCTCTCATCCTATTACTTAATTTGCTTCAAACTCCGTGTGTCCAGACATTTTGGGTCGAACATTCCTTAATTTTGGCCCTGTGACTCTTTCAACTCTGGGGGAGGCACTCGTCACAGTCAGTTTTGCCTTTTGTCTCCCTCATCCACATAGAAAAAACAAATAAGTTGTACCCCATTTTGTTAAGTATTTCTATATCCAGGTCTCAAGTTGGGGACAAAATCAACCACAAATGATGAACAAAATACCGTTAACCGACAACACATAGACAATCAGTAAACACTAAAAGTCTCTGTCAATATTTACTCATTCAGAATTTTACGCTCTTGGCCAGCGCTCATGAACCCTCCCATTGGTTTAACGGTGTGTCGTCTACAAGTCACTTCGCCCTATAACCCTTTCGCGTACAGGGCGCGATTTGCGCCGTTTCTGATATACTTACAAGCCTTTGTGACCATCAGTGGTGTTTAGAAACTTTTAGTTTAGTTACATCAATCTCTGCAGTTGTCTTTGAGAGAGCTGTGGAGAGATTTTTTTTTTGGAGAGGTAATTATGAGATTGAGATCATTCTATTTCTGAATGCTAAATGGCAACCCCTGAATCCATAGGATAGCGAGAGGGTTAATATTTGGTATCGATTCATCCATTCCAAAACTAAATTACTCAAATTGCATAACTTAAATTAACCTACATAATTGGCTGTCTGTGGCAATCATCCCAATAAACCAATGCTTACCCATAAACAAGTAGTGTTATTAAGGTGCAATTGATATACTGTGGTTTGTTTTCCTTTCTAATCAAATCTTATTGATTGAAAAGAAAAGGTGGACAACAAACGCGAGTGTAGGTGAGAATGTTTGTGGGTCAATTGACATGTGGCCGAATAGGCACGTAGGCAAAACAACCGTACACCTATATCCTTCCCCTCGCCACAAACAGATCACCAAGTTTATGCTCTCCCTGACAACGATTCGGGTGATTCCGATCGTTGTCAGGCGGAGTAATAGCCAAATAAATGATTAGGCTAATGTCCCTTATAGTGGGCTGGGGTACAGAGGCAATTGGCCCTCGCGTAGCAAGCCTTATAAGGGTGATTTTCCCTCCGAAGACATAAACAAAATCTGTCTTATCCCTTCTCGCCGCTATGACCCAAAATTCGATATCGTCACCCTCACACTCGCGCAGTATCCCTTCCCTCCTCCCCGTATCCTCGTTCTGCCTCTCCCCTCTTTTGTGTACATCCTGAATCGCGTTTCCCGTTTCCTTTCTTCACCCTCTCCCCTTCTCTTCCTCCTCGGCGCTATCCTTTCCCTATACGCCCTGCCGATGACCCGCCATTAGTCTGCATCCGTCTGCACATCGACCCCTGACCTGACCTGACCTGACCCGAAAGGAAGGAAGGAAAGAGGGATAGAGTGAGTGAAAATGGGCGAGGCAGGAAGATTGAGTTCACCACCGTATCGTAAATGTGTGTTTGTGGTTATGTGCGCACGTGTTTATATGGGGTGTCTGTACGTCTCTCTCTCTCTCTCTCTCTCTCTCTCTCTCTCACTCTCTCTCTCTCTCTCTCTCTCTCTCTCTCTCTCTTCCCCATTGTTGTCGTAAAATTATCTTCAAGACTATTTATACGGTATCAGCATTATTGTCACTATTTGTCAATAGTAAGATTTTTTTTTTTTTTTTTTTTTCCCTGTTTAACTGTTCCTTCACCTATATTACTAGCGCGAAGTAGAATCGTGATCATAAATAGTTAACTTTAAGGGGAGATGGTTAATTTTTGGTCGATTTTTGTCATGTACTTATTATTTTCTAGTTTCCTCCCTAGACCTCCATCAAACTATAACAAACATCCATTAGATCCCCCTTCTAGATTAATTTGTACATGTCCCAGCCGAAGGCCAGTTCTTCAAAAATTACAGGCTCACTGTCGTTCGCCAGGAAAACAAATCGACACCTAAATAGCACGAAAGGTCTTAATATTGACAAAGACATGGGACAGAAGGTCTTAAAATCGACAAACTAATGTGGCAAACATCTTAAAATCTGAAAACTAATGGGGCTAAAGATGAGGGAGAAGGGGGACCAGAAAAACGGCCCTCACCCCTTAAGCTATGAAGTATCTGGGATATATTAAGGCACTTTAGGTAGTACTTGGGCTCGATAAGGATTGAAAAGAGTGCTTAGCTATTAGTGTTCAGTATTGTACCAACACCACAAGACCACCGTGATTCAGAATTCTGGGTGTGGTGTCCCGAGTCGAATCCTGGGAGGGCCATATGCTTTCATTAGCTTATTCAAGTACATTGGGGTTTGTAATTGATATTAATGTTAAAGAACGGGGTGTTACTTATAATCATCACCCACATAGTTTCAAGACTGGAGCCCCTTTGCAAGAACTCCAGTCCCTTGAGAGTAGTTCGATTACGATTTATGTATATAATATTTTAGAACACAGTCATTGCCGTTTAAGGGGAGGTATTTAGTTTGTTCCCTAGACCTCCATCAACCTTAAAATTACACCCCCTCGAATCCCTTTCAAGATAAATTTGTACATTTTTCGGTAGAAAAATGTCCCGGCCGAAGGCCGGTTCCTCTTAAATTACAGGCTCTCTATCGCTCGCCAGGATAAAATAGACACCTGAATTGCATGAAAGGTCTTAATATGGGATGAAATTTCTTAAAATCGCTAAACTAATGGGGCAAACGTTTTATAATATCAAAAGCAATGGGGCTAAACATGAGGGAGAAAGGGGTCAAGAAAAAAATCCCTCAAGTGGAGACCTCCCCTTAATTTGGTTGCTAATTTATTCATGAATTTCTCTCGAACACTAAACACCTCCCAACGGAATAAATGAATGCATAGGATCCACCGGGATTCGAACCTGGGTTATCACACATAGATTATAAACACTCTAACCACTACACCATCAAGGCAGTTATAAGTCCAGCACATGACTACGATTAATATCCTTTATCGAATACTGGACAATAATCTAATCATGTAGTATAACCAACTGCCATGATCAACACTAATCATTTCGTTTCACTCCACTTATATTACCATTATCAGCAAATGGTCGTATTCCTCTGCTTATATTATCATAATTAGCACATCCTCATATCGTCATGCTTATTTCCCAGTGCCATTATTTCCCAGTGCCCTTATTTCCCAGTGCCCTTATTTCCCAGTGCCATTATTTCCCAGTGCCATTATTTCCCAGTGCCATTATTTCCCAGTGCCATTATTTTCCAGTGCCCTTATTTCCCAGTGCCATTATTTCCCAGTGCCCTTATTTCCCAGTGCCCTTATTTCCCAGTGCCATTATTTCCCAGTGCCATTATTTCCCAGTGCCCTTATTTCCCAGTGCCATTATTTCCCAGTGCCATTATTTCCCAGTACCATTGACAACACATCGCTGTTTCATCTTATTTGTCTATCGTTTTAGTACTACACTCAAATTAAGGAGATATTGTTGGTTTATTTTTTTATTTTTTTTAGTTTCCACCATAATCCATCAATTCCACCATCAATCATAAAAATACAAAACAATCCTAGACCCCTTTGAGATAAATTTGTGCATGTTTTCGGAAGAAAAATGCCTCTGTCGAATGCCGGATCCTCCTAAACTGCAGGCTTGTTATCGCTCGCCAGGAAAAGATCGTCATCTAAATGGTACGAAAAGTCTTAAAATGGACACGTAAATGGGGCGAAAGTTCTTAGAATCGCCAAACTAATGGGTTGAACGTCTTATCATTTCAAAACTAATGGGGCCAAACATGAGGGAGTAGGGGGTTCAGGAGAAAAAAAAACCCCATCCCATTTACCCATTTTGTACCGGTGATACTCTTTTCATTTTATCCTGGCAATTATTAGACGATTTATTCAGCTTAGGAAGTCCGTTTAGCAATTAAGAGGCTACAGACTATCTCAACGAACTCTTTAAACTACCACAGATCGTTCATAAGCTGCATACCATTGTCTAAATATAACTGAAACAAAAGCACATACATCCCCGGTAGTGGAAGGGGTAAGTGAAAATATACCCTTAAGGGGGGTCATCGGCTTTATGTATCTTTCTCTCCTTTTCTCTCTTTCCCTGGCTTGTATCCATTCGGCCCCATTCAGCCAACTGTTTTAAGATGTAAATCCCCATCCAGGTGTCAATTTCTTTCAGGCGAGCGATGGCGAGCCAGCATTTTATGGAGAAATCCGGCTTCGCCGGAGATATTTTCCTAACGAAAAATTTACAAATTTAGCTTGCTGTCAAAATAAAAATATATATATGCTGGCTCGCTACCGCTCGCCAGGAATATATTGACACCTGGATGGGGGTAAACGTCTTAAAACAGTAGGCTGAATGAGGCCGAATGGATACAAGACAAAGAGAGAGGGAGAGAAAGAGAAAAAAAAAAGCGAGGTGGGCCCTCTTAAGTATGTCCATGTTGTGTACAGGACAAACATAATAATAGTAGTTCACGTGCGAGATTAAGGAGAGATGGGGTATATATTTGCTCGTATATATATTAAGGGGAGATGGGGTATATATTAAGGGGAGATGGGGTATATATTAAGGGGAGATGGGGTATATATTAAGGGGAGATGGGGTATATATTAAGGGGGGATGGGGTATATATTAAGGGGGGATGGGGTATATATTAAGGGGAGATGGGTTATATATAAAGGGGAGATGGGGTATATATTAAGGGGGATGGGGTATATATTAATGGGGGATGGGGAATTTATTAAGGGGAGATGGGGATTATTTTAAGGGGAGATGGGGTATATATTAAGGGGGGATGGGGTATATATTAAGGGGGGATGGGGTATATATTAAGGGGGGATGGGGTATATATTAAGGGGAGACGGGGTATATATTAAGGGGAGATGGGGTATATATTAAGGGGGGATGGGGTATATATTAAGGGGGATGGGGTATATTAAGGGGAGATGGGGTATATATTAAGGGGAGATGGGGTATATATTAAGGGGAGATGGGGTATATATTAAGGGGGGATGGGGTATATATTAAGGGGAGATGGGGTATATATTAAGGGGGGATGGGGTATATATTAAGGGGGGATGGGGTATATATTAAGGGGAGATGGGGTATATATTAAGGGAGATGGGGTATATATTAAGGGGAGATGGGGTATATATTAAGGGGAGATGGGGTATATATTAAGGGGAGATGGGGTATATATTAAGGGGAGATGGGGTATATATTTGCTCGTATATATATTATGGGGAGATGGGGGTATATATTTGCTCGTATATATATTAAGGGGAGATGGGGGTATATATTTGCTCGTATATATATTAAGGGGAGATGGGGTATATATTTGCTCGTATATATATTAAGGGGAGATGGGGGTATATATTTGCACGTATATATATTAAGGGGAGATGGGGGTATATATTTGCACGTATATATATTATGGGGAGATGGGGTATATATTTGCTCGTATATATATTTGTTTGTTATTTGTTTTAGTTTCCTCCCTGGACCTCCATCAACCTTAAAAAACAACACCCCCAAGACCCTCCTTCAAGATAAATGTGTATTTTCTTAAATTACAGGCTTGCTATCGCTCGCCAGGAAACAATCGACACCTAAATGACACAAACAAATTTTATATTGACAAAGAAATTGAGCGAAAGGTCTTAAAATCGCCAAACCAATGGGTCGAACGTCATAAAATCTGAAAACTGACGGACAGCATGGCCTTTAAGGGGGAGGTAGTAGCTTTTTCTGGACCCCTTTCTCCTTCATGTTTAGCATATTAGCTTTCATAATTGCTGCCGTTCGTTCCGTTAGTTTAGCGATTTTAAGACCTCATATATTTGTCAATATTAAGACCTTTCGTGCCATTTACGTGTCGATTTTTTCCTGGTGAGCGATAGCGAGCCTGTAATTTTAGAAGAAACCGGCCGTCGGTCGGGGTACAAATTTATGTTAAAAGGGCGTCTAGGTTTTTTTTTTTTTTTTGGTTAGCTTGATGGAGGTCTAGCGAGGAAACTAAAAATAAATCATAAGTAAATATATAGACCAGCAAAACAAGCACTAACCCCATTTTGTTCTATCTCTTTGTTTATTTATATATTTATTTAAAGTTTAGTTCCTCGCTAGAACTCCATCACACTTAACAAAACAACCCTAGACTATCGCTCCCCATGAAACAAAATAACATCTAAATGACACGAAAGGTCCTAATGTTAACAAAGGACATTTTGAAAGGTCTTAAAATCGCCAATCGAGTGGAACGAACGTCTTAAAATCTCAAAACAAATAAGGCTAACCATGAGGGAGAAAGGAGACCAGAAAAACATAAATATAAATCATTGGCAGCTATAGGTAGCACCAACGAACTTGACAATTATCTTGACCACTGACCTCTTCGTAATTCAAAAGGACTCTGAGCAAACTGGCTGTAAATTTCCACACCTATTTCCTGGTAGACTCTTCCCAAATGATAAAAATGTCAGCCCGATTGCTTTTATTCATTTTGAGGTATACGAGGTTAATAGGTCCAGGTTATTTTCAAGTTCGTTGGCACTACCTATGCAAGAGTTGACGGTCGGTTACGGTGTCTGTTTCCGAAATGGGTATGACCTAATTCACCACTTGCGAGCTTCAGGCTATAAGGAAGTTGGTGCCGTAAACGCCGATATTAAACGGAAATGCAATAATAATGTAGGTTTCTGATGGATTAAAAGTAATTTGAATTGGGGTTTATTAATTTATCAATGTACTGCGATCATATTTTAGCGAGTAATTCTGCTAAATATTCGATGTCTACAGCTCCAACTTCCTTATAGAACAAAACTTGCAAGTGGTTAATTCTCCAATTAGACTCTAGGTGGAGGATATGAAGTGTACCTTCACTTACTATGCTATAGTCTATTCGCTGTAAGTAGGGCGAGAAATCATGTCTTATATCCTCTGTAACTCAAAAGGGACTAGAGCAAATGGACTGTAAATTTACACGCCTATTCCCTGACTGACTCTTCCCAAATGGTTATAATATTAGCTCGCTTACTCAAGTCGTTTTTAAGTTACAGAGGTTAGAGTTCATGATTTAGCGCCGACTTACAGCGAATAGACTATAGTTCCTTGCTATAAAGCACACACCAACAAACACATACAAACAATATAAATCATGGCCAACTCCCTTGTATGTATGTATGTATGTATGTATGTATGTATGTATATAGTATACTCAGGCACATACACCATTGCTGGGGGTGGCCGCCTCGAGACAGAGCCCGAACAGAAACGAGATTTAATGTTCCAGTTCTTAGGGCCGGAACCACTTTTGCGTTCCCTCGCTCCTTACTCTGTCTCGTCTAGTAAGTTACTTTTACAAGAGGAGGAGGATTCCTATCCCCTGCTCCCAGAAGGGAAAAGTAGGACAATAAAAGAGACAGACAGAAATGGGTAAGGTTAGGTAGAGGATGCCAAACCTCACTTTGGATAGGACCAGCCCCTTACCCAACTCCCTTACTATAGCGAAATGGAGTATGGAAATAGAACCTGTTGGAAATGTAATTGTAAATACCCTGTGTTTCTAGGCTTTATATGCAGACCAATACATTTTGCTGGGCAACGCGCTCAACCATGCACATAATACGAGTTGTTTTGTGATCAGTCATCTGCCAAGCATTTTTTTTAGTTTTGAAGATACTCCTGTAATATTGGTACATTGGGAACAGTAAGGGTATTTTAGGCATGATACTGACCTTATGGTAACGTACTGACACTAACGGCCACATTCATAAACAATACCATGGCCAAACCCGTTGTGTTGGTGAGCAAAGCAAGTAGATAAAAATGTCAATCTTTAGGAAACTGAGTGATATATAAGTATCTTTCAATCAACATTGATGGCCTATTCATTGTTCGACATGGTGTACACAACGCTGTAAAAGTACGGACCTTAGAACTGAGCAGCTCAAGTTAATCTGCCTCAAGAATATATATTCTCTAAAACAATCAAACTTCGATATATTTATTTAGCTTTTTGTTTTTAAATATGTTACTATGGTGTAGATAATAGTAGTTACATATTTTTCAGTGCGTATCGAATAATCAGCTTCTAAAGTATTAGATAATCGGTGTTGTAAATAAATAGACGATATATTCCATTAGTATAAGGGCTCGACTACACGTCATTTATTTGTCCCAACTGTACATCATCGGGGTGCTCCCACGCGGACGTCAATGTAATCCTCATCGATTACTAAATGTACACCCCTTTCCTCTGTTTGCGCGTGTGTATGTGTGTGTGTGTGGACGTGTGTGCGCTCCCTTTTAAGTGTGCTATTGCGTGCATTATTCACCCCCTCGTGCCAACTATTTTGTGTGTGTGTGTGTGTGTGTGTGTGCACTTGCAGTTGCTAATACGAATTTCACATTGAAGATTAAATGTTTGTTTTACGCATGTCAACGCTTTCACTGTATGTGTGTATGTGTGTGTGTGTGTGTGTGTGTGTGTGTGTATTCACTTCACTCACTTGCTTGTTCGTCAAGGGGAATCCACGCAATGCGAGCTAAGCTCATTATTATCGCGCCTCCTTAACTGGGAATGTATTGCGTGAAATGCATGTTAAGTGTTTATGTATCGTTGGAATGGCTGTGGATGTGTGTGTAGTCTGTATTTTAGCCAATTGGCGACATCTGGAAACGAAGGCTTAGGGTTAATCTGTACGGTACCATTCTCACTACGGTACCAGTCTCACAGGAAGGCTAGGTTGACCAGTAGCTTAGGTTGACCAGTACGATACCCATCTCACCTTGTAACCGAGCACCAACCCCAGATGGGACGTCACAACTTCGTCCACTTATTCCAGGTTCCTATTTATACTGCTAGGTGAACAGAGGCTACACCGTTAGGAGACTTGCCCAAATGTCTTCCCTGCCCGGGTCTCGAACCCGGGACCTTCTGGTTGTGAGCCAGACGCGCTATCAGTTACGCCACGGGGAGGTGCGTGTGTGTGTGTGTGTGTGTGTGTGTGTGTGTGTGTGTGTGTCTGTCTTAGAACTGGATACTTGTATATATCTATGTTGTATATGGATATATATTTATTCAGTTGTCTATACGTAAATGTCATATACCAATACATGACAATTTATATATAGGGGTGGACAGTTAAATGGACGATAGTGTGAAGTAGATATTATACAGTATCTACAACTATTTTCTCTCTCTCTCTCTCTCTCTCTCTCTCTCTCTCTCTCTCTCTCTCGTTGGAAACTTTAGAATTCAATAACATGGGATACCACGAAATGGTCTCTGCTAGTGTCGGGAAAAGAGAGAAATGCTGAAAGTATTATCTCATCAAAAGAAACAAATATACTTTATATATTTGTATAGCAAATGTATTATCCTGGACAAGGGAAAAGTGTAAAGAAACAAACTAGTTGAATTATTAGCTTGATGAAAAGAAGCTATATACCAAGACAAATTCCTCTAACATTCTTTGTCATTCACTTATTCTCAATGTCGCTTCGCTCTTACCATAAAGCGATTTATCAAAGTGCATTAGCAGAACACTTTAAAGCTTCTCTATTGTATACTCTTCCCATTTTTACATATACTCAGCACCCCTCTCACAGTCGCTGAAAGGAAAACTTCACGCGTCGCCCATCCCTTCATGCCTCTGCCAGCACAACAGCGACGGCAAAAACTACTCCTCTACGGCATTACCCACAAAGCCCCGCGGAACGGACACGCATATCGTTACCATAATCGCGTATGAGGAATGACCCGGCCCCGCCACTATAAACACGAAAAATACGCGATCCTTTCCTCTAGATATTTGTCTTGGCCCGATGATTTGCGTCACTTTGGATCTTGGGCGCCCAAATGGAGTAGATCTTATTACCCAAGAAAGGATAATATCGAGTCGACAATTGTGTTCGCGAGGATCAGCAGCTCCCGAGGCGCCCCGAGATACATTGGACTCCTATCTCCCAGCCAACCAGAATCCTTATAGCTTTTCCCGCCACTCGCTCGGCTTTTCCATTGGTCTGGAGGGATGTTTGACGCGGGGGGAGAGGGACGCTAAGGGGCCCGGGGATTGGGTGGTGGGGCTGTGACGTCAGAGGCTGAATGGTGAGTGAGGGGAGCGCCTGGTTCATTGCCCTCGAGCTGTTCATTTTCCGGCCGCTGATGGCTCCACCGCCGCCACAAAAGAGCTAATGGCGGCACAAGAACAATCCATTATGAGGAGGGGAGAATGGAAGGCATTGTTGGAAGCCTCTAACTGCTGCTATTTGATGACATTTACAGTCATCAAAACGAGCGTAGGAAGGGACTCGTGACCTCCCGGCCATTCAAAGAAACTCTTTCTTTACACTAGTGTTATAACCCGGCTACGGTCGCACTTCGATAACTGAGACATCCCGCGACACCATGGCCTCTAGAACAGCTCTTATTTCTAGATACATTCCTTTCCTTTCAGTCGGCTCGAGAAAAACTTTAATCCGATTTGGAAAATAAAGGAGGGTGAGAGTCGCTCCACCAAAGTGTCCGTTGTAAGGGGTATTCACACAACGCATACATTACCGGGAGACGCGGACAAGGAAACCGAGGAATTCAAGTCGTGTTTATCTTTCTTTTGAGACGGCTCCACGGCTCGTAAATTAGCGGAGCGGCGGGCGGGGGGAAGTAGAGACGTAGGGTATCACAAGGGAGCTTTTATTATCAACTTTTGATCTGTAACTATATTCTGGCAACAGTTTGAGACTATATTGCACTGGTTAAGATACACTTTCTTGTCAAACTACACACATATAGAACATGGACAACTAAACTAGATCTAGTTTAATAAAAGGGACATAATTCTTATACACGTCTACTTAAGGGGGGATGGGCCGGTTTTCTGGACCACTTTCTCCCTCATGTTTAGCCCCATTAGTTTTCAGATGTTAAAATGTTTGCCCCATTAGTTAGTCGATTTTAAGACCTTTCGCCCAATTTCTTCACCAATATTTAGACCTTTCGTGCTAATTAGGTGTAAACAAAATCCTGGCGAACGATAGTGAGCCTGTAATGTTGGAAGAATCGGCCTTCGGCCGGAATTTTTTGTTCTACCGAAAAATGTACAAATTAATCTAGAAGGGGGATTTAATGAATGTTTTTAAAACATTGATGGATGTCTAGGGACGAAACTAGAAAAATAATTAATAAATGCACAATTGCCCAAAAAGTGAACCATCCCCCCTTAAGATTCCAGTTGATAGGGGTGGTTTTCGCGTATGGGTGGGGCCGTCTAATATCCCGTGGGTGGTGGTGGTGGTGGTGGGTGGGGGTAGTGGTTGTGGTGGAGGTGGTGGTGGTGGTAGGGGACTCATTGTTTACCATAGTTGGGTGTTCTGCCGCACTCAGTCCCTTGGTTTATGTCAGTGATGATGCATGTTGGGGAGCTCTCTTAATGGTCGGATGCTTCCTTTACATTTACGAGGTCTTATACACACATGGGAGCCTACACACACATACATATACACACACACACACGCACACATATACACACACACACACACATATACACACACACACACACACATACACAGCTTCCACAATAAGCAGACACACACACACACACACACATACACAGCTTCCACAATAAGCAAAGACACACACACATACACACACAGCTTCCACAATAAGCAAAGACACACACACATACACAGCTTCCACAATAAGCAAAGACACACACACACACACACAGCTTCCACAATAAGCAAAGACACACACATACACAGCTTCCACAATAAGCAAAGACACACACACATACACAGCTTCCACAATAAGCAAAGACACACACACATACACAGCTTCCACAATAAGCAAAGACACACACACATACACAGCTTCCACAATAAGCAAAGACACACACACATACACACACAGCTTCCACAATAAGCAAAGACACACACACATACACAGCTTCCACAATAAGCAAAGACACACACACATACACAGCTTCCACAATACGCAAAGACACACACACATACACAGCTTCCACAATAAGCAAAGACACACACACATACACAGCTTCCACAATAAGCAAAGACACACACATACACAGCTTCCACAATACGCAAAGACACACACACATACACACACAGCTTCCACAATAAGCAAAGACACACACACATACACAGCTTCCACAATAAGCAAAGACACACACACACATACACACACACACACACACAGCTTCCACAATAAGCAAACACACACACACACACACACATACACAGCTTCCACAATAAGCAAAGACACACACATACACAGCTTCCACAATAAGCAAAGACACACACACATACACACACAGCTTCCACAATAAGCAAAGACACACACACATACACAGCTTCCACAATAAACACACAACACACACACATACACAGCTTCCACAATAAGCAAAGACACACACACAGCTTCCACATTAAGCAAACACAGAATCACACTCCAGAAATGTGAGAATATTGTACAAATATTAATGTTTACGTATATATATATATATATATATTTACAGTACATGGGTACTAATATGAGAGGCAGATCATAAAATAAATAACCGATGGTATCAATTATCCTGTAGCGGCCGGTTGAACGGTGATCGAACTTAATAATTATCGTACACACGTCGCTCTACTAAACTGTCCTGTGTGTTTTTAAGCAAGCTTTCAACTTGAGTTAATTGGATGTTTCTGAGGCAACTTGAATATTTAGAAAGAGTATAGTGAGCTTAAAATCTTACAGGCACATCATCTATGTTCAGACATTAGATCTGTCATTAAATATGTGTAATGGTTTAGGTGCTTATGTTCTGAGTGTGGTGTCCTGAGCTGGAGTCCCGGAAGGATCAAATGCGTTCATTAATGTATTCAAGTACACTGGGGTTTGTAATGGAGGATTAATGTTAAGAATGGGATGTTCCTTAATATAAAGCAACAGGTGTTGATAAATGTAATTATTGGATATATAGCGAACCTAAGGAGAAAGGATATGTTTATGGTACAAGTCGCTACACTTCACCTACTATAAATATGTATATGATATGTCGTTGATAAACTGCGAAATGAAGATAGCACCTAATCAAATATATAATTAAACAAAATATGTCTACTAGTCCACTTTCTTACGTGTGTGCGTTTTTTATTTATCTCTTAATTAAATTGAAGTATGGAAATCAGCGCCGCGGCAAAGTGTATCCAAGAATATGCTACCCTAACTTCGGTCTACCATTGTATAGCGATCTTTGTTGGCTTAGTTTTAATGTAAAGACAATTCTAAATTTATTATTGGCCGTATATTTGTTCCCTTTGGCACTATTAAGGGGGAGGTATTCGCTTTTTCTGGACCTCTTTCTCCCTCATGTTTAGTGTATTAGTTTTGAGATTTTCAGACGTTCATTCCTTTAGTTTGGCGATTTCGAGACCTTTCACACCATTTATTTGTCAATTTCAAGACCTTTCGTGCCCTTTAGGTGTCGATTTTTTTCCTGGCGAGCGATAGTGAACCTATAATTGTGGAGGAACCGGCCTTCGGCCATGATATTTTTCTACCGAAAAATTTACAAATTAATATCGAAGGGGAATCTAATGGATGTATTTTTTAAGCTTGATGGAGGTCTAAGGAGAAAACTACAAACTAAATGAATATATATATATATATATATACTGTATATACCGGTATATATATATATATATATATACTTTTTTTTTTCTTTCTATATTCCAACTACTCCCTCTAGGGCATAGGCTGAGAGCCTGTACATTCCACCGCTCAACACGGTGAAGCCCGTGAAGTCTTGTTCCAGTCTGGGGAGCGAGACATGCGAAGCATCAATCATGGTTCGAAGCAGCTCCATATCTGAAGCGGCAGGTTGCTTCGCTCAAGTGCTTCACCGTCTCACCCTCCAGACTCAGACCCTCACTCTCAGAACGCCACCTATTGAGCAGTGAACTCACTAGGCACTGTCCCCCTGTAACATATTTTGAATATGGGAATATTCATACAGTGTTATTTAATCAGGGAACAATGAGGGTATTTTTTTGGCATTTCGGTGTGCTTTGTGGTAATGCACTGATACTAGGCACAGCACAAATTCAATCCCAATAATATCTTCCCATTGACCTATTGGGATTTGAACCCGGGTCCATTGGATTACCAATCCAGTGGCATGCCCACTCCATCACACCTCCCCTGTGTATATATATTGTTACGTATCTTGATCCTCAAGTGGTTAACTTGATGAATCTAGATAGCACAGAGATATATATTAAGATATCAGTCAGCTGAAGGCAAAACAAAAGTAAAATCTAATAAAATTATTTCCTATTGTTGCTTCCTCTCCTTTTGGATCTTAGGACTTGGTATCCTTTATGGACTGATACTCTTTAATAATGAAAAATACTGAAACTAATTAAAGTCATGTAGTATTTATAAAGAATTATTATTTAACCGAAGTAACCGAAGCTTAGTAGGCTATGGTTATGAACCGAATAAGTTATATCTAAAGAAGGACTATTAATTCTATAAAAAAGTCTTGAAAGATAAATATTGAGGTAAGAATATTTCTGTCTCTTACCCTTTTTTAAATGAATATCTAGTTTTCTTATATGTCCTTTTATTTATATTTAATGTAATTATTCTTGGTTCTTGTCTTACGTTAATAGTATTATAGTATTATTATCATCAGGATTAATATCAAAGTCACATAAAAAGTTAGATATATATTTAATAATTAGTTAAATGTATTTCTTAACCACGTAACATTGAGGTTTGATTATGAGTAAATTAAGTTACAGGATCGCTTCATAGATTCGATTCAGGTCTCACTCAAATAATATGAAAAACAAAATAATATTTTGAAGCTAAAAGAATTTTCTTCAGCTTAGGAAATCACTAGAAGTAACATTAAAACAGCCATGTTAGTTTTTTTTTTTTTTTTTTTTTTTTTTTTTTTTTTTTTTATTCCAACTTACTTCCTTTCGGGCATAGGCTGAGAGCCTTAACATTCACCGCTTTACAATGAACAGTGAAGCCCGTGAGGTCTTGTTCCAGTCTAGGGAGTGAGACACGTGAAGCCGTAGAGTACAACGAGCACCTGCCATCTTGCCTTCACATGAGGCACGGTGCTCACTCATGGCCCGAAACGACCCCATCTCTGAAGCCACCTCGTTCCCGTGCTTCACTGTCTCATCCCCTACACTCGGACTCTCACACTTACACACATACAACGCCACCTGTTGAGCAGATAACTCACCAGGCATTGCACCCCTATAGCATATTTTGAATATGGGAATATTCATACAGTGCTATTTAATCAGGGAACAATGAGGGTATTTTATTGACGTTTCGGTGGGCTTGTGGTAATGCACTGATACTAGATACAGCACAAATTCCATCCCAATGATATCTTCCCATTGATACATCGGGATTTGAACCCGGGACCTTTGGATTACCAGGCCAGTGGCAAGTCCACTCCACCACACCTCCCCTAAGGCGATATTACTATTAAGAGACAATAGCATCACCGTACAAAGCACCGTTAAGCAATGTAAGCTTAATTAAAAGAAAATGAAAGAACTCGTAACTATTAATATAAAACAATAGTATCACTTTCATCATAACCCAATTACTTAAAGAGTTGCTTTAGTCCACAAGTCAGTCAACTAAAATAGTTAAGTACATAATAGTAGCGTTAACGTTAATTCCCAATCAAATAGTTAAGTACATAATAGTAGCGTTAACGTTAATTCCCAATCAAATAGTTAAGTACATAATAGTAGCGTTAACGTTAATTCCCAATCAAATAGTTAAGTACATAAATAGTAGCGTTAACGTTAATTCCCAATCAAATAGTTAAGTACATAATAGTAGTGTTCAACGTTAATTCCCAATCAAATAGTTAAGTACATAATAATAGCGTTCAACGTTAATTCCCAATCAAATAGTTAAGTACATAATAGTAGCGTTAACGTTAATTCCCAATCATATATCTCACTATCCAACATAACGTAAGTGTTTACACCGAACAAACTTAACACACACTTATATAATCTGACTGACAGTCACAATCCCATTATTATACTTCACCCCGTCTTCCTCCAGCTGCAAGTTCACCTTCCCAACTCCAAATTAGACTGATTTGAATGCCCACTACTCGGGTCTTATATACTAAACAATGATGGTGTAGGAACGAATCAGGAGGCGGCGGGTAGTGCGCGCCCCAATCACAGCTCCTCGAATTGCGTAGCAGGTGCGTGGTCCAATGGAGTCTCCTGGCGTCTATCATACGTCATAGCATTGGGTCATCATCGAAGTAGTTTGCAGGGTCCCCTATGACGCAGCAGGTGTGAAGGCTTGTTTGTTGGTATGCGGACGAGCTGGTTTCCCCCTCGCTGGTCTGCTTCGCCGCGTGGGTAGTTTGGCACTCCTTCAACTCTAATTCTAACTTTTAAATTAACATACAGGGCTCCGTATGTCAGAATATGTATATACTATATATATATATATATATATATATATATATATATATATATATATATAGACTCCCAAAAATAACCACTGCCCCCTTAATGCATAACATCCCCTGCCGGTGGTGGAGCTGAGGCCGCCACTATCGCCAGAATAAGATGTAGTTGGGGAAAATTGAAAGAACTGTTGCCACTACTTACCATGATAAGACTCCCTTTACCCTTGAAGGGAAAGGTGTACACTTCATGCATTTGAAGCACAATGACATAAGCTTGAGAAACGGGGTCTGTCAAAGTGGATGCTATCAACAGAATGGAACGCAACGAGATGAAAATGATGAGATGTATGTGTGGTACCAGTCTGCAAGATAGGATATCTAGTGAAGAACTGAGAAGAAGGTTAGATATCAAGAGTATCAGTGGTGAGATGTGTACTTGCAGGCTTGGATGGTTTGGATATGTGGAGAGGATAGATGAACTAAGTTGGGTGAAAACATGCAAATCCATGAACGTGGAGGGAACTGCACCAAGGCGCAGATCAAGAAATACGTGGGATCAGAGCTTAAATCGAAGAACCTGACACGTGAGGCAGCTCTGAACAAGGCTTCCTGGAACGCCACCATTCGGACATGAAACCTAAACCGCACTTCGTGTGGAGCACTAGGTCTTTAAATTTGTGTATGTATTGTGTATGTATTCTCTTATACACACACATATTTGTGTATGTATTCTCTTATACACACACATATTTTCCAATGTATCCAGTAATGATGAGGCCCCGACCCTCTCACACACATATAGAGCTCATCAGGGCGTGTAGAGAAAACCCCCAAAGCAGAGGCATCATCACCATCATTATAATACTGATAATTACCAACTCCCCGAGAAGCTCCTGTCGCCCGGGTCACAGGCTTCTATGGGTAGAGTTGTGTCAACTTGATACATTGACTGACTGTATGCTGGGTGGTTGCAAATTTTAATCTTCTAATGTAAAGACGAGCTCTAAAGATTGAGTTATATTAACTTGAAACGTAAATTACAGAAGATTAGACAGAAATGACAAAGCGTTGTAAAGCAAAATTAAAATAAGACATGGATAAATAAACGAACAAGTACGTAAATAAACAAATAAATAACACATATAACTAAGGAACTTGAATAATCCCAATACACTTAAATATACAGCTTCAAATATCTTAGCTAATAAAGGTGTAGTCAAATGCTTGCTTGGTAATAGAACTGCACTAAGAATATGTAGAACAGACTGCTAAATACCGTGAGTAGCTCAAGAACAGTAGAGCAAAAATGTATAATATTCACATGCAGTTATATTTATGCCTGCAGTACTCTGTTTTGCACATCCAGGTATGCAACATGGCAGCTACACTGTAAATTGTTTGTGTGCAAGATAAAATACATGGATTATATCATAACTTGTTCATATTTTCAGTATTTGAAAAACGAAACAAAGATTTTGCGTAACAATTAAAGCACTTGTTCATATGTGTGTTATGCATATTAAGTTCTGAATGAATGACGTACTATTTAAGCTTGATATTATGCGCTACAATGAACACTTGCCAAGAGTACTATAGGTAGCGCCAACAAACTTGACAATAACCTTGACCCCTTAATTTCTCATAACTCAAAAGGGCCTAGAACAAACTGGCTGTAAATATCCACACCTATTTCCTGGTGGGCTCTTCCAAAATGATAAAAATGTCAGCTTGATTGTTTTTATTCATTTTGAGTTACGACAAGTTTGGGGGTCAACATTATTTTCAAGTTCGTTGGCGCTACCTATAGTTTAGTTGCATTTGTTTTGTGTTTTAGTATGCCCTCACAAATATTACATTATACTGGAAAGAACTTGGCATAATCTCCCCGTAGATGTATATTACGGGCTGGGTCTCACCTCTCAACACAGCCAATAAGCAATCTTACTTTTTGTGAATTAATGCGTCCTCATTACCCAGAGTTTAGACCGAAAAAATGCCGTATTTATTCATAGAAAGTTGTGATACCTGATTGAAAGACTCACGGATGACCGGTGCCGCGGATAAGAGAGGAAAAATCTTGTTAGGAGCGGCGGTGGGCGTGTGATCGGAAGGTGGGTTTACGAACTTTGTGAGGGGTTCGTACCAGGGTTGTCAAATCATGTCCGCTAGCTAGTAAGTAAAAGCCGAAAATCGCTAGAATAATACCACAATCTCTAGAATATCACACTAAAATTGCTCAAAATTACAGAATCTCGCTAAAATTCATGTTTCTAGCTGTTAATATTGGCCTCTTGATCAAGTAAATACCTCTAGATCTAGCGACAAAGTAGCAAAATTGGCAAGACTTTTTCATACTCTCCCACTAGTTTTCTTTTCCTAGGGTAATCACGGTAGCTTATCGTAGGTTAGCTGGACACTTTCATATTTATGGGGGGGTGGGCATATTTATTTGCTCATTTATATATCTTTTTATTATTTGTGTAGTTTCCTCCCTATACCTCCCATCAAACTTAAACAAAACATCCATTAGATCCCCCTTCGAAATTAATTTGTACATTTTTCGGGAGAAAAATGTCACGGACGAAGGCCGGTTCCTCCACAATTACAGGCTCACTATCGCTCGCCAAGAAAAACAGCGACGCCTGAAGGGCACGAAAGGTTTAAATATTGACAAAGAAATGGGACGAAACTTCTTAAAATCGACAAACTAATGGGGCAAACTTCTTAAAATATCAAAACTAATAGGGACAAGCATGAGGAAGAAAGGGGACCAGAAAAACGGGCCATCTCCCCTTAACCAAGCTTTTCCTGATCTGACTATAAACACCATATGAGGAGGAGCACTTTATTGACAACACCTTATCTAATTAATTCCATCCTATCCTAACCTATCCTTACCTAGCCTATCCTTATCTAACTTAATCCAATCCCGCGTCACCTAACCTGAGCTAAACTATTAACAACACCTAATCTAATTAATTCCATCCTAACCTAAACTATCCTTACCTAGCCTAACCTTATCTAACCTAATCCAATCCTGCGTCACCTAACCTGAGCTAAATTATCAACAACACCTAATCTAATTAATTCCATCCTATCCTAAACTATCCTTACCTAGCCTAACCTTATCTAACCTAATCCAATCCTGCGTCACCTAACCTGAGCTAAATTATCAACAACACCTAATCTAATTAATTCCATCCTATCCTTACCTAGCCTAACCTTATCTAACCTAATCCAGTCCCACCTAACCTAGCCTGAACTAAATGATTAACAACACCCTATCTAAATTAATTCCATCCTATCCTAACCTAGCCTAACCTTATCTAACCTAATCCAATGCCACCTCACCTAACCTGAACTAATAGTTTGGCAAAGTTAGGTTAATTAGGCTAGAATGGGAGGTGCTTGGCAAGGATAAGTTACCCCGATCGCACCATTAACCCCTTCTGTACCGGCGACGTCTTTTATATAGTATTGAAACTGTATTTAGACGATTTTGTGCAGTTTAAGGAGGATCTGTGGTAGTAATAATGGTTAGGCGAGATAGTTCGAAGCCTGTTAATTGCTGGAGGCCCATTTCCTGCATAATATCGTCTAATATCGGCCACAATAAAGTTAAAAGGACGGCGTTGGTACATAAGAGGTTAAAAAAAGATTAGGCTAGGTTAGTTAGATCAAGCTAGGATAAATTACCGTGAACGTCTTGGTGTAATATGAACACGTAAATTTAGGTTTCGCTTGGTTAGGTTGCACATGGTAAATAAGACTAAGTTATCCCCTTCTGTACCAGCGACGTCTTTTTTATTCTATTCATGCTATATTTAGACGATTTTGTGCAGCTTAAGAAGGTTCTGTGGTAGTACAAAGGGTTAATGAAGATAGTTGGAAGCCTGTTAATTGCTGGAGCGGAATAAAATCGTCTATTGTTTGCCAATATATAATGAATAAGACTAAACTGGTAGTTGCTTTTTCTCCTTCATGTTTACTTTGATATTTTAAGAAGTTCGTTCCATTAGTTTGGCGATTTTAAGACCTTTCACCCCATTTCTCTGTCATTTCTTGCTATTATTTAAGTGTCGATTTTCCCTGGTGAGCGATAGCGAGCCTGTAATTCTAGGAGGAACCGGACCGGGAAATTTTTTCTGCCGAAAAATGTACAACTTTATCTCGAAAGAGGTATTTATTTTTAAAGTTTGATGAAGGTCTAGCGAGGTTACTATAAAATATATAACTATATATATATAAATTGACCAAAAATAACCACTACCCCCTTAAATTATGTTCCCTTGATCATCCTGGTAAAATCAAAGTATCCTGAGCGCCTGAACCCTCGGAAAGTTGGGGAATGTGGGGGTTCGGGTGAAGGCGGGCGTATTAATAACACCAATTAATATGTAAATCACCTGAGGCCTGCCACCGCGCGTGTCAGGCCGCGAATACCGGGCTTCTTTAACCCTTTCAGTAATTTTAGCTACTTGCAGACGATTTATATCCAGCAAATAAAAGATCTTAACGTTTAAAACTCATCACTCCACTTGTAGTTTATTCTAGCTACCTGCAAGCGCTTTGTATCCACCTAGTATGGACCATTAACAATCTCAGAGTTAATATCGATAATCCTTAACCCATTTATTATTAAATATTCACTTTTCTATTCTAGCTTCCTGCAGACGAATTTTATCCAGCCAGCTAGTACAAACCTTACCATTCCAATTATATCGCTCCACTTGTATTTTATTCATGTTACCTGCAGACGATTTCTATCCAGCTAGTAAGGATCTTTTACAATCTCAAAGTAAATATCGATAATCCTTAACCCATTTATTCATAAATATCCGCTTCTTTATTTTAGTTACTTGCAGACGATTTCTCTCCAGCTAGTCAAGACTTTACCCTTTTAATTACATCACTGGCTATAATGTGGATAAGGAGTCTAGACACTGGTGAAATACCAGATAGCTTGAAAAACGCAATAATTGACCCACTGCATAAAGGAAGGAGTAAAGAACTACCAAAAAAATACCGCCCGGTAACTCTAACTTCCCACATCATTCAAGTTTTCGAGCGAGTCCTGCGAAGCAAAATCTCAGCAATCATGGAGGCAAATGAACTACACAACACCGGTCAACATAGGTTCAGAGCGGGAATATCCTGTCTCTCACAACTTTTGGAACATTATGCCAAAATTCTTAAAGCACAAGGAGAAAAGAAAAACGTGGATGTCATTTACACCGATTTTGCTAAGGCATTTGATAAATGTGACCATGGTATAATACCCCACAAACAAAAACAAAAGGTATAACTGGGAACATCGGACGGTGGATATACAATTTGCTCGTAAACCGGAAACAATCAGTAGCAGTAAATCAAGTTACATCTGAGCCTTTGAATATCAAAAGCTCAGTTCCCCAAGGAACAGTGCTAATACCCCTTCTTTTCCTCATTCGAATTAATGACATAGATACCAACACAAGACACAGTACGGTGTCTTCTTTTGCTGATGACACAAAACTAAGCAAGATAGTAAACACACAACAGGACACGGGCTGGCTGCAGGAAGACATAAATGTAGTGTTCCAGTGGACCAGGGAAAACAACACGCAATTCAATGAAGACAAATTCCAATTAATGCGTTACGGAGAAAATAATGTCGTTAAAGAAAATACAAACTACGTAACAGAATCCAACCACATAATAGCACGGAAAGACAGTGTGAAAGACCTTGGGGTGTTAATGTCTGAAAATATGGGTTTCAAAGAACATAACCAGGTCAAAGTTGTGGCTGCGAAACGTCTAACGGGTTGGATTCTGTGTACATTTAACACACGCGGTGAATTACCTATGTATTATGATAACGCTCTTCAAATCTCTAGTGCTACCGCGGCTTGAATACTGTAGCGTATTAACATCCCCATACAAAACATGTGGAATAAATGACTTAGAGAGTGTACAAAGGAATTTCGCTTCGCATAATTATAAGTTCGGTAAAACATCTACACTATTGGGAGCATTTAGGAACACTGAAACTGTACTCGTTGGAGCGTAGAAAAAAACGTTACCTAATAATATACACGGACAATCGCAGAGGGTTTAGTACCAAACCTACATACCCCGATGATCCCAAGTGTTTCTATATTGTCTTAGAACTAGAGCATACCGTGTAAAAGTATTGTCTTAGAACTAGAGCATACCGTGTAAAAGTATTGTCTTAGAACTAGAGCATACCGTGTAAAAGTAGTCTTAGAACTAGAGCATACCGTGTAAAAGTATTGCCTTAGAACTAGAGCATACCGTGTAAAAGTATTGTCTTAGAACTAGAGCATACCGTGTACAAGTATTGTCTTAGAACTAGAGCATACCGTGTAAAAGTATTTTCTTAGAACTAGAGCATACCGTGTAAAAGTATTGTCTTAGAACTAGAGCATACCGTGTAAAAGTATTGTCTTAGAACTAGAGCATACCGTGTAAAAGTATTGTCTTAGAACTAGAGCATACCGTGTAAAAGTATTGTCTTAGAACTAGAGCATACCGTGTAAAAGTATTGTCTTAGAACTAGAGCATACCGTGTAAAAGTATTGTCTTAGTACTAGAGCATACCGTGTAAAAGTATTGTCTTAGAACTAGAGCATACCGTGTAAAAGTATTGCCTTAGAACTAGAGCATACCGTGTAAAAGTATTGTCTTAGAACTAGAGCATACCGTGTAAAAGTATTGTCTTAGAACTAGAGCATACCGTGTAAAAGTATTGTCTTAGAACTAGAGCATACCGTGTACAAGTATTGTCTTAGAACTAGAGCATACCGTGTAAAAGTATTACATTTGACAATTACCAAAATTAATATTATCTTTGAAAACATTGCCATTCTGATCATCCGTGATTAACCTAAGTTGGTAGTAGTGTTCTATAATGTGCATATTTCTCTTTCCTTGACACTCTTTTCCAACTTCTATTTATTGTCTTTCTAATTCTTATGATGTTATGGCTCTCTCTCTCTCTCTCTCTCTCTCTCTCTCTCTCTCTCTCTCCATTTCCTTCCTACGCAACCTCCCTCCCCCTCCTCCCGTCCCTCTCAATCTTTCTCCTGCCCTCCTCCCCTCCCTTCCTCGCATCCTCCCTCCATCTCTCCTCCCCCCCCCCCCCCCCACCCCTTCCCACACACCCTCTTGCCCTCCCTTCCTCCCCTCCTTCCCTCCTCTTCCTCTCGTCCCATTTAATTGATTCGGAACTAATCTCGGCCATAAAACTCCCGTCCGGAACTGATCAAAGCTAACACTCGCGACTCCACCTCAGACGCGGACTGACAGACAGACAGAACAACGGACGGAAAGCGGACAGAATGACAGAACAACGGACGGAAAACAGACTGACAGACAGAAAAAAACGGACGAAGAGCGGACAGACAGACGGAAACAGACAGACATATATAAAACATGGACGGATAGCTGACAGACTGACAGCAAAACGGACGGTGAACGGACAGACATAAAGACAAACGGACGGAATACAGACAGACTGGCATAAACACGGACGAAGAGCGGACAGACTGACATAATAACGGACGGAGAGCGGACAGACAAGCGAACAGGCAGACAAGTGGAAATACATTAAAACTGACACACAGATAAGTGGACAGGCATACAAGGAGACAAGTTGACATGCATTAAAACGGACACACAGACGAGGAGACAAACTGACATAAATTACAACAGACAGACAAACAAGGAGACACACGGACATAGAATATAACAAACAGACAGGGAGATACATGGACATAATTTACAACGGACAAACAGACAAGGAAAAACATGGACATAAAATATAACGGACATACAGACAAGCAGACACATGGACATAATTTACAACAGACAGACAGACACAGAAACACATGGTAAATTATAACAGACAAACAGACACAAGCGATTAGATAGACAGAAAGACAAACGTACACAAAGAAAATCGAAGAGACAGACAAACGGACAGATATTAAGCAGACAATTGCCAACTTGCGAGTTTCGTTCTATAAGGAAGTTGAAGCAGTAGACAACGATATTTAACGGAATTACCACCTAAAATACGGTTGTAGTACATTTATAAATACATAAAATAAAATTCAACATATCATAATTATATCAATCAGAAACGTACATCAGTATTGCATTTATGTTTAATATCGATGTTCGCGGCTCCAACTTCCTTATAGCCTGAAACTAGCAAGTGGTCAATTGGACATAATAGACTGGGAGGCTTACGAACAGACTTGAAAACGGAGAGACAGACAGACAGACAGACAAGGAGGCAAACAGAAAGACACATAAAGGGGGTGACCTGTTTTTTTGTATTTCTCTCCTTTGTATTCATCCGGCCCCATTCAGCCAACTATTGTAAGACGTTTATCCCCATCTAGGTGTCAATTTCTTCCTGGCGAGCGATAGCGAGCCAGCATTATATGAAGAAATCCGGCTTCGCCGGATAAATTTTTCTATCGAAAAATATACAAATTTAGCCTGCTGTCAAAAAAATTACACATGAATGGGGATAAACGTCTTAAAACAGTAGGCTGAATGGGGCCAAATGGATACAAGCCAGAGAAAGAGAGAAAAGGAGGCAAACAGAAAGACACATTAAGGAGAGATGGTTGATTGGTTGATTTTTCTAGACCCCACTTCTCCTTCATGTTTAGCCCCACTAGTTGTTTGGATTTTAAGACGCTGGGTCCATTAGTTTGGCGATTTTGAGACTTTTTTGCCCAATTTCTTCTGTCAATATTAATACCTTTGAGCCATTTACAGTAGGTGTCGATTTTTTCTTAGCGAGCGAAAGCGAGCCTATAATTTTGGAGCTGGCCTTCGGCTGGGGCATTTTCTACCGAAAAATGTACACATTTATTTTGAATGGTGTTCCCTTTTTATTATTAAGTTTGATGGAGGTCTAGGGAGGAAGCTAACAAAAATAATAAAAATATGAATATATATGCAAATAAATACCACACATATCAACTACTGTATATTCGAAATTATGGCATTAAGGATAGATTTAGATTTATTAGCAATTATATTTTAATTTCTGTATTAATTTTGATAATACTTTTAGTTTCCTCCCAAGATATCCATCAAGCTTTAAGAAATACCCCCAAGACCCTTCTTCCAGATGATTATTGTACATTTTTCGGCCGGGTTTCTCCTAGATTACAGGGTCGCTATCGTTTGCCAGGAAAAAACATGACTCCTAAGTGGCAAAAAAGGTCTTAGAATCGCCAAACTAATGGGGCTAAACACGAGGGAAAAGGGTTCTACCAAACAGAACCCCCCTTTAACCCCTACAGTACCGGTGACGTCCTTTTCATTATATTCTGGCAACCATTAGATTATTTTACTAAGCCTAGGAAGGACCTCACACAACTGAAAGGCACTTGACTATCTCAATTAATCATTTTAGCTACCACAGATCCTTCCTAAGCTTACTAAATTCATCTAATGTTTGCCAGAATATGATGACAAGGACGTCACCGGTATTGGATTGGTTAACCCGGCTACGGCGAGAACACCCTTAAGAGGTTTTGGTGGGCAAAGGCGACGATCTTCTTAAGAGGTAAGGCCTAAAAACAAACTTTTAAAAGGCCCCAATAGCACTTAAAATAAAGTAGATGATTGAGATAATTCCACTCCATACCTCCTATCACTCTTCCACATATGTCAAAACCCCCTCCTTCCCCCTCCCTTCAATTATCACCTATTTTTCCTCTTATTCCCTTGTTTATTGGTTTATTTACCGTGCCAACATGTCCAATCCGGTTCTAAGACGTGGTCATGCGCCTACCCTACCGAGTGCATGTTGTGAGAGAGAGTGAGAGAGAGAGACTCAGTCTGCCTCTAGGCTTGGGAGAGGGAGGGTATACATCGCATCTGCCTCACATTTCATGAATGAACGGTCGGCAATAATTCGAGATTTTCACCTTCCAAACACTATTCCCACTTGTTTTTATTGCTGTTACATGTTAATATCTTCATATTAAACATAAAATAGGCGCATATAAATAAGTAATAACGATATTTATCGTAAAATGACGATTTTAGGCGGGAATGAAGCCTAATATGGCCGCCCAGTAGAAGGGTGTTCACTACAAACAGCTCGCCTATTAAAGGCTAAAGTGTTTCTTCTCATACGTTGTTCATACCTATACACCCAGCCACTCCAGCAGGGACCCTCTTGCTAATCATCACCGTAGTAATGCCACAGTTTCCGCTTCGTTTTTCCCCCCGCGACACTTATGACAAATGGCCCCTTAGTTTTCCCGAAGAAGCAGAGGGGGCAGGGGTGAGATTGATGATTGGGTGGTGGGGGTGGGACTTTAGGAGACAGGATATGGACAACTTTCGCAGTGACATAAAGCCATAATATATAAAGTCTGTTATAATAATATGCACTGTATGAAGATTAACTTTAATTCTGATCTTATTAACCGGTCAACACAATTCACTAATTTGTTTTGAACATATATTAAGAATTATCCCACAAAAGCCAATACAAAATACAATACAAAATAAATTAATACAGAAAGAAAGATAGAAAGCAAGGAATAAATAAAGAAATACACAAATAAATAAATAAAGAAACAAACAAACAAACGAAAGAAAGGCATACAATGAAAATAAATTGAGAAGTGACCACCCATTCTGGACAATTCAAACACACAAATCTAAGCTTACTGTGACATTTTTTGACAGCTGAAAACTAAAATAATCCTATGGTCCGAAATATCCTTTATAATACCCGTGGTGGCATTTACATGTTATGTGCGCTAATAATCGCTAAACATGACAGTATGTAAAATAGATTATACGTAATTAAAAATGAGGTCAAGATAAAGAAAGCATTCATGAAATTACTAGTGCATTAAAAGTAAATACCCTTTTTGATATTATAGCTCTTCTAATATTGGCCCCACAATAAATGTATTCATCACACCTCACTTGATTTAACTAATCGCCTAGAACACCTTCCATGATGACGTATATTTCTCTTGCCTAGCGTGGTCTTATACCTGACTAGAATTTTCCCCACTGTGAATTAAGACCTCCACAACCTGATTATCTCAAACCTAGAAACGCTTTTAATGTAAACTAGAAATGCCAATTATAACTTTTGTTTATAGCTGAAGTAGAATAATTATCACCATGAATTATATCGACAACACCATTTCTGTTGGTACAGCTAATCAAGGCTACCTCCCAGGACGAGCTAAACCACCACACATATGTTAATATTATAGCTATACCCTTTTTCAAGTAAGTAGGCCAACACTTTTGAACATTAACTAATATAATCGAACTAATATTTCTACCATTTAGGAAGGGTCAGCCAGGAAATAGGTGTGGAAATTTACAGGCCATTTGCTCTAGCCCCTTTTGAGTTACAGAGGCTAGGGTTCACGATTTAAGGATTAGTATATTTTAAAATTCCTCCAACCATGAGATAAAACCACCACTAGAAGAAATAGCCACCACAACTTTTCTGATTTCATAGCTAATCTAGAACACCCCAAACTGTCCAGGGTCTGTTTACTGAAGTGTCCCATGGTAGCGATAGGGTTCTCCTCTTGACCCTCATCACCCTTCCCCTTATGGATGATGGTCATTTCGTTACCTGGCCACCTCGTTATTCAGTGCTAACATTCATTATACAACTATATGGAAAATAACTAGGTTATGTGTGTGTGTTATATGGTTATGTATGTGTGACTTCCGTGGTTATCAGACCAGCTAACTAACCATACCTCGCCTAATCTAACCTAACTTTGGGTAAGTCAAGCTTAACAGTTTGAGTTCTAGCGATTTATTTTTTATTTTTTTATTTAAGGGGAGACGACCCGTTTTTCTAGATAATCTTTTCCCTCAAGCTTAGCCCAATTAGTTTTCCGATTAAAAGACGTTCGGCCCATTAGTTTGGTGATTGTAAGCCTTGTCGCCCCATTTGCTGTCAATATTAAAACTGTTCGTGTCATTTAGGTGTCGATTTTTTTTCCTGACGAGCGATAGCGAGCTTGTAATTCATGAGAGAGCGACCTTCGGCCGGGAAATTTTTCTATCGAAAAATGTACAAATTTATCTTGAAGGAGGGTCTTGGGAGGGTGTTTTGTCAAGGTTGATGGAGGTCTAGGGAGGAAACAGATACAATAATAAAAAGATAAATAAATTAGCAAATATACACGACCCACCTCCCCTTAAGGTTTTTGGAAGCGAGTTGGTCAGGTAGCGAATTGTCTTGCCTCCCTCCTCATTCATCTTACTTCCATTACTTCTTTATCCTCTCCACCTCATTCGTTTATCGCTTTCCGAACATTGATAATATATGTTATGTATTGTGGCTCTCATTAGACGAATATATTAGACGAATATATATTAGGGGAGGTATGGCGGAGTGGTCTTGCCACTGGATTGGTATTCCAATGGACCCGGGTTCGAATCCCAATATATTAATGGGAAGATATTATTGGGATGGAATTTGTGCTGTACCTAATTTCAGTGCATCACCACAGCACACCGAAATGCCAAAACAAAAAAAATACCCTCATTGTTCCCTGATTAAATAGCACTGTATGAATATTCCCATATTCAAAATATGCTACAGGGGGGCAATGCCCAGTGAGTTAATTGCTCAATAGGTGGTGTTCTGAGAGTGAGGGTTCGAGTCTGGGGGATGAGACGGTAAAGCGCAGAGGAGAAGCAGGTTCAGAGATGGAGTTGATTCGAGCCGTGAATTTGTGCTTCGCATGTCTCACTCCCTAGACTGGAACAAGACCTCACGGGCCTCACCGTGTTCAGCGGTGGAGTGTACATGCTCTCAGCCTTTCCCGAGAGGTAGTTGGAATATAGAAAAAAAAAAAAAAAAAAAAAAAAAATTGAGATAGACCTGTCCTCGGTTTAAAATTACTGCGAGTGCCTCGTTGAATTCTTGCATATCCTCTATTATTATTTTATCTCATAAATAATATAAGGTGCTGTTTATGTATTTTTGATCACTACTGTACACTCACGTGGGCCAATTAACCACTTGCGAGTTTTAGGCTATAAAGAAGTTGGACCTCTAACCATCGATATTAAATAAATGTGCAATAATTATGTAAGTTTCTGATGGATAGAAAGTAAAGTATATTGAATTTCATTTGAAGTATTTATAAGGCAATTAATATAACCTTATTTTGTTTTTATAGTAATTCTGTTAAATATCGATGTCTACAGCTCCAACTTTCTTATAGGCCTAAACTCGCAAATGATCAATTGTAAATGATAAACTTAATACATTGCTGAGGGGATAACGCTAACTCGAGGCATGTCGCTAAACAGGTTGCAGGAGAGTGCCTTAATCATTCAATAAAATACATACCACTTATCGCTGCGAACGTGCATGCTCAGGTGCTTGAAGGAAGGATTGTTGTATTGTTGTTGTTGTATTGTTGTTGTTGTATTGTTGTTGTTGTATATATGTGTTTGTGTTTCTTATATATAGTTATATGAACAAAAATGAGAGAACAAATAATATATATATATATATATGTGTGAATCTCTCTCTCTCTCACACACACACACTCACACACACACACACACCAGCATCCCATCCCTACCTTCCTCACTTCCCACACCACTGATATAGTAACCACAGAGTCACCCCATTTAATAACCTCCCTCCACCCCCCCCCCCCCCCCCCCCTCCTGTATATACGGTATTGTCCAGCCACCACCCATTGTCCCAAGCACCACCAAACAAACACCTCTAACCCACAGAGACCTTAACCATTTCAGTGCCAGGGTGACTATTTTCACTCTATACTGGCTAAAGGGAGATGGGTCGTTTTTCTGGTCCGCTTTCTTTCTCATGTTTAGCCCCATTAGTTTACAGATTTTAAGACTTCCGCCCCATTAGTTTGTCGATTTTAAAACATTTCGTCCCATTTCTATATCAATATCAAGATCTTTTGTGCCATTTAGGTGTCGATTTGTTCATGGCAAGCGATAGCGAGCCTCTAATTTTAAGGGAAACCGGCCTTTGGCCGGGAAATTTTTCTATCGAAAAATGTACAAATCTATCTTGAAGGAGGGTCTAAGGAGTGTTGTTTTAAGCTTGCTGAAGGTCTAGCGAGGAAACTAAACAATATATGAATAAATAAATAAACAGACCCCAAAATTAGCCACTGTCCAATTAACGGGAGATTTGTATTTATGTGTCCATTAATGTATTAATTTATTTATGTTTTAGTTTTCTAGCTAGACCTCCACCAAACTTAAATAAACACCCACTGGGCCCGTTTGCAAGATCAATTTGTACATTTTTCGGTAGTTGCTCCTAACATTACAGGCTTGCTATCGCTCGCCAGAAATATATTGTCACCTAAATGGCACAAAAGGTCTAAATATTGACAAATAAATGGGGCGAAAAGTCTTAATATCACCAAGCTAATGGGCCAGAAAAAGTGTTCTTGTGACATTGGCTTTAGATGATTTTATTCAGTTTGGTGAGAGTTTGAGGGTTAATAATTGTCTTAGTTTATATAATATCAGAGATCCCCCTTAAGCCTAATATAATTGTCTAACGATGGATGTCCTTTTGAAAAAGTCCTATGATATTGAGGGGATTAAGAACGGAGATACTTTTTCCCGCAACTTTTATTAGCAATTCTGATCTATACTGTTTCTTTTCAACTGACGGTAAATTGCAAAGTTCCCATCAAGATTTCTCAAGTTATTTTGAAGATGTTGTAGTGAACAATAGTGTTAATTATATAAACTTGGTCTTAATATGATGCAGACATACAATAGTTTCATAATTGTTCATTAAGTATCGATAAAGTAGCTGCTAAGATATTTAATTTATCGTCAGTTGAAAAGAAACAGAGTATAGTAGCTTCAAAAAATAGACTTTTATTTTTTTTCTGTCATCTTTAATAATCTACCTTTAGCATATAATTTATTTAAATTTGTTTTATTGATTATATATTATTTTAACTCTCGAGAAAGTGACCTATCCCCATCTTATTTAATTAGCTATTACAAAGTTTGTCCAGGCAAATATGGTGTTAATTGTGAAAACCTGTCTATGATTGGATGCATGCAGAGACATAGCAGGTTCACATTTGTCCATCAAGTATTGAGAAATGAACTACTCGAGAATTAAATTCCCCCTTTCTCGGGAATTACTAACTTCGTCTTGGAAAACAAAAAATAAACCGTATAGTTGCCGACTCCAGTGCGAAATAGTTTCTAAATGTTTCCATATTAAAATTACAAATCACCTGTTACCGTGAAAAACGCTCGTATAATTCAACCTTAAGTTATTATTTTTGGACCCCCTTCTCCGTCATGTTTAGCCCCATTACTTTTGAGATTTTAATACATTTACCCAATTAGTTTAGATATTATAAGACATGTCGCCCCATTTCTTTCTCAATTTTAGGACCTTCCGTGCCCTTCATATGTTGATTTGTTTTCCTGGCGAGCGATAGCAAGTCTGTAATTTAGGTGGAACCCATCCGGAAAAATATACAAACTTATCTCGAAGTACAGTAGGACATGGGGGTGCTTTTCAAGCTTGATGAAAATCTAGGGAGTCTATCTATCTATCTATTGCCTGACGCCGTGATCCCCGAAGGGGTGGCCACGAACGAACCGCCCCCATGCACCTCTGTCCCCAGTCAGTCGACGCCCCTCCTCCCAACCAGCACCGCCTTCATTCATATACTTCCTCACTCCATCCTTCCACCTCTCCTTCGGTGCACCTCTCCCTCTCTGTCCTTCCACCTCGCTCTCGTACACCCTCTTAGTCAATCTCTCACTTTCCATATGTTTCATATGGCCGAACCATCTCAAGTTGTTCCTGTTCACACTTTCCAGCACATCTACCTCCACACCACACCTTCTTACCTTCTCATTCGTCTGCCTATCCCTCCATGTAACTCCGCACGCACTTCTCAAGTAACTCATTTCCACCGCTCTCACTCTTGGTCTCAGTCTCTTCCCGAACGTCCATGCTAGGCTTCCGTAAGTTAGTGTCGGGATTACCACACTGTCATGCAAGGACTTCTTCACTACCATACTGACCACCCTATTTCTTGTTACTGCTTTCAACCATCCTACAACCCTCTTCCCCTGTTGCACCCTCTCCCGCACTTCCTCATCCACAGTCCCATCTTTACTCAACACACTGCCCAGATACTTAAAAGAGCTGACGATCTCCATAGCCTGACCATTCAACTTCACCTCACACTCTGTGACTTCACCCCTTTCGAAGACCATAACCTTGCTCTTCCCCGCATTTACCTTCAAATTCCGTTTTTCGCACACTGTTCCAAACTCGTTTACCAAACCCTGCAGCTCCCATTCATTATCGCTCATCAGAACTGTATCATCCACAAGCAGCAGTATAGGCAGCTTCCACTTATTTCCCTCCCTTTTCAGTGATACACCAAAATCCACTGCTCTTCCAAGTATTTCTTTCATGACTCTATCCATATATACAGTAAACAACCACGGGGACATCACACACCCCTGTTTCAACCCAACACTCAGGTCAAAGAACTCGCTCTGCTCGTTCTCCACACGTACTGCCGCCTTTGCACCCTCATACATGCTCTTCACTGCTTTCAGCAACTTGCCATCTACTCCGTATATTCTAAGTACTTTCCACATACCTTCTCTATCCACTCTGTCATAGGCCTTCTCCAAGTCCATAAAGGCAACATACACCTTTTGTTGCTTCTCCAGATATTTCTCCACAACACAATTCAGGGTAAAAATCTGATCTACACATCCTCTTCCCTTCCTAAAATCTCCCTGATCGTCGCCTATCCATTTCTCCGTTCCCCACTCTCACTCACTCAATCACTACCCTACTGTACACCTTCCCTACTACACTTAAAAGACATACTCCTCGGTGGTTACCACACACTTCTCTCTCCTCTTTGCCCTTATATAGGGGGACTATTATGCCAGTCTTCCAGTCATCGGGTGCATTCCCCTTTTCCCATGCTAGTTTGCACATTTTCCATACCCATTCGATCACTATCTCCCCACCATACCTCAACATTTCCCCACACACTCCATCTGTTCCTGGTGCTTTCCCCAACTTCACTCTTTTCATGGCTTCCCACATTTCTGACCTCCTGATCCCCACCTCCTCCTCCACTACTTCTCCTCTTCTCCCTCCCATACCATATCCAACTATGTTTGCTGGCTCTTCATTCCTTACATTTAGCAACTCGTTGAAGTACTCCCTCCATCTTTTGACTCTCTCTTGCTTCTCGGCTAGCATTCTCCCATTCTTATCTTTCACACCCTTACTGTTTCCCTTGCTACCTTCCCTAACTTTCTTGACTTCTTTCTAGAACAGTTTCTTACACTCCCTCCATTTTACACTCAAATTCCTTCCAAATTCCTCATCTACTCTTCTCTTACTTTCCTTCACTACTCTCTTCACCACTCTCTTTTTCTCCACGTACCTCTCTCATTTCTGCCTCTCCAAATCTTCATTCCCTCTACTACCCAACCACTCTCTATACGCTTTCTTCTTTTTTCCACAGCTATTTTTACCTCTTCTGTCCACTATGCTGTACCTTTCACTCCCTTCCCTGTTCTCCTCACTCCACACACCTCCTCACATGCTGCACAGATCTCTTTCTTAGGGAGTAAACTAAAAAAAAAAAAAAAAAAAAAAAAGTACAGTATATATATATATATATATATATATATATATATATATATATATATATATATATTATATCTACATAGAGAGTAAAAAAATAATAATAATAATATACCGGTATATATATATATATATATATATATATATATATATATATATATATATATATATATATACCGGTATATATATACAAAGACAAATGCATTAAAGATTCATTTCAAGCCCACCTTCTGCACCACTATTATCAAACAATAGTGAAGTTTTAAAATCCCATGAGGTCGATACAGTGAATAAACTAACACCATACATAAACAAGGCAGAGTGAGAGCAACCAATCAAAACATGAACAAGCCAAATCATCCAAATATTAAAGATTCACATATCGCTTCAAACTCAAAACTGACAGACCATCTCTTTCTCACCCCAAACCAAATTTTGCATCCTGCTCAGTTTAAGCATTCATTCATTTAAGTATTCATTAAAGTTTTCTATTTGGTATCTTTCAATATAATAATAACAAATATTGACATGCAAATGTTTACAATATTTCTAACCCGGTCATGATAGTGGAGCATATATTGGTTCAGATTTACTTTATTCCCCAATATATATTTCATTGCCCTAAGTAATTTGTCATACTGTTAAACAAATTAACTACCTTTTTTTCTAGTTTTGTCTTCTTACTTCAGACATAATAATTTACTTCTACAATTTCACTGGCCTTTATTTTATTTCGCTAGTATAATTTCCTACTGTTTCTGATCATGTGGTGATTTCATTACGTTTACAATTCTAATCTGCCATCTAACCCTTACGGAAATAGAAAGGGCATAACGAGAAATGGATGATGCATGTTAGTGCCATTGGAGTTTTTCAATTTAATAAATCTGTAGCTTGCACACTTCATGGACTTTTTGAATGAATAATTGAGTACTTTTCAGCGCGCAGATGTCTCCCAAATCACTCATCATTATGTATAAATATTTAAAACATGAGAAATAAAATATAATATCTAGCATTTCCTGAAATGTCTCTGGGTTGTATCCATTCGGCCCCATTCAGCCTACTGTTTTAAGACGTTTACCCCCATCCAGGTATCGATTTTTTTTGTGGCGAGCGGTAGCGAGCGAGCATATTTAAAAAAGAAAAAACACATAACAGCAGGCTAAATTTGTACATTTATCGATAGAAAAATTTCTCTGGTGAAGCCGGATTTCTCCAGTCAATGCTGGCTCGCTATCACTTGCCAGGAAGAAATCGACACCTGGATGGGGATAAACGTCTTAAAACAGTATGGTAAAAGGGGCCTAATGGTATGAAACGGTATTCTCAGAATTTCTTCTATTCAACTGCTGAGCTCTGGAACTCTCTCCCAGAATCAGTTTTTCCCTCTTCCTATGACTTAAATTGCTTCAAACTCCGTGTGTCCAGGCATTTTGGCTTGAACGTCCCTTGATGTTGGCCCTGTCACTCTTTCAACTCTGGGGGAGGCTCCCATACAGGCAGTTCTGCCTTTTGTCTCCCTCACTCACATAAAAAAAAAAAAAAATACAAACAGAGAAAGAGAGAACAGGAGAGAAACATAGCAGGTGACCCCCCTCCCCCCCCCCCCTTTTAAGCGATTTTATGTTTCGTCCACATGCGTCAATCTTATCTTTACTAATATCGGCTTATGTGGGTTAATTTTGTGTTTCGTCCACATGTGTCAATCTTATCTTTACTAATATCGGCTTATGTGGGTTAATTTTGTTTCGTCCACATGCGTCAATCTTATCTTTACTAATATCGGCTTATGTGGGTTAATTTTGTGTTTCGTCCACATGTGTCAATCTTATCTTTACTATCGGCTTATGTGGGTTAATTTTGTGTTTCGTCCACATGCGTCAATCTTATCTTTACTAATATCGGCTTATGTGGGTTAATTTTGTGTTTCGTCCACATGCGTCAATCTTATCTTTACTAATATCGGCTTATGTGGGTTAATTTGTGTTTCGTCCACATGCGTCAATCTTATCTTTACTAATATCGGCTTATGTGGGTTAATTTTGTTTCGTCCACATGCGTCAATCTTATCTTTACTAATATCAGCTTATGTGGGTTAATTTTGTGTTTCGTCCACATGCGTCAATCTTATCTTTACTAATATCGGCTTATGTGGGTTAATTTTGTGTTTCGTCCACATGCGTCAATCTTATCTTTACTAATATCGGCTTATGTGGGTTAATTTTGTGTTTCGTCCACATGCGTCAATCTTATCTTTACTCATATCGGCTTATGTGGGTTAATTTTGTGTTTCGTCCACAGGCGTCAATCTTATCTTTACTAATATCGGCTTATGTGGGTTAACCCCTTCAGACTCATATGACGCAGAGGTTGCCAGAATAGCAATAAGAAATAGAGTTCTCTCACTCTTATAATTACCTCTCCAAAATTAGTTTTCAGCCAACAGCTAACTCAAAGACAACTGCAGAGGTTGAAGTAACTAAACTAAAGGTTTCTAAATACCCCTGATGGTAACAAAGGCTTTAAAGTATCCCTAATCGGCTCAAAATCGCGTCATATGTCGGAGAAGGTTAACTTTGTGTTTCGTCCACATGCGTCAATCTTATCTTTACTAATATCGGCTTATGTGGGTTAATTTTGTGTTTCGTCCACATGTGTCAATCTTATCTTTACTAATATCGGCTTATGTGGGTTAATTTTGTGTTTCGTCCACATGCCTCAATCTTATCTTTACTAATATCGGCTTATGTGGGTTAATTTTTTCATGTACAGTTGCCCAAACAAGTCATTACGTTTTGCTCTATGTGTGCTGTATTAATGTCTGTCGGATGTTGACTAGGATGTGTATAGAAAGGAACATGTTTGTATATCTCACTTGCCACGATAAAGTAAAGCTTAAGACAGTGCTGATACCAATTATCGATCGAAATATAATACCTGGTGCCGCGACATCACTTATTTGGCCAACTGTACATACGCCTACAGGAGTAACTAGCACATTAAACGATGAACACTGTATGCGAGAAAACACTAACTCGAGTATTACTTTAAGGGGGGGTTGTGCGTATTAATTTTTATTTTTATTGATATTTTATTGATATTAACAAAGAAATGGGGCGAAAGGTCTTAAAATTGACAAACTAATGGGGCAAACATCTTAGAATTTGAAAACTGATGGGGCTAAACATGAGGGAGAAGGATGTCTAGAAAAACAACCCATCTCCCCACAAGCATGTTTTTACTCTATAGTTGATCGTAACACTAATTGCTTATATAGTATGGTAGTTGTGAGAATTTCCATATGCTAAATTCGTGATTATAAGGTTGATTAATTATTATCGTAACAAAAAGGCACGCGGATAACTGCTTACATTTAGTTATAATATATATGTGTCATATAAGAAAATGGGTGACTTGGAAATATAATATGCATCAATAAGCAATGCCTGTAATATGTGACGGCTACAACAATTTCGACTTGTAGCATATAATAAAGAATTGATGAAGGAGAGGGAGGGCGGAGAACTAAGAGATATCGTCTTTTAGAAGGCCCAGGTCGCTTACAGTACAACACAACTTGTGTCACGCGGCAACTCCTTGCACCTAGGTTCGAGTCCTTGGAGTGCATATTTGTTGATTTCATCAATTGAGTTTAGAAGTAAAGTTGGTTGGTGAAAAAGTATGAGTATCTCGGTAGCGAGAATTGGTAGACAGATCAGTTTGTTGCCGACTTGCGAGTTTCGTTCTATAAGGAAGCTGGAGCTGTAGACAATTATATTTAACATAATTTACAGCTAATATACGGTCGTAGTACATTTATACATAAATAAAATAAAATTCAACAAAATGTTTATCTATCAGAAACGTACTTTATTATTGCATTTATGTTTAATATCGATGTTCACGGCTCCAACTTCCTTATAGCCTGAACTCGCAAGTAGTCAATTGCACAAGCCTTGTTTTGAGTTATGAGAGGTTGGCGGTCCTGATTTCAAATCTTAAACTAATGAATAGACTATAGGTATTGATGAAATGTTTAAAATGATAGCTTATACAGTACTGTAGGTGGAATACTCACAGTTTCAATATATTTTAACTATGAGAGTATTGGCAAGTTGTGATTGATTAATTAGTGCTTCATTTTCCTATCTTTGCAAGTGATCCATTCGTCTACAACTGCAAGTACAGCTTTTGTTTCTATTGATATTTTGTTCATGTTGTTGTCCTTATTTTAATCAATCTATCATAGGCCTACCAGCATAATCGTGAAAAAAATACCTTTATTTTGCTCAATACACATCCTTCCTCTTTCCAACATACATGCCTACACTGTATTATGTGTGTGTGCAATATATAGCACATAGACTGCAACAAAACTGGTACATATACAAGGTCATTAGAATCGTCCAAATTTGATTAAACTAAAATAGGACAAACCACCATTAAAGTGATGAAGTCACGTGCGAAGATATTTAACACCTATTAATCCAAAATAAATGAGAATGTTAATATTATCCACAAATAAATAGAAAAGGTCTCATAATTCTGAACATAATAATGGCATATAAGGTATCTGTAGACACCAATCAAACAGGGCAATACCCAGAGGACGCCTCACGGGTATTTGCTAAAGAGTTGCTGGAACCCCTGTTTCATTTGTTTGGCCTCCCTCACTGTTTCTGTTTGTGTCTCAACTACACAAAGAGTAATCCAACTAACTCTCACAAACACCTCTTCATCCTATTCATTTCACTACACTTAACAAGCACACTAGATATCTTTCCAAAATATATATATTACCTACAATGTACCTTGATTTTGGCTCTGTCCCTCTTTAAACCTTTGGGGGAGACACTTTTTACAGGCAGCTTTGTCTTTTGTTTCTTTCATACACATAAAACAAAAAATAATGTCAAGAGTTTCCATTCCAAACTGATACGAAGACAGTTAATAGCATATAACATGTGTGAGTTCGGAATCGTCAAACAAGCCAAATAATTAATACCATAATGATTTCCGATTCCCGTGGCCTAAAAGATCTCCCCCTATGTATCTCGCCTCTCAAACATTCATTGCTCGCCAGATTGAAGTCTTGATCAGCGAGATTGAATTCCCCCCGACCTCTGCCCCCGAGACACCTGCTCCTCAGAGAACAGAGAGCAAGTCAAGTTTTTCTTTATTCTTTTTTGAGAATCATTTTGTGTTTTAGTAATTGGTAGTGTGCTTGTTATAGTCTGTATATTTTCAGTTATTGGTATATTTAATCCTATTGTTAATAGAAAAATACGAAACTATTATGTCCCTATGTCATAATTGTATCAAACTTCCATCATTGTAAACTTCTTCCGTTACATCTTCATAATAGCAGAGTAAATATGATATAGTCATGTCAAGTTTCCATCAGCTGCAAATAAACAAATATATATATAAATTGCAAAGACGAGAGTAAAACTGAAGTATATCTTTCTAGTTATTTTTTAAGGGGAGATGGGTCGTTTTTGTGGTCCCCTTTCTTCCTCATGTTTAGCTTGTTTAGTTTTCAGATTTTATGACTTTCAGCTCATGAGTTTGGCGATTTTAAGACCTTTCGCCCAGTTGCTTTGTAATTATTAAGACTTCGTGTCATTTAGGTGTCGATTTCTTTCCTGGCGAGCGAGAGCGAGCCTGTTATTTTCGGTGTGAGCATCCTGGATTCGAATCCACGGACTGCCACATGTGTTTGTAAATTTCATTAATCGATTTTAGGAGTATAGTTGGTTGTTGGAAGGAACATAATAATTTAAGGGGAACCGGCCTTCGGCCGGGAATTTTTTCTATCGACAAAAAATAATAATTTATTTTGAAGGAGCGTCCTTTTATTTTATGTTTTTTTTTTTGTTTTTTTTTGTGTAAAGCTTAAAATGGAGGTCTAGGGTGGAAACCAAAACATCTGATAAAAAGATATATAAATGAGCCAATAAATACGCCCATCTGGCAAATGTTCACTTGGTCACTTGGGGCTTGAAAACTATGTGCTGATTGGCTGGTAGTATTGTGTCCAAATAAAAATGTTCACTTGCAAAACATATTACACGGTACCACCAACCAATCACCTTGAAATAATATTGGCTTGTATATAACGATAACAAAAAATAGATAAATACATAACTAAAAACATATATGAATAAGACAGAGGTGTGTGCCTGAGAATATTGATAGATAGATATATAGATGCAAACGAGAAACTGGAACTGCGCCAAGTTGAAAATATAGTATTGTTATTGCTAATTTTTGGTAGAATATAGACAGTAGTAATTATGTTGACTATGCAAGATGGGTCTAGTGCAATAATCTGTAGAAGAAAAAGAAAAACATGCCCTCATAATGGTAATCTATAGTACATGCACTCCACCGACTTCACACACAACTCTTCGTATAATAATAACAATAACAATAAGTTTAACTGAATCGCCACTTTGAGAATCTGAGACACATAACATAATAGGAATTCGAAATTTCGCAGCTTAATTGCCTGATCATAAGACATTAATGTGACCATCTCAACTAGTGCGACACATGACACATGGGGAGATTGTAGGCACCAATCGATCAGGGCTAGACCCAGGTGAGGTTATAGGCATGTGATAAAGAGTCGCTGGAACTCCTGTTTCATTTGCTTGGCCTCTCTTACTGATTTTCTTTGTGCCTCATTTACACTGAGAGCAATCCAGCTAGCTCTCACAAACACCTCCTCCTCCTATCCACTTCACTACACTAAACATGCACACCACACTTCATTCCTCCACACCAAAATAAAAAAAAAAAAATTATGAATTGTAGCCCAGCCTCGGAGTCCCCAGGAGGGGGGGACCATAAATGCCCCCTCACCCGACCGACCATCCCCTGACGACCACACACAATTACCTGGACCTCGGCCTGTTACTCTTTCTATTAATTTCTGCAACATTCGCGGACTTTCCTCTCACTTTTCACTCTGTTGAGCACCATCCTATCCGCTACAAACCTGATCTTCTTCTCACCGTAACTCAGGTGTCTGTAGCAACTTCCAGCAACCCCTTCTCTGTATCCTCCTACTTTCTCTATCCTAGTTTCAAAGCCAAAGGCGGATGTTGTGCATATGTGCACAACAAACTCACTTGCTCTCGTGTTCCCCATTTCGACTCCTCTGAATTCTCAACTTTATGGCTCAACTTTCCTGTCATTCTCTTACTAAATATTTCTGTGCTGTCTATCTTTCCCTAACTCTACCAACTTTCCGAAAATTCTTTGACTATCTAAAATTACAGTGGAACACATTCTATCCATTCTCCTTTCTCAGAAATCTCCATTTAGGAGATTTCAACGTTCACCACCGCCATTGGCTCTCTCCTCACACTACTGATCCACCTGGTGAACAAAGCCTACGTCTTTTCTATCCTAAATGACTAGAGCAGTTAGTTCAGCAAACCCACCGTATCCCGGATCGCATCGGAGATCGGCCCACATTCTTGACTTGTTTCTAACTTCTAAACCCTTCTCTTATACTGTCGATCTTTCTCTCCTCTGGGCTCCTCCGACCATAAAACTTATCTCTGTCAACCTGTCCTATCTCTCAGTACAGCCACCCGATCCTCCTAGCCGGCGGCGCTTGTGGCACTTTGGCGCTGCCGACTGGGAGGCTCTTCGGCAGTACTTCTTTGATTTCCCATGGAATGATTTCTGCTTCCATGGCCGAGACCCTCGGAGAGTGCTGAACGCATTACCAAGGTAATCCTATCGGGCATGGAAGATACATTCCATTCTCTTTCTCTCAGACTAATGCTAAAAAATCTTGTTTACTCACGCCCTGTTCTACTGCTGTCCGCAATAAGGAGGAAGCATTCAAACGGTACCGACGCCTTAAAACTCAAGACTCTCATTCTTTCATATGTTTCTGCCCGAAATCAAGCCAAATCTGTTCTTCGACCTTGCCAAAACACTCTTTCATCAATAATAAATGCACTGAACTATGCACCTCTAGCTCTACCCAAGCTTTCTGGCATCTAGCAGAAAACCTGTCCAACAATTTCTCCTCCTGTCTTCCCTCCCCTTCCCACTCTATGGCACAACCATCACTTCTTCCTCTGACAAAGCTAAACTCTTCGCTCAAACTTTGCTAGAAAACTCCACCTTGGATGATTCCGGTGCTATTCCTCCCTCTCCACCCTCCTCTCTCTTACTTATGCCCTAATATCCTAATCTCTTCTAAAGATGTAACTTTCTACCCTCTCTGGGCTTAACACTAATAAGGCGTACGGTCCGGACGGTGTTCCTCCTGTTGTCTCAAAAAACTGTGCTTCCGTGCTGACTCCCTGCCTAGGCAAACTCTTTCGTCTCTGTCTATCCTCTAACGTCTTCCCTTCATGCTGGAAGTTTGCTCACATTCAACCTGTCCCAAAGAAGGGTGACCGCTCTCAACCCTCCAACCTATCGTCCAATTGCTCTTATCTCTTGTCTTTCTAAAGTTTTTGAAACTATTCTTGCTTCCCAAATTTCTTTAGCATTTCCTTTCTCATAATCTACTATACGATCGCCAGTATGGCGTCCCTAACGGTCGCTCCACTGGTGATCTTCTTTCATATCTTACTAACTCTTGGTCATCCTCCTTCCGGGACTTTGGTGAGACTTTTTCTATTGCACTAGATATATCGAAAGCCTTCGATAGAGTCTGGCATAAATCTTTAATTTCTAAACTACCCTCCTTCGGTTTCTATCCCTCCATCTGTGCCTTTGTCTCTAATTTCCTTTCCGGCCGTTCCATAGCCGCGGTTGTGGACGGCCATTGTTCACTTCCTCACCCTATAAACTCCGGTGTTCCTCAGGGCTCTGTCCTATCTCCTATTCTCTTTCTAATTTTTATAAATGATCTCCTTAACTGTAACCTTAATTCCCATCCATTCATACGCAGACGACTCAACCTTACACTACTCCATTAGTTTTGAGAACGCCCCAGCCAGCAATCCCTCAAACACAAAAGTAATGAAGCCATAGAACCCTTTAAATCTGATCTAAATACTATTTCCCATTCGGGGAGAGAAAAACTTGTTTACTTTAATGCTTCCAAAACCCAATTTCTCCATCTATCTACCCGTCAGGATCTCCCAGCGGACTATCCCTTATTCTTCAACAATACAAAAATCAACCCTTCATCTTCTCTCAATATTCTTGGTGTCTCTTTTTCTTCTGCTCTCATTTGGAAGGACCATATTACCAGTCTTGCTAAGGCAGCCTCCCAGAAGCTGGGTGTTCTCAACCGCCTTAGGGGGTTCTTTTCCCCTGCACAGCTTCTTGCTCTGTACAGGGGCATAGTGCGCCCTTGTATTGAGTATTGTTCACATGTTTGGGGAGGTTCCTTCACACCGCTCTCCTAGACAAAGTTGAAAGGAAGGCCTTTCGTATCATTAACTCCCGTCCACTCACCAACTCTCTGCAATCTCTCTCTCTCCGCCGCAATGTTGCATCTCTCTCGCTATTCTATCGCTACTATAATAATCAGTGTTCCTCAGAGCTATCCCAGTGCATACCACCTCCTTTACGTAGGGCACGTGGTACCCGTCTTGCAACTCAATCCCACCCCTACTCTGGCAAACTCTCCAACCCAAGAGTGAAACGTTACTCTCAAACTTTCTTCTACTCAACAGCTGAGCTCTGGAACTCTCTCCCAGAATCAGTCTTTCCCTCTTCCTATGACTTAAATTGCTTCAAAATCCGTGTGTCCAGGCATTTTGGCTCGAACGTCCCTTGATTTTGGCCCTGTCACTCTTTCAACTATGGGGGAGGCACTCGCTGTGGGCAGTTGTGCCTTTTGCCTCCCTCAATCACATAGAAAAAAAAAAAAAAAAAAAAAATGAACCACCCAACATCTCCAAGCTTCAATCGATATGCTCGTGGCCTCGTAAGAGATACAGGCTACTGAAAAACCATACATTCGGGAGATTGAGAAAACAATACTTCCGTCACAAGTTCACTCATAAGTATAAGAGCTCTCGATCGGGCTAGTGATTTGTTGGCCGGTAATCAAATACGGTAAGGGACCGATCGATATACTGTACACCGGCGTTCATTTAAGGGAGCCCACCTCGCTGTTTTCTCTTTCTCTCCCTCTCTCTTTGGCTTGTATCCATTCGGCCCCATTCAGCCAACTGTTTTAAGACGTTTACTCAGATCCAGGTGTCAATATTTTCCTGGCGAGCGGCAGCGAGCCAGCATATAATATATATATTTGTTTTGACAGCAAGCTAAATTTGTAAATTTTTCGATAGAAAAATTTCTCCGGCGAAGCCGGATTTCTCCATACAATGCTGGCTCACTATCGCTCGCCAGGAAGAAATCGACACATGGATCGGGATAAACGTCTTAAAACAGTTGGCTGAATGGGGCTGAATGGATACAAGCCAGGGAAAGAGAGAAAAGGAGAGAAAGAAAAAAATAAAGCTGGTGACCCCCCTAATGGGAAGGTTTGTCGGTTTTCTAGACCCCCTTCTTCCTCATGTTTAGCCCCATTAGTTTTTGAGATTCTAAGACGTTTGCCTCATTGGTTTTGTCGATTTAAGATCTTTTACCCCACTTCAATATTAATACCTTTAAAATCGTTCCTTTTAGGTATCGATTTTTTTCCTGGCGTGTGATAGGCTAGCCTTTAATTTTTTTTTGAGTGGGACATTTTTATACCGAATAATGTACAAATTTATCTCGAAGGGGGATCTCGAGGAAGTTATTTTTAAGCTTGATTAAGGTTTAGGGGGAACAGTAAAAAAACCAAATATATATATACACATACATATAAAGATACATAAATAAGCAACTAAATACATCCATTCCCCCTTAATTAAAGTACATTGTGGCTAACAATAGGCAACTTTACACGACATAGAAAAGGCCTCAGCAGAAACAAAGGAATATTGTCAATTATATATATCCCTCCCACAGGTCTGAATAAAATCATCAGTATAATAACCAAAATAATGACAACAAGGGGTCATCGTACTGAAGGGGTTAATATTATTATTAGTAATCTTGTTTTCAATTGAGATTACGGAATGTATTGTTTATTGGGATGGATTTTTAAACCCTTCGAAACCATGACGCACTTTGCCTCTGATTCTGACTAAAATTAGATTATTTTATGCAGTTTACGAAGGACCTATGTCACTAAGAGGGTTTATGGAGATCGTATTTACCCATTTGAGTCGCATAGGTAGATTACAAACTAATGAAAATCGTCTAATGGTGACCAGAATATGATTAAAATGACGTAATGGTGGTGAAGGTGTTATAAGACTCCGGTGGATTTTTATCGTCGGTTTTTATGTTAGGCACTGTTCGTACCTTAAGGGGAGATGGTTGATATTTCTGGGCCCCCTTCTCCCTCATGTTGAGCATCATCCTTTTTCAGATTTTCAGATGTTTGGCCCATTAGTTTGGCGATTTTATGAGTGTTTGACCAATTTATTCGTTAATTTTAAGACCTTTCCTGCCATTTAGGTGTTGATTTTATCCTGGCGAGAGATAGTGAGCCTGTAATTTTAGAAGGAACCGGCTTAGGCTGGGACGTTTTTCTACCGAAAAAATGTATAAAATTATCTTAAAAGGGCGTCTAGAGAGTGTTCTTTTAAAGCTTGATGGAGGTCCAGCAAGGAAACTTAAGAATATACTAACAGATAATTATGTAGACCAACAAAACAAGCACTACCCCCTTAAGCTCAAGAAAAGCCCCCGCAATCAAAAGTACAAAATAAAGCAACCATATTGAATTAATTAATTATATTGACAGTCATGCAGGAACAGCGTCCGACAAACAGCGTATTAGTGGGTTCATTCACCGAGTATATTTTATGCAACCGATATAAGCAGTTCGTACAGTTGGCCGCATAAGTTTCCCTCCACATGTACCTTGAGTTTATGTGTTGAGGGAAAACAGTGTGGTTGACTTACAAGAATGATATGCCATACACTGTTTATTGGTCATATCAACCATATTGCCATCATGCAGAAATTCCTAAGCGAACATCTTTTTAATTGTTATCCATCTGTATTTATCCACTGCTAATTCAATCACATTAATTTTCCTTCAATACATAAACACATGGAGTGTACACAAATTAATTAATGTAGTCTACTGTACATACACCAATAACTACATATACCTACCCTAACATTACCTAGTATATTTTATTGCAACACATTCCATATTGTTATACTCTAAATGCAGAGAATCAATACAGAGTCAAGCAGTATTGATTACATGTAATTACTGTAGTGAGACACGGTGACACTTTACGTGGAAATGTTCAGAATTTGGTTATATATAAACATCGCGTCCGTGGTAAAGTCACACGGGAACAATGGCTGACAAACAAACAATTACCGGACCCTTCCTTACCGAAGGCCATTCATAAGCTCATTATTACTGTCTAATGTTATTAGTTTCGTATCGACATGACCCCAGAATGCTGATAGGATCAATATCATTTTATATCAGAATAACTCCAAATTTGTATTTACAGTAGCTACCTACAGATGATTTAAATTAACTTAGCAACTATACATCAGTCGCAGAGGGTTTACTAAGACAGTCTACAACACTTATATCTCCGCGAGGGCCTTCTGCAGCCAAGTATGGTTAACAGGCAATAGCATTTATAAAGTAAGTGAATCACAATTTGAATCAAGTGGTCAAGCGTATAGACAGTGATGTAGGAACAACGCCCCGGCAAACAAACAATTAGGGAGCCCGTCCATTCTCCTCAGCGGGGGGTAGGAGGGTGGGGGTCTCGCGGTCGGCTGCAATTAATGAGCAATTAGTGCGGCGCGATAATGGCTAGTTAGTCCGGGTGATCAGAGCCGGGAGAAGCGACTGAGGCGGTGGACAATAGATTAACATAACAATAGCGGGACGTGGAGGAGGTGAGGGGGGAGAGAGAGAGAAAGAGAGAGTTACATAGATTTACATATATACACAGATTGCTCAGACCTTGCGGTCCCTACTAGGCAGTCCGGAATTAATGCTAAAATATAATTTTGAACAAAGTGAAAGGCAAGGATAGCAAAGCAGAGAGAGAGAGAGACAGAACGACATTGTCCATCTGGTCTCTAGGACACAGAGTTACACAGATACTCAGACCACACAAACCTTGCGGTCCCTCCTAGGTGGCCCGGCCTTAAAACTAATAGACTGGGACAGTTTATAGTAGAACAATAGGACAGCAAAGTAGAAGGCTCTCTCCCCACCCTCCGGCCAAAAAGCCGTACCGGATAATTGGAGAGAGAGAGATGAAGAGGGGGGGGGGGGGCCTAGTGGGGAGGATGGTGCTGAGGGTTGCTGCACATGTATTTGCACTGATACGACCCACACTAATTCATTGGAGTAGAGATCGCAAAACACCAAATATATACACAGTGGTAGAAAAGGATATCACAGCAGAAGTAGGGGGAAAGGGGTACTGGTAATGCGGGTAAAGGAGTACAAAGTCACAAAGGAGTACAAAGGAAAACAAGCAACAACAAGGGGAGGAAGGTTGATGAAGAAGGCGTCAGGGAGAGGTTTTGTTTTAGGGTAACACCCTTTTCATTATATTATGGCAACTATTAGACGGTTTTACTCAGCTTAGGAAGGATGTCTAGCCGTTGAAAGATTAAAGATTCTCTCAATTAATCTTTTTAACTCCCATATATCCTTCCTAAGCTTCATAAAATCGTCTAGATGCAGCTGAAATACAAACAAGAAAACGTCGCCGGTACTGAAAGGGTCTTAGGGAGAGGGGGAATGGGAGGTGGAAGTCACTAGTAGACGGGAGGAGTTGGGGGTGGAAGTCACTAGTAGACGGGAGGAGTTGGGGGTGGAAGTCACTAGTAGACGGGAGGAGTTGGGGGTGGAAGTCACTAGTAGACGGGAGGAGTTGGGGTGGAAGTCACTAGTAGACGGGAGGAGTTGGGGGTGGAAGTCACTAGTAGACGGGAGGAGTTGGGGGTGGAAGTCACTAGTAGACGGGAGGAGTTGGGGGTGGAAGTCACTAGTAGACGGGAGGAGTTGGGGGTGGAAGTCACTAGTAGACGGGAGGAGTTGGGGGTGGAAGTCACTAGTAGACGGGAGGAGTTGGGGGTGGAAAGTCACTAGTAGACGGGAGGAGTTGGGGGTGGAAGTCACTAGTAGACGGAGGAGTTGGGGGTGGAAGTCACTAGTAGACGGGAGGAGTTGGGGGTGGAAGTCACTAGTAGACGGGAGGAGTTGGGGGTGGAAGTCACTAGTAGACGGGAGGAGTTGGGGGTGGAAGTCACTAGTAGACGGAGGAGTTGGGGGTGGAAGTCACTAGTAGACGGGAGGAGTTGGGGGTTCGCAGTGCTGAGGAAGGGGAGATGGGACGACTTGGTTGGGGTAAGGTCTATTTTTGGGTCTATTTATATATTTATTTATTCATATATGCATCTATATAGTTTCCTCGCTAGACCTTCATCAATTTTAATAAAAACATCCCCTAGACCCCCTTTCGAGATAAGTTTGTACAATTTTTGGTAGAAAAATGTTTCGGCCGAAGGCCGGTCGAAAAATGTCGAAAAAAGTGTCGAAAAATCGACACTTAAATGCCACTGAAAGTCCTAATATTGACAAAGAAATGCGGTGAAAGGTCTTAAAATCGCCAAGCTAATGGAAAGAATGTCTTAAAATCTCACAGCTAATGGGGCTAAACATGAGGGAGAAGGGAGTCCAGAAAAATCAACTACCTCCCCCTTAAGGAGAAAAAACGGATAAGGGGTAATGGGCGAGCTCACACGTAGCCCATGACAACACTTTTGCGTCCGATTAATTTGATAGAAGGGCATTAGCGGACACTCAAATAATCTTGCTAGGGCTATCAATGTAATATCCTTAATTTTGCTCTGTTGTTTTTGGGTGGCGTCATTGAGCAAATGTAAGCTTTTTTAAATAGGGTTAATAAGTATATGTGCCACAATGTAACCCATACGTACCGGTGACGTCGTTTATATTTGATATCAGCTACATTCAGATGGTTTTATGAAGCTTAGGAAGGATATATGGTAGCGAAAAGAATGAATTGAGATAGTCTGCAGCCTTTTTATTGTTAGAGTTCCTTCTAAGCTGAATAAAATCGTCTAATAACAGCCAGAATATAATGCACAAGACGTCACCGGTACTGAATGGGTTAAGGGGAGATGGACCGTTGTTCTGGTCCCATTTCTTCTCCCTATGATTAGCCCCATTAGTTTTCAAATGTTATGACGTTTGGCCCATTAGTTTGGCGATTATAAGACCTTTCGCCCCATTTATTTGTCAATATTTAGACTTTTCGTGTCATTTAGGTGTCATTTTTTTACCTGGCGAGCGATAGCAAACTTGTAATTTAAGAGAAACCGGCCTTTGGCTGGGCCATTTTTTATCGAAAAATTTACAAATTTATCTTGAAGGGCGGGTGTTTTTTAAGCTTGATGAAGGTCTAGCGAGGAAACTAAAAACGTATAAATAAATGAATATATCAATTTATAGACCCATAAAATAACCACTGTTCCCCAGGTTTTTAGTGTGTTTCCTAGACCTCCATCAAACTTGAAATTACACCCCCATGACCCCCTTTCAAGATAAATTTGTAAACTTTTCGGTAGAAAAATTTCCCGGCCAAAGGCCGGTTCCTCTTAAATTACAGGCTCGCTATCGCTCGCCAGGAAAAAATCTACACCTAAATGGGACGAAAGGTCTTAAAAGTGACATAAATGGGGTGAAAGTTCTTAAAATCGCCAAACTAATGGGGCGAACGTCTTAAAATCTCAAAAGCAATGGGGCTAAACATGAGGGAGAAAGGTGTAAAGAAAAAAATCCCTCAAGTGGAAATCTCCCCTTAAGCCACTTATTACACGACAGGAACATAAGGTCTACCAGGGTAGGTACGCCCATTGAGGCTGGAAAACAAGGTAAGACGGATGGGCGTGGTGCAAATTTGGGGCGGAGAGGGTTGGGGTTGGGGGGGAGTGGGCGGGAAACTGGGAGTAGAGATGATTGGGACTAATGAGGAGCGGGGATAGATGATTGGGACTAATGAGGAGCGGGGATAGATGATTGGGACTAATGAGGAGCGGGGGGACTAATGAGGAGCGGGGATAGATGATTGGGACTAATGAGGAGCGGGGATAGATGATTGGGACTAATGAGGAGCGGGGATAGATGATTGGGACTAATGAGGAGGACTAATGAGGAGCGGGGATAGATGATTGGGACTAATGAGGAGCGGGGATAGATGATTGGGACTAATGAGGAGCGGGGATAGATGATTGGGACTAATGAGGAGCGGGGATAGATGATTGGGACTAATGAGGAGCGGGGATAGATGATTGGGACTAATGAGGAGCGGGGATAGATGATTGGGACTAATGAGGAGCGGGGATAGATGATTGGGACTAATGAGGAGCGGGGATAGATGAAACTATTTGACCACTTGCTAGTTTTATGCTATAAGGAAATTGGAGCCGTAAACCTCGATATTAAAAGAAACTACAATAATTATGTATGTTTCTTAATGCTAGAAAGTATGTTGACATTTATTCCATTTGTTCATAAATGTACTGCAAACACATTTTTTAGCCGGTAATTCTGATAAATATCGATGTCTACAGCTCCAACTTCCTTATAGAACGAAAATCGCAAGTGGTCAATTTGGGGCTGAGGAGGGAGGCAGGGGTTTACGAGAGATCTTAACTATAAATATAATAATCAAATATATCTGAGAGACATAATTTATGTGTTCATTGGAATAAGTTAGTCTGCCACTGGTTTATTCGATATCTTAGTTAGAACAGATTACTTCATATATATATTATAAGCAGCTCTGAGGATTTGTTTTACCTCTACCTTTATTCGGTATTTTTATAAAAGGAACTGCTGGTTCACTTTTTGGGCGATTTTTGCATGTATTCATTATTTTTCTAGTTTCCTCCCTAGACCTCCACCAAATTTAAAAACAACATCCATTAGATCCCCCTTCTAGATTAATTTGTAAATTTTTCGGTGGAAAAATCCCCGGCCGAAGGCCTGTTCTTCCAACATTACAGGCTCACCATTGTTCGCCAGGTAAAAAATCGACACCTACTGTAAATAGCACAAAAGGTCTAAATATTGACGAAGAAATGGGGCAAAAGGTCTTAAAAGCGACTAACTAATGGGGCAAACATCTTAACATGTGAAAACTAATGGGGCTAAACATGAGGGAGAAAGGGGACCAGAAAAGCGACCCATGTCCCCTTAAGGTGCAGTCAAGTACCCTTGGTTTTCAAACAAGCGTGATCGTGTAAACGGTGTTGTGACGTAGGATTGCAGAGCTTAAAGGGAGGCAGATCGTTTTTCTGGACCCCCTTCTCCCTAATGTTTAGCCCCACTAGTTTTGAGATTATAAGACGGTCGGGTCATTAGCTTTGCGATTTTAACACCTTTCGCCCCATTTAGTTGTCAATTTTAAGACCTTTCGTGCCATTTAGGTGTCGATTATTTCCTGGCGAGCGATAGCGAGCTTACAAATTTAAGAGGAACCGGTCTCTGGCCGGGAAATTTTTCTACCGAAAAATTTACAAGTTTATCTTGAAGGGGTGTTCTTCTAAGCTTGATGTAGGTCTAGGGAGGAAACTAACAAAATATATGAATCAATTAATTGATAGACCAAACAAACGGCCAGTCTCCCCTTAACTGGTACAATCTCTGTGTTCTTGTAGTTTGTGTATGTATTAATATCGATGTTCCTGTAATTGTAATGTCGTAACGTTACCTGAACGATAATGAATTCCTCTGAAAGAAATATACGACTGCAATAATAATAATAATATTGATAATAATAACAATAAAATAATACTACTACTAATAATAATAATAATAATATAAAGTAAAAGTGCCGTTTTCTCATTTTGGATGAACAAAACCTGCATACCCGATTCTGCGAATTTGATTTTTTCTCTCCATAGTCGACTATTAAAGGCAATTTGTTTTTATTTCAGCATTTGTTTATGTTATTTAAACTGAACATTGAATAAGAGAACTTTATAGCCACATTAAATTGTACATACATCTATCAGTGAACTTCGGAGACATTATTAGCATAATAATATTGTTGATCTTATGTCATCCTATTTCCTGACCCATAAGATTACACTTCATTCTATTTCCTGACCCATAAGATTACACTTCATCCTATTTCCTGACCCATAAGATTACACTTCATCCTATTTCCTGACCCATAAGATTACACTTCATCCTATTTTCCTGACCCATAAGATTACACTTCATCCTATTTCCTGACCCCTAAGATTACACTTCATCCTATTTCCTGACCCATAAGTTTACACTTCATCCTATTTTCCTGACCCATAAGATTACACTTCATCCTATTTCCTGACTCATAAGATTACACTTCATCCTATTTCCTGACCCATAAGATTACACTTCATCCTATTTCCTGACCCATAAGATTACACTTCATCCTATTTCCTGACCCATAAGATTACACTTCATCCTATTTCCTGACTCATAAGATTACACTTCATCCTATTTCCTGACCCATAAGATTACACTTCATCCTATTTTCCTGACCCATAAGATTACACTTCATCCTATTTCCTGACCCATAAGATTACACTTCATCCTATTTCCTGACCCATAAGATTACACTTCATCATATTTTCCGGTACAGATTTTTAGCCGGAGGGTGGGGAGAGAGCCTTCTACTTTGCTGTCGTATTCTTCTACTAGAAACTGTCCCTGTCTAGTAGTATGAAGGCCGGACCACCTAGTAGGGACCGCAAGGTCTGTGTGGTGTGAGTATCTGTGGAATTACGTGTAACTCTCTCTCGTTCACACACATACATACACACACATATACACACACCCACACCCACACAAAGCTATACACAAGCTGACAGATTGTATCCACTGTCCCCGTGTCTATAAAATTAAGAATGCTGTCATGTCTGCCTTTCACGGGAACTCAGAGTTTTCACTGCAGCTGCATTCAGTCTCAGTCAAAGGATACGTACTTAGGGGGATGGGCGTATTTATTTCCTTATTTGTATACAATTGTTATAATTGTTTAGTTTTCTCCCTAGACCTCCATCAACCTTAAACAAATACCGCCCAAGACCCTCCTTCAAGAAAAAATTGTACATTTTTTGATAGAACAATTTCCCGGCCGACGACAATTTCCTCTTAAATTACAGGCTCGCTATCGCTCGCCAGGAAAAACAATCAACACCTAAATAACATAAAAAGTCCTAATATTGGCAAACAAAATTGGGCGAAAGGTCTTAAAATCGCCAGAGTAATGGGCTGAACGTCTTAAAATGTCAGAACTAATGGAACTAAACATGAGGGAGAAGTGGGACCATAAAAACGACCTATCTCCCCTTAAATCCAAGTCTTTTACAACAATGCAGACGGTGTTTACAGCTCTTCTTGGAGGATTAAAGGAATATAGTCGTCTTGTACAGTCGCGCTAATAAGTGATGTCTCGGCACCAAGTATGTTTTGATAAATAATTGGTATCAGCAATATCTAAGCTTCATTTCTTCATATCAAGTGAAACATGTTCCTACACTAACCCACCCTATTCAACATCTGACATACATTAATACAGCACAGACCAAGCCAAACGTAATAACAGCTGACTTATTAGCGCGACCGTACTCAATCTTTAACTGTGTTGGTGGTGTAATGGCTTAGAATGCTTATGTTCTGGGTGTGGTGTCCCGAGTTCGAATCCCGGGAGGAACATATGCTTTCATTAGTTAATTCAAGTACATTGGGGTTTGTAATGGATGATTAATGTTAAGAACGGAGTGTTCCTTATTAGCACCATGTATTGTAGTACATTTGGTGGGAGATTAATTGAAACACGAATAAAGTTATTATTTAGATATTTAGCTCCTTTTTTGATAGAATAAGATTGATTTTTGAAACAGGAATTTAGATAATATTGTCCTTTTCACTTAAAGTCTTCGAATATATTTAATTGTTTGCAAATAAGCATGTGTCTTTATCTATATAAGCCTTACTTTTGTATGGTAAGCTGACTATTGTGTATGCTTAGGTAAATCCAGTTAAAACGTGTCTTTGCTTGACAATATTGAGTTCAGTTTATTGTTCTCAAAGTAAAATTCCTATGTTTCTCAATTTTCTTTTTCAATCTACGTAATATGTTCTATGTAATGTGCTAGTTACCAAATGATTTAATACCTCGCGATGTGGGATGGATTGCATTCGGAAAGATTTCAAGCTGGGCCAGGGATTTATTTATGTATGCTATTTAAGGGTAGATATCCACTTGAGGGACTTTTTTCTTGACCCCTTTCTCCCTCATGTCTAGCCCCATTGCTTTTGATATTTTAAGACGTTCGCCCCATTAGTTTGGCGATTTTAAGAACTTTCACCCCACTTCTGACAATTTTAAGACCTTTCGTGCCACTTAGGTGTCGAATTTTTCCTGACGAGCGATAGCGAGCCTGTAATTTAAGAGGAACCGGCCTTCGGCCTGGACATTTTTCTACCGAAAAATGTACACATTTATCTTGAAAGGGGGTCAAGGGTGTTTAATTTTAAGTTTGATGGAGGTTAAGGTAATAAACTAAAAACCTCCCCTTAAGCCATTTCCAAGTATGAAATTAGTATGTTCCTTCCAACAACCAACTATACTCCTAAAATCGATTTATGAAATTTACAAACACATGTGGCATTCCGTGGATTCGAACCCAGGATGCTCACACCGAAAATCAACACCTTATGCATCGCACCACACGAAGACAGTTAAAGGATGGTGGACACTGCCTACGATTTATTATGCAACTTCGAATCCTGCATATCAATCTAAGCATGTACACACATCCCAACTGCAACTCACGTAGGCTATGCATATGTGAGAATTGCAGGAGACTGAAATGAGCAAACTAGTAGGTAGGCTAATTTATATATATATATATATATATATATATATATATATATATATATATATATATATATATATATATATATATATATATATATATATATATATATATATTTGTCATTACTGTACTGTATTACTCTATAATTGAATAAATATAATTAACACTAAGCTAGTTGGAAATAATGCCGGATGTACTTTTTATCATAATAATTGCTGGTGAACATTTGCAGCTATATTTCAGCCATAGGAGAAACTTAAGACTGGGATCACAGAGTTCATACACTCTTAAGATGTTGACATTACCAATATGCTTCTCCTCTTTCGGTAATTGTCATGAAATTAAGTTCTTGGATTTCTCAATTATTTGCGTTATTTTTTCATTTGTTGTTTCTTTATTCCAGTTTCTTTCATGTGGAATACGTAAGCTCAAGTGTTCGTGTTAAGCCGACAAAATCCCCGCTTGAAAGGAGAGGCTTATTGGTCGGACCCCCATCCTCTCTCCTCCATGCCCTCACCCCCCACCCCCACCCCAACCCCCATCCTCTCTCCTCCATCCCCTCACCCCCCACCCCCCAACCCAACCCCATCCTCTCTCCTCCATCCCCTCACCCCCCACCCCAACCCCCATCCCCTCACCCCCAAGCCCCATCCTTTCTCCTCCACCCCCTCACCTCCAACCCCCATCCTCTCTCCTTCACCCCACCTCCCATCCTCTCTCTACCATACCCTCACCCCCCACCCATACTCTCTCCACCATCCCCTCACCTCCAACCCCCATCCTCTCTCCACCATCCCTTCACCCCCAACCCCCATCCTCTCTCCACCATCCCCTCCCCCATCCTCTTTCCTTCACCCCAACTCCCATTCTCTCTCTACCATACCCTCACCCCCCACCCATAAGCCCCATCCCCTCATCCCCACCCTCTCTCCTCCATCCCCTCACCCCATCCTCTCTCCTCCATACCCTCACCCCAACCCCCATCTTCTCTCCTCCACCCCCATCCTCTCTCCCTCCACCCCATCCTCTCTCCTCCATCCCCTCACCCCCAAACCCCAACTCCCATCCTCTCTCCACCATCCCTTCACCCCCCCCCCCATCTTCTCTCCTCCATACCCTCACCCTCACTCCCAACCCCCTTCTTCTCTCTTCCATACCCTCACACCCACCCCACCCCAACCCCCATCCTCTCTCCACCATACCCTCATCCCCCCAATCCTCTCTTCACCCCCCTCACCCCCACCCCTATATATCCCCACTCCCAACCCCCACCTTGCCGTAGCACAAAAGGGAACATCGGTGAACAGTGACAACTCTTTCACCAAATCCGTTTTTCTCCAACTACCAGCGAAACGTGATCATTACGAAACATGATGTGGCAGACTGGTGCCTTTTGACGCGCACCGGCCCGCATGTTACCCAAGTCCAGGGGGGTTCCTGCCCTGGTGCTGCTTATAATTATACCAGGACGATTACGGTAACTCATTCTAGCTTAACAGATTTAACCAACTCTAAGTAAGGGGAAAACGCATGATCTTGTAAATAGCATCAACATTTAGTGAATAACTCTGATTCTAGAATTTAAAAATCTATAACATTATTAACAGTATACAATCTAATAAATAGATTATAATGAAATTAGTTCGATGTTTGATTAGGTAACAGTAGACCGCCCCGGCAATATGTACCGCGAATGCATGAACCCATCCAAACTTGACGATTGAGTTTGGTTAGATTAGGTATGGTTTGGTTAAATTAGGTTTGGCTAGGTTAGGTTTGGTTAGCTTAGGTTAGGCTAGGTAAGGTTTGGTTAGCTTAAGTTAAGGTAGGTTAGGTTTGGTTAGTTTAGGTTAAGCAAGGTTAGGCTTGGTTAGCTCAAGTTAGGCTAGGTTAGGTTTGGTTAGGTTAGTAACTTGATCGTCCTGGTAAATATAAAGTACCTCGAGCATGAAACCTGTCCAGACTTGGAAAACATGCCACCGATCCGCCTCCCCTGCTTCCCCTCCCTCCCAGCCTTCCACAGATCCCGGGAGATGTCTTGCCTCAGCACCACAAAGACATCGGGCTAGTACGTATAGTTTTCCCGCTGTTTACGGGATTGTTAGCGTAAAATACCGCCAGAATTGCGTGATTCAGTCCTCTGTTGGCCCGAACATCAATCAGGATTATGGGAGAAGAGAGGCTTGAACTTCGTCTTGAGGGCCCGAGAAGCTCCTGCCTGCCTAGTCATCTCCGCACGAAGGCTGGGGCGGTGATGACCTATTGTAAACACGGGTAAAGAAGATGTCAATGTGGCGATGACAAATAATCATTAAGCAGAACATGGCCGCTAAATCTTTTGACCGTGAAACTACCCCCCCCCCCCTCCCCCTGTCCGCCTCCCTCCTTCCCCATACCTTGAGATCCTATGTTAGTAGAAAGAGTCCAACTTACATTTGGAAGCCATATTGGTGTCATTAATATCATATAATGGGATGATGTTTTGGGGATTACTTTAAACTTCCTGTATATCCGAAATCTAAAAATTATTTCCTAATCTAATAAGAACAGTATCATTAAAGAATTACTCAAAACTATTAATCTTTCAACGGTTGGAGAATCGCTTGCAGATGTTAGAGGTACCAATATGGCTGAACTTATTCGATTTCTGTTTACTATGGGAACTCAACCTACCCATACCCTTTCCCTCCCTTGGCTGGCCAGGCGTGAAGGTGGGGGTGGGGGTGGGTAGGGGGCGGGGGTTTAGGAGGGGGTGGGGGTCACAAAAGAAAATATGGAAGGGATGAAAGGAGGCCCTCGGTGGCGCCCAAGAAGAAAATTTTGCTGACCACTCCTGATTCTGCCGCGGCGTGAGGGAAGGTGCCCGGATGAAAGGGAGGGGGGATGAAAAGAAGAGGCAGGTCGGAGGAGGAGAGAGAGAGAGAGAAGCTATTTGGGTAACACAAGGAAAGATACAGCCGAAAGTCACAGAACGTAGATTTTTCCTATGAGGATGAGGGAGACAAAAGGCAAAACTGCGTGGGACGAGTGTCTCCCCCAGAGTTGAAAGAGTGACCGGGCCAAAATCAAGGAATGTACGAGCTAAAAAGCCTGGAAACACGAAGATTAAAACGATTTAAATCAGAGGATGACGGAAAGATGGATTCAAAGAGAGAGTTCCAGAGATTAGCTGTTGAATAGAAGAAAGATTAGGAATATCGTTTCACTCTTCGGTCGGAGAGTTGCACAGAGTAGGGGTGGGATTGTGGTGCAAGTCGGGTGCCACACTTATGTGAATCTGTATCGAACCCAAAACGCCATATTATGAATAGAATGAGCAAGTCGGTGGATAGAGAAGGGGAGGTGAGCGTGACGACAGTTGGGTAAGACAAGGAAAGTTACAGCCACAAGTCACAGAAAGTATAATATAATACTCTACACTCATTGGAATCTATATCGAACCGGATGTTTTTTCTCTTTCTCTCCTTTTCTCTCTTTCCCTGGCTTGTATCCATTCGGCCCCATTCAGACAACTGTTTTAAGACGTTTATCCCCATCTAGGTGTCGATTTCTTCCTGGCGAGCGATAGCGAGCCAGCATTGTATGGAGATATTTTTCTATTGAAAAATGTATAAATTTAGCTTGCTGTCAAAACAAAAAATATATATGCTGGCTCGCGTATGCTCGCCAGAAAATAATTGACATCTGGATGGGGGTAAACGTCTTAAAACAGTAGGCTGAATGGGGCCGAATTAATACAAGCCAAAGAGAGAGAGCGGGAGAGAAAGAGAAAAAAAGCGAGGTGTTGGGAGACTATTAACCCTTTGAGTACCAGCGACGTGTGTTATATTTTATTCTAGCTATATTTAGACGATATTGTGTCGCTTAGGAAGGATCTGTGGTAGTTAAAAGAGTTGGTTGAGAGAGTTTGAAGCCTTATTATTGCTAGAGGTCCTTCCTGGGCTGAATAAAAACGTCTAATAGTTGCCAGAAAACGATGCAAAAAAAAAAAACACGTCACTGGTACTGTACAGGTTAATGTTGACGTACAGCTGGTTTCAATAGTTCGATAACTTCCTAGATGGGAAACTATGTAATTTGATGATGAAGCAATTTATCATGACAGTCCTTATTTATTTCCAGTTATTCCTTAGTTATTTTCCTTAGCTATCTCTTGTAAGAATGCTAGATTACATTTTAAAATATAACTTAAGGGGGGTGACCTGCTTTTTGTTATTTCTGTCCTTTTCTCTTTCTCTGGCTTGTATCCATTCGGCCCCATTCAACCAACTATTTTAAGACGTTTATCCCCATCTAGGTGTCGATTTCTTCCTGGCGAGCGATAGCGAGCCAGCATTATATGAAGAAATCCGGCTTCGCCGGAGACATTTTTCTATCGAAAAATGTACAAATTTAGCCTACTGTCAAACAAAAATAAAAAAATATGCTGGCTCGCTACCGCTCACCAGTAAAAAATTGACACCTGGATGGGGATAAACGTCTGAAAAACAGTAGGCTGAATTGGGCCATATGGATACAAGCCAGAGAAAGATAGAAAAGGACAGAACAAAAACAGGTCACCCCCCTTAAACAGACTATGAATGCTAATATATATATACTAGGATTAGATACCCTATTATAATTTAAGGGATAATTTGCCAGATGATTAAGTTATTTTCTTTAAACCCTTAACGTGTTTCTCTCAGGAATTGCTGCATATATTTTAAATACAGCTACTGATATATGTTAGTGAGATTTTGCAATTATCAATATGCAATTATCATTATGCAATTATCATTATGCAATTATCATTATGCAATTATCATTATGCAATTATATCCATTTAGATTGATGTTCAGATCAATTGACCAATTGCGAGTTTCGTTCTATAAGGAAGTTGTAGTTGTAGACATCGATAATTAGCAGAATTACCGGCTAAAATATGGTTTATAAATACATAAAATCTAATTCAACATACTCTTTAGCCATCAGAAACCTACATTATTATTGCATATCTGTTAAATGGCGATGCTTACCACTCCAACTTCCTTATAGCCTGAAACTCGCAAGTGGTCAATTCAGCTCTCACCAAAATTTGTCAGTAGTTGTACATATAAAAACACTATTCAACTACATGTAGCAAAGCGGGTGAGTGAGGTACGGTAAAGCCGCTGTCACACGAGCGATTTTTCCGTCAATTTTCCTTGAGAATTTTTTTTCTCGTATTATTCCGGGACATTTTCGCACTGGTATCGGTAACTTGACTGAAGGTAGAGTATGTTAGGCGGCTGAATCCTGATAAAGTGTAATTTTTTAAGCTTCCTGACCACAATTGCCCGTAAAAATTGCTCGAAAAAGGGCTCGTGTGCCTCCGGCTTATGAGAAGTAAAATAGGAAGCAGGGGTAAGGGCTGGGTTGTGGTGGCTATTCATAAGTCGGGGTGGAGAATTAATGATCATGGCGACACGAGAATAATGGAGGGGGTAATCACGGGCCACAGCAGAAGAAGAAGCACGTGATGAAGGGCATAGGAGGAGCCGTTTTGAAGGGCTGCAAGTCGAAACGCCTGTGGTTCTATGTGGCCTCATCCCAAATGTCTACAAACCAATATAGCCACTCTCTTCTACTCTAACCCAATCTAACTTAAACTAATTTATTTTAACCTAGGAAGTGATGAAGGGCATAGGAGGAGTCGTTTTGAAGGGCTGCAAGTCAAAACGCCTGTGGTCCTATGTGGCCACAACCAAAATGTCTACAAACCAATATAGCCACTCTCTTCTACTCTAACCCAATCTAACTTAAACTAATTTATGTTAACCTAGTATAATATAATCACAGTCAAAACTTCTACAAAACAATATAGTCACAATCTTCTAATCTAACCTATTCTAACTTAAACTTATCTATTTTAACTTAGTGTAATTTAATATGAACACTGAAAGCAGTAACAAGAAATAGGATGGTCAGCATGGAAGTAAAGAAGTCCTTGCATGATAATGTGGTAATCTCGACATTGGTGTACCGGAGTGAAGCATGGACGTTTGGGGAGAGACACAAACCAAGAGTGCAGGGGTGTAAATTAGTTACTTGAGAAGTGCGTGCTGAGTTATAAGGAGGGATAGACATTACCAATCTAACATAACCTAATCATTGTTAAGCTATATAAGGCTATGTTTGTCTTAATCTGTGGCCGTTTTGAATGTAGCCATTATGGATGTGGCCACTTAGGAATAACGTCGGCGTCATAGGAAAAAGCTTATCGGCGACTCGTATCAGAGCCTGGAATCCGTTGTAAGTTATCATATTATATTGATGGTTTTGTTTATTGTTTATTCTCATGTGATATGGCATGTACATGTTTAGGAGCTCCAAGATACAAAATGCGGTTATAGTTAAAGCGAAAATGGACATGGTAGTATAAGAGGTTCGATTCTAATATGTATTTTCTTCCATACCGTGGCATCCGGCGCTAAAATATTCGTGTGACGCCGAAGTTAGGTTCTTTGTGACTAATTCCGATTTAGGGGTTGGATAGGGACACGGAAGGGTAGGGATAGGTGGCGATAGTGGAAGACAGAAGATAGGTACAGCTTACAGCAGCGTGGCTAAAGTTGTTTACGTATGGTACGAGCTAGGCGTTAACAAATAAAGTGTATCTTGCATACTCAAGCGAACGTGAAGTAGAATAGAATAAGAGTGTTAAAATGTCATATATACAGTATATATGTCTTTTTACTGTGTTCGCATACGTTTTGTTTGTTTATTTTGCAAGTTTTACAATATATATATATATATATATATATATATATATATATTATAGTACTGAACGAAGTTACTATAAGACCGTGTATTTATTATTCCTTAGCTAAATAAAATTGTCTGAAGTTAGAAGCAATACATAAGAATCTCATTATTGTACTGACGGAAATAACCCACTGATTCGTAGGTGGGGCTGATTGTTAGTTGAGGGGGGTCACCTGCTCTTTTCTATCTTTCTCTCCTTTTCTCTCTTTCCCTGGCTTGTATCCATTCGGCCCCATTCAGCCAACTGTTTTAAGACGTTTATCCCCATCCAGGTGTCGATTCCTTCCTGGCGAGCGATAGCGAGCCAGCATTGTATGGTGAAATCCGGCTTCGCCGGAGAAATTTTTCTATCGAAAAATGTATAAATTTAGCTTGCTGTCAAAACAAAAAATATATATATGCGGGCTCGCTACTGCTCGCCAGGAAAATATTGACACCTGGATGGGGGTAAACGTCTTAAAACAGTAGGCTGAATGGGGCCAAATGGATACAAGCCAAAGAAAGAGGGAGAGAAAGAGAAAAACGCGAGGTGGGCTCCCTTAATGGGAGGGCACACATATACAGGTACAGTACTTCACACCTGCAGACAGAAACCCTTCATGGCATTTACATACATAATACAACTTGAAGCCTCTTTGAATGTACAGTCGTTCAGAAAAGAAAAAAAGTTGGTATGCATGTCATTATGCAAATATCCACACTGGGGATGATGTATGGATGTCATTTACCATGCATTAAACAGAAAATACGATTTGTCACTGTATGCACAGCTACTAACAAACGTTCGTGAACTCTTGCGATTTGCTTTATGAAAATATATCCATTTAAATTGATGTTCAAATTGAATCAGCTATATATTGATAATCACATGATATATAGTTATTTATAAACCGATGATTGGACCTGAACTTCAATATAAAGGGATAGTAGTTGTACATAAACTTACATTCACAAACCAGTATCTATGGTTCTATTACCACAGTGAAATATACGGAAGGTTCAGGGGCGTTTGTTAATTTGTACATTATGTACTATTTGATGTACATTTGCCACATAGCACATGCAAAAGGTATTGGAATCGGTACTTCCATTTTTGTCGGTTTCTATTATTATGTGATTGTGTCTATCCAACATTTGTCTAACACTCCAGAACTGTTTTTGACGACATAATTACACTACTCTCACACTCGGCGGGTGCCCAACCCCGAAAAGGGTTGAAATAGGGGAGCTATCCCCCCGCCAAAGGCGGCTTTCTAGGGCCTTTCCTAGCTGATGCTGAGAGGATTGGGTTCTAGTCATGTGGTGATGGGCTGGTCTATCAGAGTGAGAACTGAGCAATCTCTGCCATACCCATAGCTTACTCTGACTGTTCCTTTTACTTATATATTTTCTAGATCTCAAGTGACGGCGTCTCTAACGTGGATTGACTTCCCAATCTACCAAGATTGGAAGCCAAAGCGTCACATTTTTCCCTTGCCCCTCAACTTTTTCTTCATAATTGCTGAGGAACACAGGGCCCTGGGTGGGGCTTTGGTTTCCCGGGCATTTCCGCACCCTCCTCAGCTCCCCGCCATGGAGTGGCTTCGGTCACCCAGGCTTTATTGTGGTCGGCGGGGAGGGTTCTGTGGGGGCGCTCGGTTATGGCCTTGGCCTTGCTCGGGGCCTTGGGGCTGTTCTGCCAGGCAGCTTGGGGAACAACAACAACACCAACAACTCTCACACACTCGGACATGATTGTAAAGACGGATGATCAATGTCCACACACTTAATGTTTCTGGCACTTAGCAGTAAACAGGACCATGGAATAAGTGGACATTTGTGAAGTCCCATCCGGGGAAGTAAACTGTTGTGACCTGGATAATAATTAGAAGATCCCGTGTACCAGGCTAGGTGAGAACTACAGGCTCCCAAGGGTAAGAGCAAGGAGATGAGCACCGAGGCAACGAACAGCCTAAATATTGGTTAGGGAGCCCACCTCGCTTATTTTCTCTATCTCTCCCTCTCTCTTTGGCTTGTACCCATTCAGCCCCATTCAGCCTACTGTTTTAAGACGTTTACCCGCATCCAGGTGTCAATATTTTCCTTGCTAGCGGTAGCGAGCCAGCATATAATATATTTTTGTTTTGACAGCAATCTAAATTTGTAGATTTTTCGATAGAAAAATGTCTCCGGTGAAGCCGGATATTTTTTTTTTTTTTTTTTTTTTTTTAAGAGACAATGAACGGAGGAAGGAAAAACACAGATAAAACAAAAAGGTCCATGTGCCTAAAGGCATCCTCCATTCATAAAATGTTTGTAACAACTGTATTTAAACATTTGTTGATTGTAAGTTTGTGGAAAGCAATTCGAGGGAAGTGAATTCCAAAGAGTAGTAGCTCTAGGGATAAATGAATTCTGATAAGCAGAAGTTCTGCATTGTGGAGGAGAAAGTGTAAATTCATGGGCGCTCTCAGCTGCCCTAGTTCTACGGGGAAAGATGTGGAGAGGCGGCACAATTGAAGCAAGTTCCTCGGAACAATTGCTGTGAAAATATCTGTAGAATAATGCAAGGGATGCAACGTTTCTTCGTATGGCTAATGTAGGAAGGTCCTGTGTGATTGCAGGGTTATTGATTAATCTAATAGCTTTATTTTGAATTTTGTCCAACTGCCTCAATGCAACCACTCCACTTCCACCCCACAGAGGTGAACAGTAATCCATCTGAGAGCGCACATGACTTTTATATATTACGGCCAACTGCTCGTCAGTGAAGAATTCTCGAACTCTGTACAGGAGTCCCAGTTTTTTAGAGGCATTCTTAGCAATGCTTCTAACATAATGTGTCCAGCTCAAGTTAGTAGTTAATGTTACACCGAGAATGTCAATACTAGGGGAAGTGGGAATATTTACATCATTCAAAAATATATGGGAGTCAGTGAGATTCTGTCGGTTAGAAAATTGAATGTACTTGGTTTTCTGTGCATTAAAGGAAACTAGATTCTCTTGTCCCCATTCATTAATTCTAGAAAGGTCCTGGTTCAGAGAAATTGCAGTGTTTATTTTTGAATTTATAAGATCGGGTTGGGTGAAAGAATTGGTAAATGTGAAGGAACTGTGGAGTGTTGAGTCATCTGCGTAGGAATGTATTGGATTATGAGTGGTAGATATGAGATCATTGATATGAATGAGGAACAGAGTTGGGGCCAAAACTGATCCCTGGGGAACACCAGCATTTATTGAGTGAAATTGAGAATAAAGGCCATCTACCATTACACGTATTTTTCTGTTATGAAGATAAGAAGAAATTAGTGGAACTAATGATGCAAGGCCGTAGTGTGACATCTTCGACAATAAGGATTGATGCCAGACTCTATCAAATGCCTTTGATATATCCAGTGCTATTGTATGTGTTTCACCATGTTGGTCTGTAGCTTGGTTGATTTGATGCGTAAGAAGGCAAAGAATGTCTGCAGTTGATCGACATCGTCTAAAACCATATTGCCTATCACTGATTAATTTATTATTCTCCAGATGCTTAATTATGTGATTATTTAATATAATTTCAAAAACTTTGCCAAGAGTGGAAGTTATAGCTATTGGTCTGTAGTTTGATGGATCTGAAGAGGCACCTTTTTTAGGAACTGGATGGATGTTTGCTTCTTTCCAGGGTACTGGGAAGCATGAGGTATGAGTACACAGACGGAACATTTTTGCCAATACAGGAGCGAGCACCAAGGAGCAATTCTTAAGTACTATTGGAGGAATTTCATCTGGACCAGGAGCCTTATCTACTGAGAGATTCTGCAAAATAGTTTTGACATGTCTGGTGTGGATCTTAAGTGAGGGAATTTCAGGTGAATTAAAATTAAGTACAGGGACATCTTGATTTATTTCATCTAAGGTTGAGTTGGTGGAGAAAATATCTGCAAGAAGGTTAGCTTTACCTCGTGGGTCACTTACAAGATTGCCAGTCGGAGATTTTAATGGTGGAATGGATGAAGCAGTAGTGAAGTTGGATTTGAATGAGTTAAGAGTAGACCAAAATATTTTGTTATCATTTGGATTATTTAGAAGTTTATTTGCCTGCTTATGGAGAAAGTTTGATTTAGTTAGGTTTAATACAGTTTTGGCATGATTTCTGATGTTTCTAAAGTAATTAAAGGCTTCATGTGTTTTTGATCTTGTGTATGCATTGTAGGCAATTGCTTTTTGTTCAGTTACTCTAGCACAATTATGGTCAAACCATTTAGGTGAATTATTAGATCTTTTACTGTACTTTTGATGAGGAATAAAAGTTTCCATTCCAATTTTTACAAAATATTGTATGTGGCTCAAGGTGGAGTGTGCATCATTAGAAAAGAAAGAGGTCCAGGGAATATCAATAAAGAAAACTTGAAGACCCTCCCAGTCTGCCCTATCGTAATGCCATTTAGTCACCAAAACAGGTTCAGAGTGGGAAGGTGTGGTAGGTGATAGACAGGTGGCCTGTATCAGACAGTGATCAGAAGATCCAAGTGGGGACCTCACTGTAACATCATAATTTTCTGAATTGGTTGTTAAAAATAAGTCCAGTAGGTGGGAATTATGATTAGGATTATCTGGTACACGGGTGGGTTGGTTGACTAGTTGAATGAGATTAAATGAGTCTGCAAATAGCTCACATTCAAGACCAGCATCATCAGTCCTGGCTGAATGAGTGAGCCATTCAACATTATGGACATTAAAATCACCCAACACAGTGATTTCAGAAGAAGCATTTAAGTTGAGGACACTGAATTGTGAGGACAGAGAATCAAAAAGACTTTGCTCTGGAGGAGTATTTGGGGAACGGTAGATGCAACATATGTATTTAAATTTACCAGCAGAAAATAATTTGTATATAGAATAATCAAAATAGGGACAATTGAAACTAGTAACCTCCTCCAGGGCAATTTCAGATTTTGCGAAGCAACATACACCACCTTTAGGTCTGAAATTTTGGAGCAGTTGATAACCTGGAAAATTAAATCTAGATGTGTCAGATGTGGATGTTACTTGAGTCTCTGTCAAAAAAAGGAGAGTAGGGGATTCTGCTTGAAGAAATTGGTGTACAGAATTTATGTTAGAGTGAAGTCCCCTTATATTACTAAAGAAATAGCTGTACTGACAAGCAGCTTTGGGACGTTGCAATGCTCTTGACACAGTCGCATGATGACGACCGGGAGGGCCCTGTGTCAATAACCCAACCCTGCCGGGGGTGGATATCCGAGGGACCACCAGGTTTGCTCTTAACAATTGTACTGCCATATTTATAAGGTAAGTGTATGGTGTTACATGTATGATATGTAGTGGGAAGAGTAGTATTTTATGGATAGAGGATAGCGATGTAGGGCAATGTCGTGAAGTTGGATGTGTATGTTATATAAAGAGGGTTTTCCTGATACCCCTGATGTGTGAGGCAGAAAGATATGTATCCAGCTACCAAGGCCTGGGAGAGAAAATGGAATTCAGGCTATTCCCTGAGTCTCCCGAAATCTCCACCCACCCCCCAATTTACGTTCCTTATGAAGATCTCGCTTTTGTTACATTCATTATAATACGGTACCTTTCTATCCAATTACAGTACACACACACACACACACACACACACTCTCTCTCTCTCTCTCAGGAGCAGAGGGTGGGGAGAGAGCCTTCTATTTTGCCATCCTATTCTTCTGCTATTAACTGTCCCTGACCCTAGTAGCATTTATGCCGGACCCCCTAGCGGGGATCGCAAGGTTTGTTTGGTCTGAGTATCTGTGTAACTCTGTATAACTCCCTCCCTTTCTCTCTCTGTCTCTCTCTCTTTGTCTGTCATTCTCTCTCTTTCTCTCTCTCTCTCTCTCTCTCTCCCAGATTGAGCTAAATAGGTTGTGTATGGGTGTGAGGGTGGTGGTGATGGGCGTGGGGTGGGCGGGCAGGTGTCGTGGCTGATGGACGGGTTAAGGCTCACGGTATTTTCACCCACATTTAATACCGCCCTCAAATATTGTCGCCCATAAAAACAAATCTTTCTTCTCGCCCACAAAATGTTCAGCCAAATTTGTTTTTCTCTTTTGTTTTTTCAACCCACATTTAACTTTTTCATAAGTTTTGATTTCACCCACAAGTCATAATATTATCTTCCCAAAATATTATGACTGTCATGTTTCGTCGCCTTCGATTTTTTTTTTTTTTTAGCACTTACCTATTTTCCGTCATGTATTTCACCCTCATGTATTTTCGTCTACAGGTTTTTATTTGCCTTTGCCCACCAGTATTTTCTTCAACATATATGTTTTTCGCCCATAAGGCTTTTCGTCTATATAGTTTTTCGCTCTTTTTTGTTGTTCACAAGTATTTTCTTCCTCATGGTATATTTAGTGTATAGTTCGTTATAGTGGTGGCTAGGTTTAATGTTAAAATAGGTAAGGATAATATGGTATAGCTGTAGTTAGAAATTAATTTTTAATGAGAAATAAATAAGCTTGGAAGGTTAAGTTGGCATATGTTTAATTTAAGTTTATGTTATGATAGGTAACATTAGTCTATGATTTTATTTCATAATTAGTTAGATTGATATTAATTAACTGAGCTTAAATTACATATAATATTCTTGGTGTCTCTTATTCTTCTGCTCTCACTTGGAAGGACCATATTACCAGTCTTGCTAAGGCAGCCTCTCAGAAGCTGGGTGTGCTCAACCGCCTAAAGGGGTTCTTTACCCCTGCACAGCTTCGTGCTCTGTATAGGGACACAGTGCATCCTTGTATTGAATATTGTTCACATGTGTGGGGAGGATCCTCTCACACCGCACTTCTAGACAAAGTAGAAAAGAAGGCCTTTCGTATCATTAATTCCCGCCCACTCACCAACTAGATCTCTGCAAACGCTCTCTCTTCGCCGCAATGTTGCATCTCCCTCGCTATTCTATCGCTACTACAATTAACAGTGTTCCTCAGAGCTCTCCCAGTGTATACCACCTCCTTTACGTTGGGTACGTGGTACCTGTCTTGCAACACAATCCCACACCTACTCTGTGCAACTCTCCAACCCAAGAGTGAAATGTTACTCTCAGTCTTTCTTCTATTCAACAGCTAAGCTCTGGAACTCTCTCCCAGAATCAGCCCTTCCCTCCTCCTATGACTTAAATTGTTTCAAACTCCGTGTGTCCAGGCATTTTGGCTAGAACGTCCCTTGATTTTGGCCCTGTCACTCTTTCAACTATGGGGGAGGCACTCGCTACAGGCAGTTCTGCCTTTTGTCTCCCTCACTCACATAGACAAAGACATTTTTATAAATATATACTGTATACATAAAGCTTATTTAATCTGGTGTTTGGTTGTGCGTATAGAGAATCAACCACATAATCTGGTGTTTGGTTGTGCGTATAGAGAATCAACCACATAATCTGGTGTTTGGTTGTGGGTATAGAGAATCACCACATAATCTGGTGTTTGGTTGTGCGTATAGAGAATCAACCACATAATCTGGTGTTTGGTTGTGCGTATAGAGAATCAACCACATAATCTGGTGTTTGGTTGTGCGTATAGAGAATCAACCACATAATCTGGTGTTTGGTTGTGCGTATAGAGAATCAACCACATAATCTGGTGTTTGGTTGTGCGTATAGAGAATCAACCACATAATCTGGTGTTTGGTTGTGGGTATAGAGAATCAACCACATAATCTGGTGTTTGGTTGTGGGTATAGAGAATCAACCACATAATCTGGTGTTTGGTTGTGGGTATAGAGAATCAACCACATAATCTGGTGTTTGGTTGTGGGTATTGAGAATCAACCACATAATCTGGTGTATGGCTGTGGGTATAGAGAATCAACCACATAAATAAGTCGATGATGACAACTGCTACGAACGGGCACATCTCGGTTGTATTAAATATAACCTTCATAGGCCGGACAGGATGAGGGCGGAGGCACATGGGAACAAAGTGGAAGGGAACAAAATAGTAGGTGGGAAAGGAGCACAACTGTCAATCCCATGTGGCCCTACGTCTGTGTTATTATAGTGTGTGATGTATGACTTGGTACTGAGACAATATAACACACACAGGCATACACATACACACACATACACACACACACACACACACACACACACATACATACTTATATATATACCGGTATATATATAGAGAGAGAGAGAGCGATAGAATGTACCATATGTTTGTAAAGGGGCTATGATATAATATTACAAAACCTAGAATAATTTGTTGTATTATGAGAATTACATACATCCTTACCTTGCTTGCCTTACCTATTTATATAACAAAATATCGTACAATAAGTATATATTAATTTTAAAAAGGCCTCCACAAAATGAAAACCAGTCCATCTTGATATAGTTGTTCTAGGATAAATATGGACATTCCCTCTTCCCATCACCCTATGGACAATTGCCCCCCAATCTCCCACACCTGGATATCTCCCCCAACTTATACAGTAATATATATCTATTTATCTATCTATTGCCTGACGCCTTGATCCCCGAAGGGGTGGCCACGAATGAACCGCCCCCATGCACCTCTGTCCCCAGTTAGTCGACGCCCCTCCTCCCAACCAGCACTGCCTTTATCCATATACTTCCTCATTCCATGCTTCCACCTCTCTTTCGGTTTACCTCTCCCTCTCTGTCCTTCCACCTCGCTCTCTTACACCCTCTTAGTCATTCTCTCGCTTCCCATATATAACAAACATTTACAATTAGAGAGACTATGATATAACCAATACAGTAGGCAATCTTAGAAATGCTGTATATTGACGATGATAGTTGCTCCCTTGTATGAATTTAGCTCAAAAGACTCTAATTTAAGGGAAGATGGAACGTTTTCCCGGTCCCTTTTCTCCCTCATGTTAAGCCCCATTTGTTTCGAGATTATAAGACCTTCGGCCCATTTGTTTGGCGATTTTAACACCTTTCGCCCCATTTCGTTGTCACTTTTAAGACCTTTCGTGCCATTTAGGTGTCAATTTTTTCCTGGCGAGCGATAGCAAGCCTGAAACTCTAAGAGAAACCGGCCTTCGGCCGGGAAATTTTTCTACCGAAAAATTTAAAAATTTATCTTGAAGGTGGATCAAGTTTTTTGTTCTAAGCTTGATGGAGGTCTAGCGAGGAAACTAAGACATAGAGGAATAAATTAACATATAGACCACAAAAGCGGCCCTTAACCAGAGTTGACCTGACCAGCGATTGCACTAATATACTATTTTCGATATGCTTGGTCAAAGTTGTGAGTTTATTTCCTTTGATGCTGATATATCTTTAATGGTTCACTTTTGGGGCTATTTTTGCATGTATTCATTATTTTTCTAGTTTCCTCCCTAGACCTCCATTCAATTTAAAAAAACATCCATTAGATCCTCCTTCTAGATTAATTTGTACATTTTTCGGTAGAAAAATGTCCCGGCCTTCTTCCAATATTACAGGCTCACTATCATTTGCCAGGGAAAAAATCGACACCTAAATAGCACGAAAGGTCAAAATATTGACGTAGAAATGGGGCGAAAGGTCTTAAAATCGACTAACTAATGGGGCAAACATCTTAGCATCTGAAAACCAATGGGGCTGAACATGAGGGAGAAAGTGGTCCAGAAAACCGGCCCAGCTCCCCTTAAGGTGTGGTAGAATACGATAATGACCTTCTCTGCATGATAATAATGCCAGATTTCCATAATTACCGGGAAAGTTTCCTATACAATCTTTGAACTGGCTGAGGAATTAAACATAAGATACGACAAGACCCTGCAAAAAAAATAATAATAAATATATTTATATATAATAGAAAATATAAATAAATAAATAAATAGATAGATAAACAAATCAAATAAACTCACTAATATTGAATACTTGATGGCATTGCAAATATAATGCATTCCATTGCTAGTACATCCAGTGAATAAAACAAATCAATAACATCAAGTAACTTGTAATATATTAATAAGAACACAATCGTGCTGAGGAAATTAAGCTCTTGTGTCCTTGTAATTCTCTCCCTCACGATCTGTGCTGCTACTTCCCACGATTTAAGGGGAGGACGTCGCTTTTTCTGAACCCCTTTCTCCCTCATGTTTAGCATAACAGGTTTGAGATTTTATGACGTTCGTTCCATTAGTTTGGCGAATTTGAGACCTTTCGTCCCATACCAAAATATTTTGGTCTACTCTTAACTCATTCAAATCCAACTTCACTACTGCTTCATCCATTCCACCATTAAAATCTCCGACTGGCAATTTTGTAAGTGATCCACGAGGTAAAGCTAACCTTCTTGCGGATATTTTCTCCACCAACTCAACCTTAGATGAAATAAATCAAGATGTCCCTGTACTTAATTTTAATTCGCCTGAAATTCCCTCACTTAAGATCCACACCAGACATGTCAAAACTATTTTGCAGAATCTCTAAGTAGATAAGGCTCCTTGTCCAGATGAAATTCCTCCAATAGTACTTAAGAATTGCTCCTTGGTGCTCGCTCCTGTATTGGCAAAAATGTTCCGTCTGTGTACTCATACCTCATGCTTCCCAGTACCCTGGAAAGAAGCAAACATCCATCCAGTTCCTAAAAAGGTGCCTCTTCAGATCCATCAAACTACAGACCAATAGCTATAACTTCCACTCTTGGTAAAGTCTTTGAAATTATATTAAATAATCACATAATTAAACATCTTGAGAATAATAAATTAATCAGTGATAGGCAATATGGTTTTAGACGATGTCGATCAACTGCAGACATTCTTTGCCTTCTTACGCATCAAATCAACCAAGCTACAGACCAACATGCTGAAACACATGCAATAGCACTGGATATATCAAAGGCATTTGATAGAGTCTGGCATCAATCCTTATTGTCGAAGATGTCACACTACGGCCTTGCATCATTAGTTCCACTAATTTCTTCTTATCTTCATAACAGAAAAATATGTGTAATGGTAGATGGCCTTTATTCTCTATTTCACTCAATAAATGCTGGTGTTCCCCAAGGATCAGTTTTGGCCCCAACTCTGTTCCTCATTCAAATCAATTATCTCATATCTACCACTCATAATCCAATACATTCCTACGCAGATGACTCAACACTCCACAGTTCCTTCACATTTACCAATTCTTTCACCCAACCCGATCTTATAAATTCAAAAATAAACACTGCAATTTCTCTGAACCAGGACCTTTCTAGAATTAATGAATGGGGACAAAAGAATCTAGTTTCCTTTAATGCACAGAAAACCAAGTACATTCAATTTTCTAAGCGACAGAATCTCACTGACTCCCATATATGTTTTAATTATGTTAATATTCTCACTTCCCCTAGTATTGACATTCTCGGTGTAACATTAACTACTAACTTGAGCTGGATACATTATGTTAGAAGCATTGCTAAGAATGCCTCTAAAAAACTGGGACTCCTGTACAGAGTTCGATAATTCTTCACTGGCGAGCAGTTGGCCGTAATATATAAAAGTCATGTGCGTTCTCAGATGGATTACTGTTCACCTCTGTGGAGTGGAAGTGGAGTGGTTGCATTGAGGCAGTTGGACAAAATTCAAAATAAAGCTATTAGATTAATCAATAACCCTGCAATCACACAGGACCTTCCTTCATTATCCATACAAAGAAACGTTGCATCCCTTGCATTATTCTACAGATATTTTCACAGCAATTGTTCCGAGGAACTTGCTTCAATTGTGCCGCCTCTCCACATCTTTCCCCGTAGAACTAGGGCAGCTGAGAGCGTCCATGAATTTACACTTTCTCCTCCACAATGCAGAACTTCTGCTTATCAAAATTCATTTATCCCTAGAACTACTACTCTTTGGAATTCACTTCCCTCGAGTTGCTTTCCACAAACTTACAATCTACAAAAGTTTAAATCCAGTTGTTACAAATATTTTATGAATGGAGGATGCCTTTAGGCACATGGACCTTTTTGTTTTATCTGTGTTTTCCTTCCTCCGTTCATTGTCTCTTTAAAAAAAAAAAAAAAAAAAAAAAATCTTTGTAAATACTAAGACCTTTCGTGCTATTTAGGTGTCTATTTTTTCCTGGCGAGCGATAGCATTCCTGTAAATTTAGAAGGAAGCGGCCTTCGGCCGTGATATTTGTCTACCTAAAAATGTACAAGTTGAGCTTGAAAGAGGGTCTAGGGGTTGTTTTTTTAAGCTTGTTGGAGATCTAGCAAGGAAACTCAATAATAAAATAGAAAATAGATATATAGACCAAAAAGCAAGCAGTACCCTCTTAAGAGCTGAAGTTGTATACAAAAGTTCGAAAAATAGCAGTGAAATATAAACTATGCCTTTTAACCCAATTGGTATTGAGTAAAAGTAAAATCATGCATGTATTACGTTAATGTTGAATGGAATAAATGATTTTCATAGAATTTGAATCTACGATAATATCATTGAACCAAGCCTGCAATGAGTATTTGTATATGTTTACTGATTATTGCTTACCATTGCGCACACACACACACACACACACACACACACACACACACACACACACACACACACACACACACACACACACACACAACCTTAAGAAAAAGAGCAACCTTACCGAACTTTAAGGGGAGATCCATGGTTCACTTTTTGGGCGATTTTTGCATGTATTCGTTATTTTTCTAGTTTCCTCCCTAGACCTCCATCAAATTAAAAAAAAAAAAATCCATTAGACCTCCCTTCTAGATTAATTTGTAAATTTTTCGGTAGAAAAATGTCCCAGCCGAAGGCCGGTTCTTCCAACATTACAGGCTCACTTTCGTTCGCCAGGGAAAACAATCGATAACTAAATAGCACGAAAGGTCTAAATATTGACGAAGAAATTGGGCGAAAGGTCTTAAAATCGACTAACTAGTGGGGCAAACATCTGAAAACTAATGGGGCTAAACATGAGGGAGAAAGTGGTCCAGAAAACCGGCCCATCCCCCCGTAAGTACTTCAGCAATACATTTTTGTAATTTTCTTATTATCAATTAGTGACGTATTATACGTTACGGAACTTTTTCTTTCCACTTCATTTTTCAAGACAGGACAAAGCACATCTACCCTCCATTTAAACTTTAACCCATTCATTACCAGGGACGTCTTTGGTATCATATTCTGGCAACTATTAGATGATTTTATTCAGCTAAGGAAGGACCTCTAATAACAATAAGGCTGCAAACTATCTCAACACACCCCTTTAACTACCACAGATCCTTCCAAAGCTGCATAATATCGTCTAAATATAGCTAGAATAAAATATAACACACGTCGCTGGTACTCAGAGGGTTAAGTACAATACAGAGACCTCATGTTCCCTTTAAATGGTGTTCCTATTCAAAAGATAATTCGTATTTTGTCCTTGATTAATAATTTACAGAAAATATCCATAATTAATTTGGTGAAAAATGTATGTAATTGCAGATGCTTGGTTACAATCTTATCATGCATGTGGAGGATGGGATTATGCACAAATTGTGTATTGATTGAAGTTGAACTCCAATTTTAGAAGTACAAGTGATAAGAATCCATGTGACTTATGTCAAGGTATTGTCAATGAAAATCACAATCAAATGCCTGCTCGCTTGATTTTAACTTTGTAGTATCGAAAAATTTACAAACTTAGCTTGCTGTCAAAACAAAAATATATATATGGTGGCTCGCTACCGCTCGCCAGGAAAATATTGACACCTGGTTGGGGGTAAACGTCTTAAAACAGTAGGCTGAATGGGACCGAATGGATACAAGCCAAAGAGAGAGGGAGAGCAAGAGAAAAAAGCGAGGGGGGCTCCCTTAACAGATGTTGTTATAGGAATACCCAAATTTTGCTTCTCCTTAAATTGCATTTATATAATATATCGCAAAATGGTTTGCATGCCTGAAGGAAAATGTCGTTATACTGTTAAAATCTCTCTCTCTCTCTCTCTCTCTCTCTCTCTCTCTCTCTCTCTCTCTCTCTCTCTCTCTCTCTCTGTCTCTTTCTCTCTCTCTCATACTCAGCCCCTTAATTACTCTAATGAGGTACCATTCAGCCAAGGAAGGACCTAATTACCCCCTAAGCAAAGTGACGGTGCGAATAAAGGCTTGTTTTTCTCCCTCCCCCATACAGTTGATAACAAAAATCATGGACTATCATAATTGCTTCAGCGTGCATACGTATCTCTTCAAATAGTTTTAGGGGGGGTCACCGGCTTTTTTTTTCTTCTCTCCTTTCTATTTTATCCTAGCTTGTATCCATTCGGCCCCATTCAGCCAATTGTTTTAAGACGTTTATCCCCATCCAGGTGTCGATTTCTTCCTGGCGAGCGATAGCGAGCCAGTATTGTATGGAGAAATCCGGCTTCACCGGGGACATTTTTCTATGGACAAATGTACAAATTTAGCTTGCTGTCAAAACAAAAATATATGTATGCTGGCGAGCGGTTAACACTTGCATCGGGGTAAACGTCTTAAAACAGTAGGCTGAATGGGCCCGAATGGATACAAGCCAAAGAGAGAGGGAGAGAAAGAGAAAACAAGCGAGGTGGGCTCTCTTAAGAAGACCATTTTATATTCATGACTAATTAAACAATATCTAGCATTTAAATACAACAATTAACTCTTAACAAATATATCCTGACGCTCGCCTATGCATTAAGGGGGGTGACCTGTTTTTGTTCTCTCCTTTTCTCTTTCTCTGGCTTGTATCCATTTGGCCCCATTCAGCCTACTGTTTTAAGACGTTTATCGCCATCCAGGTGTCAATTTTTTACTGGTGAGCGGTAGCGAGCCAGCATATTTTCTATTTTTGTTTGACAGCAGGCTAAATTTGTAAATTTTTCGATAGAAAAATGTCTCCGGCGGAGCCGGATTTCTTCATATAATGCTGGCTCGCTATCGCTCGCCAGGAAGAAATCGACACCTAGACGGGGATAAACGTCTTAAAACAGTTGGCTGAATGGGGCCGAATGGATACAAGCCAGAGAAAGAGAGAAAAGGAGAAAAAAACAAAACAGGTCACTCCCCTTAAATAGAACCACGGGACGGCTACCATATTTTGTGAGTTACTGTACAGTCACGGCTTGACCTTCCATCCTTTAAGCAACTTAACAATACAACATGCGAAGCTATAATAGCCTTAACACCTTCTTTACCGATGCCGTATCTTTAAATGTATTTTTAGCTACTGTTAAACGATGGTATTCAGTTTAAAATGGGCCTCCAGCAATTAACAGGCTTCGAATGATCTCACTTAACCATCTTTACTGCCACAGATCCTTCTTAAGCTTCACAAAATCGTCTAAATATAGATATAATATAATTAGAAAGACGCAAAGAAGGGGTTAATACCTATGCAAAATAAACCCACAATATTCAAACATTCTTATATTCTGTCGAAGCGTATTTATTGCGTACACCGAAAGAGGATATGAAGAGCTATATTTGTGAGGACTGTACACGACTTTTTTTGAGCGACTGTACCTCCGTGGGCCCTGTTTGTTGTGGGCATGACGGAGCCGCCAGATAACATTGAAGCCGACAAGCGATTATGTTTGTAAGGCTTTCACGGGAACATGGGATGAAGTTGTTTGCGGGGGTGATGGCAGCTGGTTTAGTGTGTGTTGTGTGTGTGTGAGAGAGAGAGAGAGAGAGAGAGAGAGAGAGAGAGAGAGAGAGAGAGAGAGAGAGAGAGAGAGAGACATACATACAGACAGACATAGAGAAAGAGAGGGCGAGAGAGATATGAGACAGGTATTACATGAGATACTTATGCTAAAATGACAGCTTTATATTGTACAGTATGTTTTCTTTGTAATGTTTACAGACCATTATACTAGCAATCTTATATTAATCTTCTCTACAGGAGAACTAAATACACCCACAGAGCGAAGTTTGTTTCAGATAGAACAAATCTAATACATAGAAGTGTTTGCATACATCACATCTTCCTTTCAACAAATGTTCAATGTTGTATTCATAGCGAGGTACATCATCTTATATTCCATATTGTCAATTCTAATTAATACAATCAATACCTTAACGATTTCTTGCGCATAATTAGTCGCCTAATGTGGGATAAACTTGGCTGATATGACACTTCTTTAGTAATCATTATATACAACCAGCATCTTCTTTAGTAATCATTATATACAACCAGCATCTTCTTTAGTAATCATTATATAAAACCAGCATCTTCACATCATATGCAAATGCTCAGAAATTCGAGACAAACCACATAACTTGAAGCCCGAGTATTTCAATGCAAAGAGGATAACAGACGAAGGATTTTGATGACCCCAATGCCTCGAATACTAGAGTTGGGACAGAGGATAGAAGTAGTAGCCAGTGAGAACATTATTACTAGTAGGTTAGAATGGAATCGGGGCATTATTACTAGTAGGTTAGAATGGAATCGGGGCATTATTACTAGTAGGTTAGAATGGAATCGGGCATTATTACTAGTAGGTTAGAATGGAATCGGGGCATTATTACTAGTAGGTTAGAATGGAATCGGGGCATTATTACTAGTAGGTTAGAATGGAATCGGGGCATTATTACTAGTAGGTTAGAATGGAATCGGGGCATTATTACTAGTAGGTTAGAATGGAATCGGGGCATTATTACTAGTAGGTTAGAATGGAATCGGGGCATTATTACTAGTAGGTTAGAATGGAATCGGGGCATTATTACTAGTAGGTTAGAATGGAATCGGGGGCATTATTACTAGTAGGTTAGAATGGAATCGGGGCATTATTACTAGTAGGTTAGAATGGAATCGGGGCATTATTACTAGTAGGTTAGAATGGAATCGGGGCATTATTACTAGTAAGTTAGAATGGAATCGGGGCATTATTACTAGTAAGGTTAGAATGGAATCGGGGCATTATTACTAGTAGGTTAGAATGGAATCGGGACATTATTACTAGTAGTTAGAATGGAATCGGGACATTATTACTAGTAGTTAGAATGGAATCGGGGCATTATTACTAGTAGGTTAGAATGGAATCGGGGCATTATTACTAGTAGGTTAGAATGGAATCGGGGCATTATTACTAGTAGGTTAGAATGGAATCGGGGCATTATTACTAGTAGGTTAGAATGGAATCGGGGCATTATTACTAGTAAGTTAGAATGGAATCGGGACATTATTACTAGTAGGTTAGAATGGAATCGGGGCATTATTACTAGTAAGTTAGAATGGAATCGGGACATTATTACTAGTAGGTTAGAATGGAATCGGGGCATTATTACTAGTAGGTTAGAATGGAATCGGGGCATTATTACTAGTAGGTTAGAATGGAATCGGGGCATTATTACTAGTAGGTTAGAATGGAATCGGGGCATTATTACTAGTAAGTTAGAATGGAATCGGGACATTATTACTAGTAGGTTAGAATGGAAAGGGGGCATTATTACAAGTAAGTTAGAATGGAATCGGGACATATTACTAGTAGGTTAGAATGGAATCGGGGCATTATTACTAGTAGGTTAGAATGGAATCGGACATTATTACTAGTAGGTTAGAATGGAATCGGGGCATTATTACTAGTAGGTTAGAATGGAATCGGGGCATTATTACTAGTAGGTTAGAATGGAATCGGGGCATTATTACTAGTAGGTTAGAATGGAATCGGGGCATATTACTAGTAGGTTAGAATGGAATCGGGGCATTATTACTACTAGTAGGTTAGAATGGAATCGGGGCATTATTACTAGTAGGTTAGAATGGAATCGGGGCATTATTACTAGTAGGTTAGAATGGAATCGGGGCATTATTACTAGTAGGTTAGAATGGAATCGGGGGCATTATTACTAGTAGGTTAGAATGGAATCGGGGCATTATTACTAGTAGGTTAGAATGGAATCGGGGCATTATTACTAGTAGTTAGAATGGAATGGAATCGGGACATTATTACTAGTAGGTTAGAATGGAATCGGGGCATTATTACTAGTAGGTTAGAATGGAATCGGGGCATTATTACTAGTAGGTTAGAATGGAATCGGGGCATTATTACTAGTAGGTTAGAATGGAATCGGGGCATTATTACTAGTAGGTTAGAATGGAATCGGGGCATTATTACTAGTAGGTTAGAATGGAATCGGGGCATTATTACTAGTAGGTTAGAATGGAATCGGGGCATTATTACTAGTAGGTTAGAATGGAATCGGGGCATTATTACTAGTAGGTTAGAATGGAATCGGGGCATTATTACTAGTAGGTTAGAATGGAATCGGGGCATTATTACTAGTAGGTTAGAATGGAATCGGGGCATTATTACTAGTAGGTTAGAATGGAATCGGGGCATTATTACTAGTAGGTTAGAATGGAATCGGGGCATTATTACTAGTAGGTTAGAATGGAATCGGGGCATTATTACTAGTAGGTTAGAATGGAATCGGGGCATTATTACTAGTAGGTTAGAATGGAATCGGGGCATTATTACTAGTAGGTTAGAATGGAATCGGGCATTATTACTAGTAGGTTAGAATGGAATCGGGGCATTATTACTAGTAGGTTAGAATGGAATCGGGGCATTATTACTAGTAGGTTAGAATGGAATCGGGGCATTATTACTAGTAGGTTAGAATGGAATCGGGGCATTATTACTAGTAGGTTAGAATGGAATCGGGGCATTATTACTAGTAGGTTAGATGGAATCGGGGCATTATTACTAGTAGGTTAGAATGGAATCGGGCATTATTACTAGTAGGTTAGAATGGAATCGGGGCATTATTACTAGTAGGTTAGAATGGAATCGGGGCATTATTACTAGTAGGTTAGAATGGAATCGGGGCATTATTACTAGTAGGTTAGAATGGAATCGGGGCATTATTACTAGTAGGTTAGAATGGAATCGGGGCATTATTACTAGTAGGTTAGAATGGAATCGGGGCATTATTACTAGTAGGTTAGAATGGAATCGGGGCATTATTACTAGTAGGTTAGAATGGAATCGGGGCATTATTACTAGTAGGTTAGAATGGAATCGGGGCATTATTACTAGTAGGTTAGAATGGAATCGGGGCATTATTACTAGTTGGAATCGGGGAATTACTAGTAGGTTAGAATGGAATCGGGGCATTATTACTAGTAGGTTAGAATGGAATCGGGGCATTATTACTAGTAGGTTAGAATGGAATCGGGGCATTATTACTAGTAGGTTAGAATGGAATCGGGGCATTATTACTAGTAGGTTAGAATGGAATCGGGGCATTATTACTAGTAGGTTAGAATGGAATCGGGGCATTATTACTAGTAGGTTAGAATGGAATCGGGGCATTATTACTAGTAGGTTAGAATGGAATCGGGGCATTATTACTAGTAGGTTAGAATGGAATCGGGGCATTATTACTAGTAGGTTAGAATGGAATCGGGGCATTATTACTAGTAGGTTAGAATGGAATCGGGGCATTATTACTAGTAGGTTAGAATGGAATCGGGGCATTATTACTAGTAGGTTAGAATGGAATCGGGGCATTATTACTAGTAGGTTAGAATGGAATCGGGGCATTTCCTAGCCTACGTGCCCAGTATACATATACAAGGGGAAGGGTATAGATCGATTAATGGGAGGTCTCCACTTGAGGGATTTTTGTCTTGACCCCTTTCTCCCTCATGCTTAGCCCCATTGCTTTTGATATTATAAAACGTTTGCCCCATTAGTTTAGCGATTTTAAGAATTTTCACCCCATATTAAGACCTTTCGTGCCATTCAGGTGTCAATTTTATCCTGGCGAGCGATAGCGAGCCTGTAATTTAAGAGGAACCGGCCTTTGGCCGGGAAATTTTTCTACCGAAAAATGTACAAATATATCTTGAAAGGGACTCAAGGGGGTGTAATTTTAAGCTTGATGGAGGTCTAGGGAACAAACTAAATACCTCCCCTTAAGGGGAGGTTTTTAGTGTTTCCTAGACTTCAATCAAGCTTGAAATTACACCCCCATGACCCCCTTTCAAGATAAATTTGTACATTTTTCGGTAGAAAAATTTCCCGGCCGAAGGCCGGTTCCTCTTAAATTACAGGCTCGCTATCGCTCGCCAGGAAAAAATCGACACCTAAATGGGACGAAAGGTCTTAAAAGTGACATAAATGGGGTGAAAGTTCTTAAAATCGCCAAACTAATGGGGCGAACGTCTTAAAATCTCAAAAGCAATAGGGATAAACATGAGGGAGAAAGGGGTAAAGAAAAAAATATCTCAAGTGGAAATCTACCCTTAAATATATCAAAAATAGCGAAAAGAGCGAAGTCATGTCATCAGTTATACCCACAAACGGACGTCACAAAGGTCTGCTTGCACATGGTTGCTATTTAAGATGTTCGGTTCATTAATTTGGCGATTTTAAGACCTTTCACCCAATATATTTGTCGATATTAACACTTTTCGCGTCATTTAGGCGTGGATTTTTTTTCCTGGCGAGCGATAGCAAGCGAACATAACTGACGTATTTGGGTGTGACGAGGCAGCCCATCCGCCTCATTCTGTCCACAATCGAATTTTCACTTCTTTCACTTCTCACTCACAGACCACCATCTATTCCATTAAGGGGTGATTTCCACTTGAGGGATTTTTTTCTTGACTCCTTTCTCCCTCATGATTAGCCCCATTGTTTTTCTAATTTTAAGACGTTCGTCCCATTATTTTTACGATTTTAAGAACGTTCAACCAATTTCTGTCAATTTTAAGACCTTTCGTGCCATTTAGGTGTCGATTTTTTCCTGGCGAGCGATAGCGAGCCTGTAATTTAAGATGTTCCGATTTAAGATTAATTTAAAATTACCCGGCTTTCAGCCGGGACATTTTTCTGCCGAAAAATGTACAAATTTATTTTGAAAGGAGCTCAAGGGGTGTAATCTTAAGCTTGAAGGATATCTAGAGACCAAACTAAAAACCTCCCCTTAACCCCTTCATTACCGGTGACGTTTTTTTCATTATATTCCGGCACCGATAGACGATTATATTCAGCTTAGCAAGTATGTGTGGCAGGTAAACGGATTAATTGAGATAGATTGAAACCTTTGATTGGGTTAGATGTCCTTCCTAAGCTCAATATCGTCGTCTAATAATAGTTGCCAGGATACAATGAATTAATAGGACGTCACCGGTACAGAAGGGGTTAATTAAGGGGGGTGACCTGCTTTTTGTTATTTCTGTCCTTTTCTCTCTTTCTCTGGCTTGTATCCATTCGGCCCCATTCAGCTAACTACTTTAAGACTTCTATCCCCATCTAGGTGTCGATTTTTTTCTGGCGAGCGATAGCGAGCCAGCATTATATGAAGAAATCCGGCTTCGCCGGAGACATTTTTCTATCGAAAAATGTACAAATTTAGCCTGCTGTCAAACAAAAATAAAAAATATGCTGGCTCGCTACCGCTCACCAGTAAAAAATTGACACCTGGATGGGGATAAACGTCCTAAAACAGTAGGCTGAATGGGGCCAAATGGATATAAGTCGCCAGAGAAAGATAGAAAAGGACAGAACCAAAACAGGTCACCCCCCCTTAACATAAGTCATGGGGGCAGGGGGCTAGGAATCCTTCTCCCCTTGTATAATTCTCCTACTCGACGAGACAGAGAAAGGGGCGAGGGAACGTGAAAGTGGTCCCGGTCCCTGAGAAAAGGAGCTTTAAATGTTGTTTCTGTTAGGGCTCCGTCTCGTGTCGGCCACCCTCAGCTATGGGGTATGTGCCTGAGTACATACATACATACAAAGAACTGACAGATATAAAAATAGTCCTATCCCAACCATTGTTAATATTATTAATAATGTGTAATAACGGCCTGTCACACCATACATATATACGCGCCCACCTTTAGTAATATATGCATAAGTGTGTGTGCGTGTGTGTATTAGAATATAATTATGTATGTATTTGCTTGAGTTTGTTTATGTATATGTGTATATATGTATCTATGTATGTGCAGTATATGTGTATGTATGTGTGCGTATATGTGTATGTATGTATGCGTTATTTATGTATATATATATGTGTCTATAGTGTATACTGTTTGTGGTTCGAGCCCGGCTGAGAGTATCAGGTAGGATAAGAGAAGAGCATATATGCATGTAATGTGCATATATTTATGTATATGTATGTCTGTGTGTATGTGCTGTCAATGGTTCGAGCCCGGTTGAGAATATAAGGTATATAATATATATATGTACTGTACGTGTATTTATATGGTCATATGCACATATGTATGTAAATATACGTACATATGAGCGAGAACATATTGCTCACTAGCGCAACTTCTGATTATAAATCTATGCATAAGCATTATCTATTATTAAGTGTTCGCATATCTTCATCCATGTATTTCCACCCTTAACAATAGAACGCCCAGCTTTTCCATATTTCGCCTTCTGTCACACACACACACACACACACACACACACACACACACATACACTACCGAGGATTAACCTCCCATTGTAGTACCTGCACCCTCTTTACCCTGACCATACCAAAACAGTTTCTGTATGTATGTATGTTTGTGTGCATACGTGAGCGTTTGTGTATACGGACATGTGCACACTTACTGCATGTTCTTATGTTCCTATATATGTATGTATATGTATGTGCGCACGTACGTGTATATACGTATGTTCTGTATATGAGTAAGTAAATAAATGTGTATATGTACTGTATATCACTTACTCTCATGGTTATTTTATGATAATTTGTATTCTGCACATGCATCATTATTGTATTTATTTATTTTGTTTGTAAACTAAGCTTACCATCCTCATATCTGTACATCTCATGTTCATCCACTAAATTGTAAAATGTGTATTTTCAGCTCATGAGGCTGCCATTCTTTAATAAACCGTTTATTATTATTATTATTACATAAAGACATACATGTATATATATGGTCTTAGCACACGTCCCTGTAGAACGTCGAGATAACAGGAAACACCTTTGAGCATTAATATACTTTTTCCAAATCTCCATCTCGTTTCCTCGGCCATTTCCAAGATTTTATAGCGAAATATATTGTTAATGACGAAAACTTGGCAACAATAGGATATAGAGACAGATAAGTTTCCTCTTATTCCATTAGGTATCAAGTGACCAGTTGCTAAGGGATTCAATTTACCGTCAGCTGAGATAAAACCGATTATAGTTGCTGCCTACCTGTTAGCCAGTTTTCCACCTAATTGACCACATGCGAGTTTCAGGCTATATGGAAGTTGGAGCCGTGGCCGTCAATATTAAGCAGAATTATCAGCTAAGATAGGGTCATTATACATTTATAAATCCATAAAACCAACTCGATCATACTTTTAATCCATCAGAAACCCACATTATCATTGCATTTCTCTTTAATATCGATGTTCACAGCTCCAACTTCCTTATAGCCTGAAACTCGCAAGTGGTGAATTAGCTGGATGTGTACTGATATCCATTGCCATAACAGTTGGTATTTGCGCACCTTGAGGTTCTTTCATCTAAGAGGATTTGGAGATCTAATAAAGAGAGCAACATTATTCTAAACGAGACATCGTATAGATAACCAGCTTGTATTTATATATTATTATTTTACTTAGCGTTGTTTCCACATCGCGAGTTTGATTAGTTATTTTGTCTTTTGACTGTGTTCGTAGAAGTTTTGGTTTGTTTATTTTGCAAGTTTTACATTATAATATAGCACTTAGGGACTGATTTTGCAAGTTTTACATTATAATGTAGCACTTAGGGACTGATTTTGCAAGTTTTACATTATAATATAGCACTTAGGGACTGATTTTGCAAGTTTTACATTATAATATAGCACTTAGGGACTGATTTTGCAAGTTTTACATTATAATATATCACTTAGGGACAGATTTTGCAAGTTTTACATTATAATGTAGCACTTAGGGACTGATTTTGCAAGTTTTACATTATAATATAGCACTTAGGGACTGATTTTGCAAGTTTTACATTATAATATAGCACTTAGGGACTGATTGTTTTTACTATGTGTAGAAACTACATGTGTGCAAGGTTTATTATTTTAATTATTAATTAAGCCCGGATCTACTGAACTATTATTACTTCCTTTTTACATACAGCATATTCACCACTAAAGCTTTAATTACCATACCAAAGTTCTTCATAAAGTTTTGTCCTCAATCCATGCAAATTTAAGGGGCTATAGTGACTGTTTTAAGGGGCTATAGTGACTGTTTTAAGGGGCTATAGTGACTGTTTTTTTTTTGGTCTATTAATTCATGTATTCATTTCATGTGTAAATTTTTCGATAGAAAATGTCCTGGCCGAAGGCCGGTTGCCCTTCAATTTACAGGCTTGCTATCGCTCGCCAGGAATAAATCCACACCTGAATGACACGAAAAGTCTTTATATTGACAAATTAATGGGGTGAATGGTCTTAAAATCGCCAAATTAATAGGCCGAACATCTTAAATCTAATTACCAATGGGGTTAAACACGAGGGAGAAGGGTGGCCAGAAAACCGGCCCATAAGGGATCTGCTGTAATACTGAAATATATATTCTGTTGACAAGTTATATTGTTCACACAATGCGTGTGTGCAAAGCTATTGAATATACTTATAATAGTGCGCAAGGTTTGACATAAGTGATTGCTAGATAGTTTTCAGTTAACCCCTTCTGCACCGGTGACGTACTTTCATTTTTTTCTAGTTATATATAGACGATTTTGTGTAGTTTAAGAAGAATCTGTCGCAGTAAAAAGGGTTAAGGGGGATAGCTCGAAGCCTGGTAATCGCTGGAGGCCCTTATTAAACTTAATAAAATCGTCTTACAGGAGCCAGAATAAAATCATAAGGAGTTCGCTGGTACTGTACGAGTTAATAAAACCCAATTTGATCAGTTCATGTTTATGTGGTTTATTAGGAACAAGCACTTTACAAACACACACACTATGAACGGTCATATGTGCATAAAGGATAACATTCAGATTGTATAGTTTCTCAGAAGAGGGCCTTTTCATCTCTCTGAAACACCCTCTGTGAAATATAAGAGTGTCTTCTTATTGGATGTAAATGAACCTTTCTATACATAAGAACCTGTTTGTTTTCCGGCTTAACTCTCTCTCGCCATAACATTCCTGTTAAGCGCCTGGAACTGGAGATTCTGGAGAATACAAAGATTGGACAGCCATTGACAGTGACTCCGTTTATACGAATATCAAAAAGGCTGACACAGAGTTAATGATATTTGAATATGGCGTACGTAGTTTACACCTCCAATCTGGATTTTAAAACAAATCTACACCTGAATGAGGTGAAGCGTCCTATAATCACCAAACTAATAAGGTGAGACGCCTCTGTTATGCCGACAGTAAAAATAGCTTTGATGCTCTAATAGCCACCAAAATCACAGCAGAGCCAGAGCGAGCCCTTCTAGCTTTTAAACTCCATCATTTGAGAGTTAACAACATACTCTATGTTCACCAACCCAACAATCAGTTTCAAAATATTCCCTTCCAATATTTGATCACTGCTACATGTGATACTAACCTTGTCAGGTCTATGACTGACCCCCCTGCTAGGTTTGATACTAGCCCTGACAAGTTTTATACTAGCCCTGCTAAGTTTGATACTAGCCCTGCTAAGTTTGATACTAACCCTGCTAAGTTTGATACTAACCCTGCTAAGTTTGATACTAACCCTGCTAAGTTTGATACTAACCCTGCTAAGTTTGATACTAGCCCTGCTAAGTTCGATACTAGCTCTGTACGGTCTAAGACTGACAATGCCAAGTGTTTTGGCAGCAAGTCGAGTATGACACCGACAAAAATATTACCTGTGGAACCTGTGAGGCTCGAAGCTCACAATCTGCGTCATCGACCGGATACATCACAGCAGACACTTACCTGTACACCTTCTTTAGCCTGTGGTTCGATACCTGGCACAGCTAGTGGTTTGAGATCTAGCCCGAAGAAGAGAGAAGAGCCTCTGCCAATTTCCCAGTCCACAACTTAAGACCAGGCAGAACACAACCCAAGGACAAACGCCAACCTACTGTAGGACCCTATCACCAACACGAAACAAAAACTCCCTAAGTCCCCTTTCGACACCAAGAAAGTCACTAATTTAAATATCAAGTAGCGCGTCTCCAATAATTGTTAGAGTCCCTTCCTTGCATTCAAAACATTCCTCTCTTCAGGAATACACAACACACAAGCTGTCTTAGCTCTTCTCTATTGAATGTTCTAAACTTACGATTGAACATGCTGGTATCAACGTAAACAAAATATTGAATAGTAGGAATTTAACTCTGAAGTATACAACACCCGTCCCGCACACTTTATACTTAGTGACTTCCATTTAGACAAATAATTATTGTTCCTTGTGAATATAATAAATACTGTAGTTGAGTGACTAGAGAAATCATGCTATCATATCGATGTGGGCAGGCTAACTTCGCTATAATTAGATTTTTTGAAACTAGTAAAAAAGGACTCAACTTCGCTATTTCCAATTACATGAATCCAATGTATTTATATCACCATGTATGTAAATGAAGTTTGATTCAATCTAAGAACTCCCATAAAGATTTAATTCCATACATACATTTACTCCTTATAGTAGCTATCATGAGTTTCCTATTCAAGCACGTAAGCGTTTAAGCCCTAACTGAAGTAAATTGTAATTGTATTTCCATCTTGTGATCTTATGTACGATTCTTAACTCTCAAGGAGCGGCTAGGTCGGTAACTTCTACTACCTGCCAAGCGGGTAGTTTTACCTTAAACGAGCTTATTTCCGTGCTCTTGTTCATGCATAAACAAGAGCCAGAGCGTAATACAATTATGTATCCGTGAAAGGGCGATAATTGAGCTTTCCAATGACACCAGAACCATCCTTCTACGACCACGCGTTCTCTTGCAACGATCGTGCAACATGAAGGAAAAGTCGCTAAAATACGGTAATTTCCTTACATAATTCCCTGTGTAGCGAGGTAGTGGGTGTGGATGTGTGTGTTTGGGAGGGCAGTCGCGGCGCGCGGGAGCCGTGCCGAACGGTCAGAGCCAACCTACGCTCCTCCCACCGCCCGTCTTTCTCTCAGAGCCAATTATGTGCTCAAAATTGCTACCGAATTAAGGTGGGCCCCGCCACATAGTCCTTGGTTCTCTAGACCGCCTTAAGTCGGGCCCCGCCAAAGAGGGGTTAAGTAACTTACTGTATTTTGTGTGAAGCCATATATTCCGCATATAAATACAAGTGTTGTTCTGTACCTTTGGAAAAACTCACCCTGCGTTCTTATTGTATTTTGTTTTTGTTTTTTTTGTTTTTCTATTCCAACTACTAGGCTGAGAGCCTTTACATTCTACCACTCAGCACGGTGAAGCCCGTGTGGTCTAATTCCAGTCTAGGGAGTGAGACATGTGAAGCACCCACTCAGGGCTCGAAGCAGCCCCATCTCTGAAGCTGCCTTGCCCCTGTGCCTCACTGTTTCACCTTCTAGACTCAGACCCTCGCTCGTAGAGCACCACCTATTGAGAAATTAACTCACTAGGCATTGCTCCCCTGTAGCATATTTTGAATATGGGAGTTTTCATACAGTGCTATTTAATCAGGGTACAATGAGGGTATTTTTTTGGCGTTTCGGTGGGCTTTGTGGTAATGCACTAATACTAAGTATGGTACAGCACAAACTCCATTCCAATAATATCTTCCCATTGATGTATCGTGATTCGAACCCGGATCCATTGGATTACCAGTCCAATGGCAGGACCACTCCACCACACCTCCCCTTAGTAGACTTCTTAGTTTTCCCTGTTAGAAGAACTCATAAATACCAATTTTTCCTAAACATAATTGTCTTAAAATCGCCTAAGTAATGGGGTGAAACAGAGAGGTCCCCCAAAGACACTCCTCGCGCCAGATAGGATTGAGCAGATGGTGACGTGATAAGTGAATACTTGGACAACACCAGACAAGCCCGGAGTCAAAGGAGTATAAAGGAGTACAATGGATTACCAGCGTTATCTGGGCCCCTCCATCACACCACGGGTATTAAGGGGAGTGGGTCGATTTTCTGGTCCCCCTTCTTCCTCATGTTTAGCCCCATTACTTTTCAGATCTTACGACGTTCAGCCCATGTAAGTCGCCAAATTATTTTGGCGATTTTAAGACCTTTCGCCACATTTCTTTGTCAATATCAAGACTATTCGTGATATTTAGGTGACAATATTTTCCTGGCGACCGATAGGGAGCCTGTTTTTTCAATCGAAAAATGGACACATTTATTTTGAATTTTTTTAAAAGTTTGATTAAGGTTTAGGGAGGAAACTAAAAACGAATTGAAAGATACATAAATGAGCAAAACAAATACCCCCATTTCCTCTTAAGGTGGTGTCACACGAGCGATTTTCTCATAAATTTTCCATAAGCAATTTTTTTTTTTTTTTTTTTTTTTATCATAGAATGTCATGATGTTTTTGCCCTGGTATCGGCAACCACGCTAAATGTAAAATATATTAGTCGACTTAATTCTGATATAACGTAAATTTTGAAGCTGTCAGACCAAAACTGCCCGAAATAAATTGATGGAAATTGCGCCCATCAGACAACACATTTTGCGGCCTTTATTCCCGCGTGCTTTGTGTGTTTAGTCGAGTCATTGAAGTAATATTTTCTTAAAGGGGTAGTGCTTGGTTTTTGGTATATACTATATATATATTTGTTTGTTTCCTCGCTAGACTTCCATCAAGCTTAGAAAAACACGCACTAGACCCTCTTTCAAGGTAAATTTGTAAATTTTTCGGTAGAATAATGTCCCGGCCAAAGGCCGGTTCATTCTAAAATTAGAGGCTCGCTATCGCTCGCCAGGAAAAAATATTACACCTATAGGGCACGAAAGTTCTTCATATTGATAAACAAATGAGGCGAAAGGTCTCAAAATCGCCAAACTAACAGAACGAACGTCTTAAAACTTCAACATAATTTGCTAAACATGAGCGATGAGGGGGTCCAGAAAAAAGCGAGTACTGCCCCCTTGAGATATTTGTATGTGTATGATTGGGAGTTTTATATCCACTTCTGCCTTTATATATAATATTTCTAATAGTAACATTTGTTATAAGTAACACCCCGTTCTTAACATTAATCATCAATTACAAACCGCAATGTATTTTAATAAACTAATGAAAGCATATGGTCCTCCCGGGATTCGAACTCGGGACACCATACCCAGAACATAAACATCTAAACCATTACACCACCAACACAGTTATCAGATATTTTAACCAATTTTTCTTTATTGCATGTGTTTAGCCAGGTATTAAGATATATGTTCATATTTTCATTAACGTTTTGGTATTAGAAGGAGTTTTATCGCCATTTCTACCTTATATTACGAAGGATATATTTGAAGTGCATTAACTTACCGTTTTACACCAATCTTGCTCATAAATATACCGTAGTTACTAGAGAAACAATTATTAAACATATATTAATTATATACATAAATGTATATATATATACAGTATATATATATATATATATATATATATATATATATATATATATATATATATATATATATATATATCAAAGTGTTACCGCCAACCAAAGTGAACTGCACCCTTGGAGAACAATGGGTTAGGAAGGGTCTATTATGAAGATATCCCGTACTCTATGGTAGGTTTGCGTGGGAAGGTACGTGTTAACCCCGTAGACTGTTTAATTACCTGTCACACCTGCATAACTGTAAACCCGGCGGTACGGTCGCACTAGTAAGTCATGGCCCATCTGTTATTACGTTTGTTTCGCTCTTTGCTGTATTAATGTCTGTCAGATGTTGAATAGGGTGGGTAAGTGTAGGAACATGTTTGTATATTTCCCTCGATATGAAGAAATGAAGATTAGATATTGCTGATACCAATTATTGATCAAAACATACTTGGTGCCGCGACATCAGTTATTAGTGCGACTGTACAATCGGACTAATTAGTGATGTTTCGGTACCAAGTATATTGTGGTCTATAATGTGTATCAGCATTATCAACACAGGATTTATAAATTTCCAGTGAAGTATACCAACATGGTCCTACACTTTCCACCCTATATAACATCTGATAGACATTATTACAGCACAGAGCAAGCGAAACAGATGGGAGACTTATTAGCGCGACTGTACATGAAGGCAGTTATCCGATACTATACTCTTTTAAGTGTGTTGCATAAAAGCTGAAACACATCCCTGAAGACACACTAAATGACCCAAACACAAAACAAATAGATAACTAAGTTTCTGCGGATTCTAGACTCCGATACTGATCAACAGATACAGGTGCTTGTGTGACGCCGGGTTTACGAAGGTACAGTCACAATCAACAGTTTGTGGACAATCTTGTTCATAGCCTTATTATTTGTTTTTTCGTATATAGCCACACTCTCAAGCCGTAATGTGTTTTAGTCTCAATATTGGACTGTCTCTCATTCTAGGTAAGTAAAGAAATCCTTAACATACATACAAAAAAAAAAAAACAAAAAAACAAAAACAAAAAATATATATATATATTACCTCTTCCCCTACGGTTGTTACAGAACAAATTATCTTCACCACAATTAACAACATTCCATATGATCATTACTCTATCATTACTGCCCGAGATATACAGCCTTCATAGAGGCTATCAATATAATTAATATTATCCCCTAGCCCCGCCTCTCTCTCTCTCTCTCTCTCTCTCTCTCTCTCTCTCTCTCTCTCTCTCTCGGTCTCTCTCTCTCTCTCTCTCTCTCTCTCTGACTTACTCTAGAATGGATAATATATAATTTCGTATATACACCTGCAGCTGGTGATCAGTACTCTCAAACACAATATACTGTATGTTTAGTATGATACATTTTGAATGGTAATATTTGTCTTTACCTACAATTACATAGCATAGCATTACATCGCATTACAAATATCAACAATTTTGCAAGGAAATAGGTTCTATGAGATGTGATATTGTGTTGTTCTATTTGTACTCTCGGGAACGTTTATACGTTTTTGTGAAGGTTTTAATGTTATTGTTGTGCCATCTACTAAAACAATCAGTAAAATATTGCTAAAACATTGTAAAACTTGCAGTTATTGTAAGTTGGCGTATACTGATATTTAACCCCTTATTTACCGGCGACGTCTTTGTAGATTTATTCTAGCTATATTTAGACGATGTTGTGCAATTTAAAAAGGATCTGTGTTAGTAAAATGGTTAAGTGAGATAGTTCGAAGCCTGTTAATTGCTGGAGGCCCTTTTCAAACTGAATTAAATTGTCTAATAGTAGCCAGGGTAAAGTTAAAAAGACGTAACCGGTACAGAAGGGGTTAACATACTTACTTTAGTTCTTACTATTACTGTAGTGATAAATTATATCACGACTTTATTTTGATATGGATTATCTCATTGTGAGGCCAATTAGAACTTGATTTACTTATGCAAATAGTTACTGTATATAAACACTTTCAGTAGAAATATACAATATACTCTGTCACTTTCACAACTGTTTTATAATAACTCTCATATAGACGAAGTTTGTGTATTTTAAAAAATAATTTGAAAACCATGTACATACTCCTGGCTGCTTAATATCTGCATTGCCCCTTTTCCAACCTATGTACTGTAATACGCATAGAGTGTCTACTGTTTAAGGGGGGTGACCTGTTTTTGTTCTGTCCTTTTCTATCTTTCTCTGGCTTGTATCCATTTGGCCCCATTCAGCCTACTGTTTTAAGACGTTTATCCCCATCCAGGTGTCAATTTTTTACTGGTGAGCGGTAGCGAGCCAGCATATTTTTTTGTTTTTGTTTGACAGCAGGCTAAATTTGTACATTTTTCGATAGAAAACTGTCTCCGGCGAAGCCGGATTTCTTCATATAATGCTGGCTCGCTATCGCTCGCCAGGAAGAAATCGTCACCTAGATGGGGATAAACGTCTTAAAATAGTTGGCTGAATGGGGCCGAATGGATACAAGCCAGAGAAAGAGAGAAAAGGACAGAAATAACAAAAAGCAGGTGACCCCCCTTAAGGAGAGATAGGCGTATTTATTTACTCATGTATGCACTTTATTTGTAGGGTTTAGTTTCCTCCCTAAACCTCCAGCAAGCTTTAACAACTCACTCTCCTTCAAGACAAATTTGTACATTTTTCGATTGAAAAATGTCCCAGCCGAAGGTCAATTACAGGCACACTATCGTCCGCCAAGAAAAAATCAACACCTAAATGACACGAGAAATGGGGCAAAAGGTCTTAAAATCGCAAAACTAATGGGTCGAACGTCATCAAACCTGAAAACTAATTGGGCTAAACATGAGGGAGAAAGCGGTGCAGAAAACCGGGCCATCCCCCCCTCTTTCGTTCCCTCTTAGTTAGTTTGAGTGGAGTGTTCAACCTGGCTCATTATAGTCCGCGTAAAAAGATGGCACAGAACAGAGAGCAAGCTAATTGGTCAACAGTTTTTCAGAGGATCATTACCTCCCTCTCGTGGATAAGCATAATGGTGGTATTCTTCAGTATCCTTCAACATCTTCGCTAATTTTATATATTGTGTAAACACTTATCTGTTGTCTAGTGTGAATTAACTTGCATCCCTGTTTTATCATTACCCCTCTGAGGATCGACGACACACTTCTTACCTGTTTTATTACTATTATTACACGATACTATTCAGATTAGGTAAAGGGTTGAGATAATCCTAAAGCCGGTATCACACGAGCGCTTTTTCACTCAACATTTATCCTTAACATTGGTCTGGTAGCTCATAAGGTAAACATTTAATATTTTTCTGTTACCTAAATTCATCTACCATCAATCTAGTTTCCGATACCAGTGCAAAATATTCCAGAAATGTTGCTAGGAAAATGTTGATCATCGAATTTTGACTATAAAAGCGCTCGTGTGATAACGGCTTAAGGGGAGATATCCACTTGAGGGAATTTTTTCTGGACCCCTTTCTCTCTCATGTCTAGCCCCATTGCTTTTGAGATTTTAAGATGTTTGCCCCGTTAGTTTGGCGATTTTAAGAACTTTCACCCCATTTTAAGACCTTTCGTGCCATTCAGGTGTCAATTTTATCCTGGCGAGCGATAGCGAGCCTGTAACTTAAGAGGAAACGGCCTTCGGCCGGGAAATTTTTCTACCGAAAAATGTACAAATTAATCTTGAAAGGGACTCAAGGGGGTGTAATTTTGAACTTGCTGGAGGTCTAGGGAACAAACTAAATACCTCCCCTTAACCCTTATCTTTCACACATGTCTTTCCTATGCTGTATAATTTATAATCGTCTAATTACAGCCAGGATACACTGTCAAAACCGTCAGAGGGTTAACATATATTTAGACCGGCTTAATTATTTCCAGTATACGTCTAATTGGAAAATATAAATACATTTCATTAAGGGGAGGTATTTAGCTTGTTCCCTAGACCTCCATCAAGCTTAAAATTACACCCCCTTGAGCCCCTTTCAAGATAAATTTTTACATTTTTCGGTAGAAAAATGTCCCGGCTGAAAGCCGGTTCTTCTTAAATTACAGGCTCGCTATCGCTCGCCAGGATAAAATCGACACCTAAATGGCACGAAAAGTCTTAAAACTGACAAAAATGGGTTGAAAGTTCTTAAAATCGTCAAAATAATGGGGCGAACGTCTTAACATTAGGAAAACAATGGGGCTAAAGATGAAAGAGAAAGGGGTCAAGAAAAAAATCCCTCAAGTGGATATCTCCCCTTAAGTCCTCCAGCTTTTCCCTATGTATTGGTGCGTAACAGTTATACCGGGTTCCAAGTAAGTAAGCCAAAACTCTGGAGCATCGACCTATATAACTCACAAACGAATACTGTAATCGAGCTAATATTTCTACCATTCGGGAAGGGTCAACCAGGGAATAGGTGTGGAAACTTACAGCCAATTTGCTCTATCCCTTTTTGAGTTACAGAGGTTTATGTTCACGATTTATGAACTACCTAGTTGGAATAGGGTATAGAGCACAGTCAAATATTGGCCATAGGTGTTTCATTATTGTCTAATTCGTAGGTACAATATCCACTTAAGGGGAAATGGGTCGTTTTTATGGTCCCTCTTCTTCCTCATGTTTAACCCCACTAGTTTTCCGATTATATGACGTTCGATCCATTAGTTTGGCGATTGTGAGACCTTTCACCCTATTTGTTGTCAATATTAAGACTTTTCGTGTCATTTAAGTGTCGATATTGTATTGGCGACCGACAGCAAGCCTGTAATTTGTTCTATCGAAAAATTTCCAAATTTATCTTGAAGAAGGGTCTGGGGGGGGGGGGGAGGGGGGGGAGCCTAATGGACGGCTAGGGAGGAAACTAATAAACTGATACCAAAAAAAAATATATATATATGTGAGGAAATAAATACGCCCATTCCCCCTTAAGGTAGCCATCCAATTTAGCTGTATAATGTTGTAGGTTACGACGCCCACCATCCACATTCCCCAGCTTAATTTATTAGTTTATAACAACATCACGTTTAACTCCTTATGTACACGCGACGTTCTTTTCCGTCTATTCTGCACACTATTAGACAATTTTATTCGGCTTAGGAAGGATCTGTAGTAGCTCAAGGGGCAGTTTTTTTTCTCGATTTATTTATGTATTTATTATTGTTTTAGTTTCCTCCCTAGACCTCCATTAATCTTCTAAAAATAGTCCCAAAATCTCAAAATTTCCCGGCTGAAGGCCGATTTCTCCTAAATTACAGGCTCACTATCGCTTGCCAGGACAAAATCGACACCTAAATGGCACCAAAGGTCTTCATATTGACAAAAAAATGGGGCAAAAGGTCTTAAAATCGCCAAACTAATGGGCCGAACACATTCAAATCTGAAAACTAATGGGACTAAACACGAGGAAGAAGGGGGGTGGGAGTGGGATGGGGGCGCACAAAACAACCCTCCCCCTTAAGCCCTCCCTCACGCCTCTCCTCCCATGATCACGACAACTGCTGCAGGATTTGAATATTGTCGTATCGTCATCTTTATTACTCGGCAATTACGAAGATTTGTGGCGATATAATATTCTCAAGTAAAACCAACTTGGCCCTAATATGATGACATAGGATATCTCATACAGAACTTACACGCTCTAACCATTACACCATCAAGATAGTTTAATCTAAAGTACAGCACATGACTAATTTAATTAATTTCACTCCCAACACCAACCACCTCCATAGACTGCAGCACCGTTGATTCTTTTAAACTTCGCCTAGATAAACACCTTGCCTTAAATCCACGACTGACTGCATTTGTAAATGAATACAGTTTTTTCCCCTCTATTATATTACTAACAACTGTCCCCTACTAACATCTCCTAATCCTGTCACCGACATTTGTCCCAGGGCAGCCTTCCCTTTCCATTTTACCCTTACCCACTCTAAATTACTGTGTGGACACTTAACCATCAGTGTTTTGGAGGGCAAGCAGTCATGAGGGGTCGCTGGATCTGTTGTTGCTTGATTTACTTTGTACCTCCCTATGACATTAATGAAGGTGTATGTGATCCTCCCGGAATTCAAACCTGGGATACCACATGTAGATCTTTTACACTCTAACCATTACACCCCAATTGAGGCACCACAATGGCGCCCACAGAAAAAGCTGGCCACTTTCTCGTACTATACAACATGATCTCGGTGACCTGACAACTCAACCAGTAGACCATTTCAACCAGTAGCTCTCAACCAGTGCCAAATCAACCAATACGGTTAGGTTAGGTTAGGTTAGGTTAGTTTAGTACTATATTTTGGCACTGGTTTGGTTGTTCTTGGTTGATTTGACACTGGTTGAGAGCTACTGGTTGAAATGGTCTACTGGTTGAGATGTCCGGGAACCCATGATCGCTACTCCACCCGTGTCCCTGCAGTGGCCGCCTCAGTCCACTAAATACACCCTCTTGTCTTCTTCTCCTGCGTCTCTTCTCGCTTTTTATCACCGTCTTGCCTTGCGCTGTCATTTACCAACACGATATTCAGTCTGAGCTACTTTTTTCCTCTTCCTTCTTCTTGTTTTCTTCGTTTTGTTCTGTCTTTATCACCGTTTTTCCTTGCACTGTTATTTACAAACTCGATATTCAATTTGGCTTACCATTTATTTCCCTTTCTCAGCCCTCTTTTCCTATGTCTCTTCACCTCTTTTGACATTTTATCACTGTTGTTGTTGTTGCTGTTCCCCAGGCTGTCTGGCCGAGCAGTCCGAAGGTCCCAAGCAAGGCCAAGGCCATAACCGAGCGCCCCCACAAAACCCTCCCTGCTTACCACTTATAAAGCCCGGGTGACCGAAGCCATTCCAAGGCAGGGAGCTGAGGAGGGTACGGAAACGCCCGGGAAAACAAAGCCCCACCCAAGGCCCTGTGCCCCTCAGCAATTATGAAGGGAAAGTTGAGTCTTTCCTTGCGCTGTCATTTACTAACACCGACACTCATTCTGCAGCGCCATTTTTTCTCCTGTCTCGTGTTGTCTTCTTCTTCGCCTCTTTCTAGCATTTTATCGCCGTTTTTCCTTGCATTGTCATTCATAAACGGGATACTCAGCCTGAGCTACGTTTTCCATCCTCCGTCTTATTGCTTTTTTGTCTTTTCTCTCAAGTTATCACCGTCATTCCTTACACTGTCATTCACAAACACGATATTCTACTTAAAAGGGGATAGGTTCATTTATACATATAGTATAATTATTTATCAGTTTTTAATTTCCTCCCTAGACCTACATCAAACTTAAAAACACCCACCCAAGACCCTCCTTCAAAATAAATTTGTACATTTTTCGATAGAAAAATGTCCTGGCCGAAGGCCGGATTCTCAAAAATGACAGGCTCGCTATCGCTCGCCAGGAAACAATCGACACCTAATTGACACGAAAAGTCTTAATATTGACAAAGAACTTCATCTCTCTATTGTACGTGGTATTTCTTACTACTGTCATTCACATCCACGTTATTCAACTTGAGTTACTTCTTCCATCCTTATTCCTGCTCTGTCTTTCGTGTTCTCTCTGTCTCTGTCTCTGTCTCTCTCTCTCTCTCTCTGTCTCTCTCTCTCTCTCTCTCTCTCTCTCTCTCTCTCTCTCCCTCTCTCTCTCTCTCTGTCTCTCTCTGTCTGTCTCTCTCTGTCTGTCTCTCTCTCTCTCTCTCTCTCTCTCTCTCTTACGTCGTTTTTTTTACCTCTGTCAGTAACAACCACGATCTTCAACCTAAGCTACTTTTTCTCTCTTCCTTCTTGTTTTTATCTTTTCCGTCTCCTCGTTATATAGCAGTGTCTTCCCAGCTGATGTCATTTACGTAAATTAAGGAACACGCCGTTCTTAACATTAATCATCCGTTACAAACCCCAATGTACTGTACTTGAATAAACTATTGAAAGCATATGGTCCTCCAACTATTGAAAGCATATGGTCCTCCCGGGATTCGAACTTGGGGCACCATACCCAGCACAAAATCCGGCCCATCCTCCCTTAATTCTCCGGCTGCTGGTTATCTTCCATTCGTACCCATCTCCCCCTCTCTTCCTCTTTCCAACCACTTGTCTCTTTTATTTTTCCCTTTATCACCTTATCCTTCATCCTAGTTTACCTTTTAATTTCCTACCATTCCTACCTATCTGCCCTTTTCCACCCCTCACCCTTGTCTATTTTAATTGCCACGTCTCTTCTCTTCCTACTCATTTCCCTCTTTCTTCTCCTTTACTCTACAAAATGTCTTCTCTATTTCTCCATCTCCTCCCCTCATTGATTATCTTCCCTTCTCCCCTCTTCCAAATCACTTGTGTTCTCTATAGCCCAAGTCTCCCTCTATCTATTTCTCAAGTCTCCCTCTATCTATAGCCCAAGTCTCCCTCTATCTATTTCTCAAGTCTCCCTCTATCTATATCTCAAGTCTCCCTCCATCTATTTCTCAAGTCTCCCTCTATCTATTTTTCAAGTCTCCCTCTATTTATTTCTCAAGTCTCCCTCTATCTATTTCTCAAGTCTCCCTCTATCTATTTCTCAAGTCTCCCTCTATCTATTTCTCAAGTCTCCCTCTATCTATTTCTCAAGTCTCCCTCTATCTATTTCTCAAGTCTCCCTCCATCTATTCTCAAGTCTCCCTCTATCTTTTTCTCAAGTCTCCCTCTATCTATTTCTCAAGTCTCCCTCTATCTATTTCTCAAGTCTCCCTCTATCTATTTCTCAAGTCTCCCTCTATCTATTTTTCTCCCTCTATCTATTTCTCAAGTCTCCCTCTATCTATTTCTCAAGTCTCCCTCTATCTATTTCTCAAGTCTCCCTCTATCTATATCTCAAGTCTCCCTCTATCTATTTCTCAAGTCTCCCTCTATCTATATCTCAAGTCTCCCTCCATCTATTTCTCAAGTCTCCCTCTATCTATTTCTCAAGTCTCCCTCTATCTATTTCGAAAGTCTCCCTCTATCTATTTCTCAAGTCTCCCTCTTATCTATATCTCAAGTCTCCCTCTATCTATTTCTCAAGTCTCGCTCTATCTATTTCTCAAGTCTCCCTCTATCTATATCTCAAGTCTCCCTCTATCTATTTCTCAAGTCTCCCTCTATCAATTTCTCAAGTCTCCCTCTATCTATTTCTCAAGTCTCCCTCTATCTATATCTCAAGTCTCGCTCTATCTATTTCTCAAGTCTCCCTCTATCTATGTCTCAAGTCTCCCTCTATCTATTTCTCAAGTCTCCCTCTATCTATTTCTCAAGTCTCCCTCTATCTATTTCTCAAGTCTCCCTCTATCTATTTCTCAAGTCTCCCTCTATCTATTTCTTAAGTCTCTCTATATCTCAAGTCTCGCTCTATCTATTTCTCAAGTTTCCCTCTATCTATTTCTCAAGTCTCCCTCTATCTATTTCTCAAGTCTCCCTCTATCTATTTCTCAAGTCTCCCTCTATCTATTTCTCAAGTCTCCCTCTATCTATTTCTCAAGTCTCCCTCTATTTATTTCTCAAGTCTCCCTCTATCTATTTCTCAAGTCTCCCTCTATCTATTTCTCAAGTCTCCCTCTATCTATATCTCAAGTCTCCCTCTATCTATTTCTCAAGTCTCCCTCTATCTATATCTCAAGTCTCCCTCTATCTATTTCTCAAGTGTCACTCTATCTAGTTCTCAAGTCTCCCTCTATCTATTTCTCAAGTCTCCCTCTATCTATTTCTCAAGTCTCCCTCTATCTATTTCTCAAGTCTCCCTCTATCTATTTCTCAAGTCTCCCTCTATCTATTTCTCAAGTCTCCCTCTATCTATATCTCAAGTCTCCCTCTATCTATATCTCAAGTCTCCCTCTATCTATTTCTCAAGTCTCCCTCTATCTATTTCTCAAGTCTCCCTCTATCTATATCTCAAGTCTCCCTCCATCTATTTCTCAAGTCTCCCTCTATCTATTTCTCAAGTCTCCCTCTATCTATTTCTCAAGTCTCCCTCTATCTATTTCCCTTGATTCTCCTTTTCCTTCATGTCTTCTCTATTTATCCATCTCCTCCTCTACTTACTTATCTCCTCTTCTCTTATCTTCTATATTTTCTATGTCGACGATCTCCTCCTGCCCATTATCCCTTTCTTCATCTTGTCTTCTCTATGTATCCATCTCCTTCCCTCCCTACGTATCTCCCCTTCTTCCCAACCACTTGTCTTCTATTGTCCACACCTCCCCTTCTCCTGCTATGCATTTATCGTTCTTCTCCTTTTCTTTATCACATGTCTTCTCTACTTATCCATCTCCATCTCTCCCTACGTATCTCCCCAACCACTTGTCTTCTATTGTCCACACCTCCCCTTCTCCTGCTATCCATTTATCGTTCTTCTCCTTTTCTTTATCACATGTCTTCTCTACTTATCCATCTCCCCTTCTCCCCCTCTTCCCAACCACTTGTCTTCTCTATCTTCCACGTCTGCTCTTCTCCTCCCACCTATCTCATTGCCCACCAATTACCTTGGCATTGCCCCGTTCGCTAGCAAAGCCTGGATAAACTGCAACGCCCCAAAAGACTCGGAGCCCATCACACAAGGGAACCACTTAATGCAACTTATCCACGGACAATTATCCAATGCCGAAGATGGATGGGCACTCCTCCGGCAGGCTTGTAAGGTCGATCCTCTCATAGGTCAGACAGGGGGCCGGGATCCTTAAGGTCCGCGGCGGGTTAGTCCTATCTCGGGGTGCAACTCGGAATTATCAAATGACACAAGAAGAAAATCACTGGACAAAATAACAGTAATCGTGGGAAGAGAAGTTCTTGGCCCGAAGGCGATGCCAGTTCCACCCGTTCCCTGCCCCGACCCAAGTACCGCAGCAGGCACGATTAAGACCTATTTTCTCGGTTTTATACACAAGATAAACGACGATACAGACACTAAGAGGAGGGGGTGGTGGCCGGAGAGGGGGGCCCCGTCTGACCACTAGCACGCCGACGAATTGACACAGGCCATCTGATTACACCTGGAAATTGAGGTTTGCCAAATCCGCCTCGGGGGCAGAGCACAGAGACACGCACACCTCCACCGGTTTGAAGTCAAAAGGGCCACACTCCGAAATGACCACTGACCAAAATACCCACAACCTCCTAATATAGCTTTTCCAAATACACCATAAGTTACACAGAACTAAGCTAACTAAACCTAAGCTAACTAAACCTAAGCTAACCAGTAGCTCGGTTAGGATTGTGAACGTGTTGGATATGACAGTTCAAGTTGTGGCCTTGTATGACTGTGGCTGTACTGACTCCTCCCTCCTCCACCCCAGGACTGACCAGCTCAACACACCTCTGTCGTGGGATGAGGACGTGGCCGACAATGAATGTTGAAAGTGATAAGGACTGGATGAACAAGGTGAAAACACATATATGATTATTCTTTTGGCGCGAGATTTGGGCTAGAGGATAATAATGTGAAAATACCGTATAATTATATATACTACTTTTCTTTACACGAGAGATTAGCGCAAAACAAACAAAACAAAAATTGCACTACATTGAATGTTAGAATTTATAAGGCATATACTGTATAACGAGATGGCAATACACATACGAGTATTCTATTCGCCCAAGATAAAGGTATAAATTATTATCAGAACTTTATGGATAAGAATAAAGTGACATTTCGCATATGAGTTGCTTACACGCAAGATTAGAGCTGCATGTAATAATGCAAATTGCATGCACTGAAGAAGAATCCAATGAATATTAATGTTGTTGAAGAGCATGATAATAAAACGGACATACTTACCTTGTGCAATTACCGTAAAGCTATCAAAAAATCAACAAAAAATCCCGGTTGTAGCACTAGTATTTACGTATTTTATTTAGCGACCGGCTTTTACAAGTGGATTATATTAACACATTTAAACTTGGCACACGAGCAAAAAATAAATAGACAAGTAAACGATGATCGACAAAAAACTTTCAAGACCGCAGGAGGGAAGAGAGAGAGAGAGAGAGAGGGTGGAGGGAGAGAGCGGGAGGAAGGTGGAGGGGGGAGAGTGAGAGAGTGTGGAGAGAGAGAGAGAGAGAGAGAGAGAGAGAGAGAGAGAGAGAGAGAGCGAGAGCGAGAGAAAGAGAAAAAATAGAAGAAGAAGAAAGAAGCCAAGTGGAGGCCCCTCGCAAGACCGACCGATCTCGCCGACTGCTAAACACCCACCCTGGAACCTGTAATTTGATCGTTTCAGATGAGGCCAGATTATCATTGGTCGGCAGGAATGACAACCTCGGGGACACACCTTTTAATTTGAGGAGGCTGGGCTGAGGGATGGGATGAGGAGGATGCTGGGCTGAGGGATGGGATGAGGAGGATGCTGGTGGTGATGGTGGTATGTGTGTGGGAGGGGATGGTGGTGGTGGTGGTGGTGGTGGTATGTGTGTGGGAGGGGGTGGTGGTGGTGGTGGTGGTGGTATGTGTGTGGGGGGGGGTGGGGGTGGTGGTGGTGGTATGTGTGTGGGAGGGGGTGGTGGTATGTGTGTGGGAGGGGATGGTGGTGGTGGTGGTATGTGTGTGGGAGGATGCTGGTGGTGATGGTGGTATGTGTGTGGGAGGGGATGGTGGTGATGGTGGTATGTGTGTGGGAGGGGGATGGTGGTGGTGGTGGTATGTGTGTGGGAGGGGGTGGTGGTGGTGGTGGTATGTGTGTGGGAGGGGGATGGTGGTGGTGGTGGTGGTGGGGTTCGGTGATGGGAAGCAGTATTTTATTTTAAGCAACCTATTTCAGACCACCCGTATAGTCACTTATAACAATTCGTGGACCCATTATGTATTTGTTTATGCAATTATAACTATCTGGATTTTTTTTTGGATGGAACTTGGTTTGCAATAAGTAACATATATATTTTTGTAGTTGATGTATAGACAATGATGTCCTTAAATTTGTGTCCAGATATATACTTCAATAATTAGAAATAAGTGAGGTCCACAGATTTGTATGAGTGACGGTACATTCTAGGTCATAAATGATGGCTCTCTTTGATTCCTCGAACTCTTCGAATGAATCCCTGTAATGTCAATGCTAGGAAAGCATGAATATGAAAATAGATTTAGTCCGAGATACCTTCAATAATTTGTATACAACATGTATATCGTAAAGTGTACAATCTTGGGCACAGATTCTGGCTCTTTCTGACTCCTCGAACTGTAAGAAGAAACCTCTGAAATGCCAGTATTAAAGAAATAGCGAAAAAACTCGACCCGTTCCGTGATAGTTTTAGTAATATAAAGGCGGTTTTTGTGTTTTGAACTGTATCATCGCCTAGGCTTCCTACCTACAGACAAATATATAAGCTATATTATCTATATACTGGCACAGGAATATATAAGCTATATTATCTATATAATGGCACAGGAATATATAAGCTATATTATCTATATACTGGCACAGGAATATATAACTATAATTATCTATATACTGGCACAGGAATATATAAGCTATATTATCTATATACTGGCACAGGAATATATAAGCTATATTATCTATATACAGGCACAGGAATATATAAGCTATATTATCTATATACTGGCACAGGAATATATAAGCTATATTATCTATATACTGGCACAGGAATATATAAGCTATATTATCTATATACTGGCACAGGAATATATAAGCTATATTATCTATATACTGGCACAGGAATAGAAAGAACAAACACAGACTTTAGCAAAACCATAGGTAGGTTAAAGGCTGGTTTACACGATAAATTGAGCCCGCAACTTTTAATCCGTAACTATTTTCTGGCAACTTTGAGACTATTTCACACTGGTATCGGACACTAGACACCAGGTAGATCATTGTAGGTAAAATAGGTCTTATAAAGGTACATATGAGAAGCTGCCAGATTACAATTGCCGATAAAAATTGCGGTGAAAAGCGCTCATGTAAATTCATCTTCAGGCTGCATATTGTTTGTCTTGTTATGCATGTATTAGTTAGATTTGTTTTCTTCTATATTCCAACTACTCACTCTCGGGCATAGGCTGAGAGCCTGTGCGTCCAACCGCTCAACACGGTGAAGCCCGTGAGGTCTTGTTCCAGTCTAGGGAATAAGACATTTGAAGCACTTAGAGCTCCACTCACGGCTCGAAGCAGCCCCATCTCTGAAGCTGCTTTGGCTTTGTGCTTCACTGTCTCACCACCTAGACTCAGACCTTCACTCTCAGAACGCCACCTCTTGAGCAATTAACTCACTAGGAATTGCCCCCCTGTAACATATTTTGAATACGAGAATATTCATACAGTGCTATTTAAAAATTTGTTTGATTAGCGTTTCGGTGGACTTTGTGGAAATGCACTGATGTTAGGTACAGCACAAATTCCATCCCATTAATATCATTCCATTGATATATCGGGATTCGAACCCGGGACCATTGGATTACCAGGCCAGTTGCAAGACCACTCCGCCAAACCTCCCCAATAATATACAGTATGTAATAGGCGAAGATCCAGGCGGGTGTACACAAGAGAGTATACTGCCTTGTTGAACTGATCCAGGCGGGTGTACACAAGAGAGTATACTGCCTTGTTGAACTGATCCAGGCGGGTGTACACAAGAGAGTATACCGCCTTGTCGAACTGATCCAGGCGGGTGTACACAAGAGAGTATACTGCCTTGTCGAACTGATCCAGGCGGGTGTACACAAGAGAGTATACTGCCTTGTCGAACTGATCCAGGCGGGTGTACACATAGAGAGTATACTGCCTTGTTGAACTGATCCAGGCGGGTGTACACAAGAGAGTATACTGCCTTGTCGAACTGATCCAGGCGGGTGTACACAAGAGAGTATACTGCCTTGTCGAACTGATCCAGGCGGGTGTACACAAGAGAGTATACTGCCTTGTTGAAATGATCCAGGCGGGTGTACACATAGAGAGTATACTGCCTTGTCGAACTGATCCAGGCGGGTGTACACAAGAGAGTATACTGCCTTGTCGAACTGATCCAGGCGGGTGTACACAAGAGAGTATTCTGCCTTGTCGAACTGATCCAGGCGGGTGTACACAAGAGAGTATACTGCCTTGTTGAACTGATCCAGGCGGGTGTACACAAGAGAGTATTCTGCCTTGTCGAACTGATCCAGGCAGGTGTACACAAAAGAGTATACTGCCTTGTCGAACTGATCCAGGCGGGTGTACAAAAGAGAGTATATTACCTTGTTGAACTGATCCAGGCGGGTGTACACATAGAGAGTATACTGCCTTGTCAAACTGATCCAGGCGGGTGTACACATAGAGAGTATACTTCCTTGTCGAACTGATCCAGGCGGGTCTACACATAGTGAGTATACTGCCTTGTTGAACTGATCCAGGCCGGTGTACACAAGAGAGTATACTGCCTTGTTGAACTGATCCAGGTGGGTGTACACAAGAGAGTATACTGCCTTGTTGAACTGATCCAGGCGGGTGTACACAAGAGAGTATACTGCCTTGTCGAACTGATCCAGGCGGGTGTACACAAGAGAGTATACTGCCTTGTCGAACTGATCCAGGCGGGTCTACACAAGAGAGTATACTGCCTTGTCGAACTGATCCAGGCGGGTGTACACAAGAGAGTATACTGCCTTGTCGAACTGATCCAGGCGGGTGTACACAAGAGAGTATACTGCCTTGTCGAACTGATCCAGGCGGGTGTACACAAGAGAGTATACTGCCTTGTCGAACTGATCCAGGCGGGTGTACACAAGAGAGTATACTGCCTTGTTGAACTGATCCAGGCCGGTGTACACTAGAGAGTATACTGCCTTGTTGAACTGATCCAGGCGGGTGTACACAAGAGAGTATACTGCCTTGTCGAACTGATCCAGGAGGGTGAACACAAGAGAGTATACTGCCTCGTCGAACTGATCCAGGCGGGTGTACACATAGAGAGTATACTGCCTTGTCGAACTGATCCAGGCGGGAGTACACAAGAGAGTATACTGCCTTGTCGAACTGATCCAGGCGGGTGTACACATAGAGAGTATACTGCCTTGTTGAACTGATCCAGGCGGGTGTACACAAGAGAGTATACTGCCTTGTTGAACTGATCCAGGCGGGTGTACACAAGAGAGTATACTGCCTTGTCGAACTGATCCAGGCGGGTGTACACATAGAGAGTATACTGCCTTGTCGAACTGATCCAGGCGGGTGTACACAAGAGAGTATACTGCCTTGTTGAACTGATCCAGGCGGGTGTACACAAGAGAGTATACTGCCTTGTCGAACTGATCCAGGCGGGTGTACACAAGAGAGTATACTGCCTTGTCGAACTGATCCAGGCGGGTGTACACATAGAGAGTATACTGCCTTGTTGAACTGATCCAGGCGGGTGTACACAAGAGAGTATACTGCCTTGTTGAACTGATCCAGGCGGGTGTACACATAGAGAGTATACTGCCTTGTCGAACTGATCCAGGCGGGTGTACACATAGAGAGTATACTGCCTTGTTGAACTGATCCAGGCGGGTGTACACATAGAGAGTATACTGCCTTGTTGAACTGATCCAGGCGGGTGTACACATAGAGAGTATACTGCCTTGTTGAACTGATCCAGGCGGGTGTACACAAGAGAGTATACTGCCTTGTTGAACTGATCCAGGCGGGTGTACACATAGAGAGTATACTGCCTTGTTGAACTGATCCAGGCGGGTGTACACATAGAGAGTATACTGCCTTGTTGAACTGATCCAGGCGGGTGTACACATAGAGAGTATACTGCCTTGTTGAACTGATCCAGGCGGGTGTACACATAGAGAGTATACTGCCTTGTCGAACTGATCCTCATTATATACCTACAGTATATTACCGCCCCGTTATTATTTGTCTTAAGGGGGGTGACCTGCTTTTTCTCTCTCCTTTTCTCTCTTTTCTTTCTCTTGCTTGTATCTATTCGGCCCCATTCAGCCTACTGTTTTAAGATGTTTATCTCCATCCAGGTGTCGATTTCTTCCTGGCGAGCGATAGCGAGCCAGCATTATATGGAGAAATCCGGCTTTGCTGGTGACATTTTTCTATCGAAAAATGTACAAATTTAGCCTGCTGTAGATTTTTTTTTTGAGATATGCTGGCTCGCTACCACTCGCCAGGAAAAAATCGACACCTGGATGGGGATAAAAGTCTTAAAAAAGTAGGCTGAATGGGGCTGAATGGATATAAACCAGAGGAATAGAGAAAGGGAGAGAAAAAAAACAGGTCACCCCCTTAACTCTATCTGGTTTGACGTCTTGTTGGCTATTATGATATTTTGTTTGATTGTAGTTGGGAATTTCGCTTGCTTTTGCCGTTTTCTAACAATTTAGTTTAGTTTGCCTCCTAGGCTAAAAAAGACGCCTTCACAGGCTTCCCTCAAAATATAATATGATGCCCACCTAGACTACCTGCAAGCTAAATTTGTACATTTTCCCATAAAACTTTTCCCGGTCAAAGGCCAATTTCTTGGAGGTTACACGATTGCTTTCGCTCGCCCAGAACAGAAATCGGCACCTAAATGGGGTGAAACGTCTTATTATTGCCAAACTTATAGGGTATAATGTCTTAACATGTCCAAACTACTAGATCGACATGGGTAAGATTAAAAAAGGCCTCTCTCTCTCTCTCTCTCTCTCTCTCTCCCCCCCCCCCCCCTGGATCATAATAGGGTTAATTGGTGAGTTATGTTAATATAGATATGGAACAAGTGTGTAGTAAATTATAATAAGGGTTGGGTTTAATTGACCATAAGCAGGTACGCCATAATGTAGGCGATGAATGGCCACAACTAGGTTACATAAAATTACATTGTGGTCAGGGCAGGAATGAGGGACGCTAAAAAAACCCACGAGAGGTAAGGTTGAAGGGAAATAACGAGGTCTGGAGGTCTGAGGGAGGAGGAGGAAGAGGAGGATAAAGAACATAAAGATATAATAATAGACCGATGTGGAGGGGGGAAATATGTCGAGTGGCGTATGGAATGTTGAAATAAATAAATAGATTAATTAATTAAATATTTAATAAACGAATAAATTAAGACACAACATAAATACACGAATATATATATAAGCGAACACATAAACCAATGAATTACCTACTTCTGACATAATTATTCCTTTACTCAATATTCGCCACCCGAAATATTCCATGCACATTACCGTATATATCTATTTGAAAGTACACTCGGATACCATAGTTTCTAGCCCATTCATAAATATTCGGGGACCTCTGCTATTTCTAATTATGGAAGTATATATCTGGAAACAAATGAATGAATATGATTATTTATACATCAACTACAAAACTATATATACTATTTATTATAAAGCAAGTTCTATCCAAAAATCAATCCAGATGGTTATAAATGCATACAGTAAGACATAGGGGTCCAGGAATGCATACAGTAAGACATAGGGGGTCCAGGAATGCATACAGTAAGACATAGGGGGTCCAGGAATGCATACAGTAAGACATAGGGGGTCCAGGAATGCAAACAGTAAGACATAGGGGGTCCAGGAATGCATACAGTAAGACATAGGGGGTCCAGGAATGCATACAGTAAGACATAGGGGGTCCAGGAATGCATACAGTAAGACATAGGGGGTCCAGGAATGCATACAGTAAGACATAGGGGGTCCAGGAATGCACAGTAAAACAGAGGGGTCCAGGAATGCATACAGTAAGACATAGGGGGTCCAGGAATGCATACAGTAAGACATAGGGGGTCCAGGAATGCATACAGTAAGACATAGGAGGTCCAGGAATGCATACAGTAAGACATAGGAGGTCCAGGAAATGCATACAGTAAGACATAGGGGGTCCAGGAATGCATACAGTAAGACATAGGGGGTCCAGGAAATCTTATGAGTGGGCTAGAGACCTTGGTATCCGATGTGACACCAATTTCATTGTTTAAGCAGCCATTGGACGATTTTATTAGGTATGGGAAAAATCTGTAAGAATTAAATAGTATAATTGAGTTTTATTGATTTAATTCCTGGAGGTTCTTCATATGCTATGTAAAATCTGCCTCGTGTTAGCCACGATACAATTAAGGGGCAGTATATAGTTTTTCTGGACCCCCTTCTCCTTCATTTTGAAATTCTAAAACGTTCGCTTCATTTGTTTGTCAATGTAATCGCCTTTCGCCTCATTTTGTCAATATTAAGAGACTTCGTGCTATTTGGGTGTCGATTTTTTTTCCTGGCAAACGATAGAAATCTTGTAATTTTAGGAAGAACCGGCTTTCAGCCGGGACATTATTCTACCGAAAAAGGTACATATTTATATTTAAATCTACGGGGTATTTTTAAAACTTGATGGAGGTCTAGCGAGGAAACTAAAATAACAATGAAAGGATATAATAATAGATAAACAAATAACCACTACCCCCTTAAAAGTGGTGACCATATTGAAGGGGACATATAATGTGAGTTCTGCAGCTCTTCCTACAATGACAGCGTTGGTCATGGGATAGAGGCCGTGGGCGAGGAACCTCTTGTGTGGAGGTTGAGGGAGTGAGGAAGTGGGGTGGCGTCGCGGTGTTATGGTGTCACTCTCTTTGGCCCTCTTCTCTGGGGGTTGAGGAGGAGGTGAGGTGGTAGTTAGCGACGTGGTGTTATGGTGTCACTCTGTTTGGCCTTCGTCTCTGGGGGTTGAGGAGGAGGTGAGGTGGTAGTTAGCGACGTGGTGTTATAGTGTCATTCTCTTTGGTCCTCTTTTTCAACTAGCGGTTTTCTCGGGAACTTTTGATCTGCAAATTTATCCTGGTATTATTTTACGGCTATATTTCAATGTTATTGTTGACTATATATATATTTTTTTATCTGGGGGTGGCCGACTCGAGACAGAGCCCGAACAGGGACATCATAACACACAAAATAAAAAATAAAAAAATTTAACACACAAAAACCAAACACAAATTCACACACATCTAGGTCACCCAGGAGAAGACCCAGAGACCAGGGATCACCAAGCTCATTCCAGCACTCCCCCGGCCCCCAACCTCCTGGAGAAGTTCCGGTCTCAGCAGGCAGACATGCAGCGAAGCCGCCACCACAAGCCCACCCACCACGTTTCCAGGTGCACCCTTCATATATACCGGCTCCCAGGGCCAGACGCCTGACGGACTATTATCTAGTCCAACTGGCGCCCGACCCCTTCTCCCAAATGACCGCATTTTCATTCATCTATTCAAAACATTCTCAATTCATTACTGTCTTTTTTGTTTTTTGTTTTTTCTATGTGATTGAGGGAGGCAAAAGGCATAACTGCCTATAGCGAGTGCCTCCCCCATAGTTGAAAGAGTGACAGGGCCAAAATCAAGGGACGTTCGAGCCAAAATGCCTGGACACACGGAGATTGACGCAATTTAAGTCATAGGAAGAGGGAAAGACTGATTCTGGGAGAGAGTTCCAGAGCTCAGCTGTTGAGTAGAAGAAAGTTTGAGAGTAACGTTTCACCCTTGGGTTGGAGAGTTGCACAGAGTAGGGGTGAGATTGAGTTGCAAGACGGGTACCACGTGCCCTACGTAAAGGAGGTGGTATGCACTGGGATAGCTCTGAGGAACACTGATTATTATAGTAGCGATAGAATAGCGAGAGAGATGCAACATTGCGGCGGAGAGAGTTTATTACCACTTCCCTTGCCTGATCTATAGTCATTCCTCTATCTGTTTAAGCTTGTCCTACACAGTCTCTCCTTCTCAATGGGGGTCTTCCTACCCCTCTACCTCCCCTTGTATCTGACTCACATATACCAGTTCAGCAACCTTCTGTCCACTCTGGCCGACAAATGTTCCTGCTGCCCCACTCTCCTACGTATCTCTTCATTCCTCAATCTGTCTCAACGAGTCACTCCACATATGTTTCTCAAGCAGCTCATCTCCATCACATCCAGCATTCTTCTCTCCTTTGCCTTCAGAGCCCATTTCCCAGCCCCATACATCACTGTTGGTACAGCAATTCCTTGATACATTGCACTTTTAACTTTCATTCTGTGATTTCTCACCTTCCACATACTTCCCATTGCTCTGAAAACTGCCCTTCCTTCACTTACTCTCTGTTTTACCTCACATTATATACTGGTCAGATTCTTTAGCACCAATACGGTGTCCGACACTGCAGATGGCCCATATAACTCATCCCACAATGGTCATGGGATAGTAACCTGGGGCGAGGAACCTCTTGACTGGAGGGGATGGGGGAGGGAGGGTAGGAACGTGATGTCATGGTGTCACTCTGTTGGTCCTCCCGGGTTGTCATTGGCCTCAACCTACTCATTACTGGGGGCTGGGCATCAATGGTCTACGGTAGGGAGAGTTAAGGCCAAGTTTGTATATATATATATATATATATACCTGTGTATATATATATATATATATATATATATATATATATATATATATGTATATATATATATATATATGTCCTTTTAGAGTGGTTCGAATCTATAATTATAGCTTGAATAAGCTTGATCAATAATGTCTCCAGTTGATTATGCTGGTGAGTTAAGCTATATAGAATCATTGTCATTTAGCATACGGTATGTTTTTCCTTTTACTCCGTTTGTTTATCTGTAAACAAGATATCTCACAAAGTTATGAACTAATGCTCACGAACTTTGGTGGGCAGATAGGATGAGATCCTAGAAAGAAGTGATTCAATTTAGGAGGCAATCGGTAGAGCGCATACCTCTGCCGATACAGACGAAGGTATGAGGTCTGCCAAGTACCTCTAATTACATTGTAAGAAACAGTATGACACAGCTGTCAATATTTATGTAAGTTTGCTATATGATTGCATTGTGTCCTTGGGTGTGTTTTACAGTTTATTCCTTCTTGTTCAATAGTTTGTGTGCATGTGTAGTAGAATACAGCAACAACGACATCATTATTCTGCTCAAATTACCGTATGATGAATACCTATAGACTAAGGGAGGCACTCGGGAGAGCGCATACTTCTGCCTACGCTGACGGAGGTATGCGGTCTACCGATTGCCTCCTAAATGGCACATATCATAACTGAACATCAAATTTCGTGTTAATTTTTGTTTATATATCTTGCTTATAGACAGACAACAAAAACGCAAACGGAGGCAAAAACATAACCTACTTCAACTTTGTTGGCAAAGGTAATTATGTGTTGCAGTGACTTGATAATACACATCTACATATAGACATTATGTGTTGAAGTGACTTGATAATACACATCTACATATAGACATTATGTGTTGAAGTGACTTGATAATACACATCTACATATAGACATTATGTGTTGAAGTGACTTGATAATACACATCTACATATAGACATTATGTGTTGAAGTGACTTGATAATACACATCTACATATACACATCTACATATAGACATTTGATTCATAATAGCTTAAGTGGGGTCACCGTTTTTTGTTTGTTTTATCTTTCTCTCCTTTTCTCTCTTTCCCTGGCTTGTATCCATTCGGCCCCATTCAGCCAACTGTTTTAAGACTTTTATCCCCATCCAGGTGTCGATTTCTTCCTGGCAAGCGATAGCGAGCCAGCATTGTATGGAGAAACCCGGCTTCGCCAGAGACATTTTTCTATCGAAAAATTTACAAATTTAGCTTGCTGTCAAAACAAAAATATATATAAGCTGGCTCGCTACCGCTCACCAGGAAAATATTGACACCTGGATGGGGGTATACATCTTAAAACAGTAGGCTGAATGGGGCCGAATGGATACAAGCCAAGGAGAGAGGGAGAGAAAGAGAAAAAACAAAACGAGTTATGGGCTCCCTTAATCCACAAACCGCATGATGTGTTGGCAAAAACATAATGAACTTATATACCAAAGCTCTGTTAGCTGTTCGGAACGTAGTGATCACCCTAAAAACCTGAATAATGCAAATTTATGTGAGGCATGTGGTGCAGTGGTCAGGCCGTAATGAAAGAGTGCTGTCTGATTGTTAGGGAGGGTAGCACACCAGAGCTTTGGGCGTCTATTTTTCGGTCAACATTTCTGGGATCTTTTGCCCGGGTATCGGAAACTAAACTGATGATAGAAGTATTTAGCCCCTTCAGTACGATACAGTACATTGCATCATATGCTGATTACCATGAAACGACTTTCTTAAGGGGAGATTTCCACTTGAGGGACTTTTTTTTTGGCCCCTTTCTCCCTTATGTCTAGCCCCATTGCTTTTTAAATGTTAAGACGTTTGCCCCATTAGTTTGGTGATTTAAAAAATGTCCGCCCCATTCTGTCAATTTTAAGACCTTTCGTGCCATTTAGGTGTCGATTTTATCCTGGCGAGCGATAGCGAGCCTGTAATTTAAGAATCATTGGCCTTCGGCCGGGACATTTTTCTACAAAAAAATGTACAAATTTTTCTTGAAAGGGGGTCAAGGGAGTGAAATGTGAAGATTGCTGGAGGAGTAGGAAACAAACTAAAAACCTCCCCTTAGGAGTATGATCAACCTTTAGGACTCAAAGGGGTAACTACGATTTAAATAAACCCTCTGAATAACATAGGGCCTTCTTAAACTCCACAAAATAATGTATTGTCAGTCTGAATTGTGGGTACAAAAGGCATCACACTGCTGTAGGGGTTAAGTGACACACATTTCTAAAAGTTGACTCAATAAGATGCTATAGATCTATGTTGACGATAACCATTGAAGGGAAAGTGCTCGTGTGATGCTGGTTTTAGTGAGGTATGTGGTTGTCTCGTGTTATCAAGAACGGTGGTTTAAGGATTGTGCTGTCAAAAGCTTGCGAATTACAAGTTTGGAGATGCATTTGCGTGTTGGAATTGATGTAAACTACCTCATGCCTTGAGGAACAACCTAAAATTCTGGTACATGATTTAAAATACACTTCATAAATACATAAGTAAATATATATATATACATATATATATATATATATTGTATATACTTTATTTATATATATATATACTGTATATATATATATATATATATATATATATATATATATATATATATATATACACACTACTTTCTCGTATTTGTTATCCAAACTGGCTTTGATAATCCATTGTTTTAATCATTATAAATCAGAATAAATGTGATTTATATGTTGGTGAGAATCTATTCTTATATTAACTGATAAGAGATCTTCATACCGTCCACGTTTTAAAACATCACACGTTAAATTCATAATATCAAGAATTTATAACAGTACTTTCTGATATACAGTATATGTCTTTTAGCAAAAGAAACACATCCACACTGATAGTTAGTTTATCTATTTGGGAAATGCCGAAACAATACGAATTAATATAAAAAAACGAGACGTCCGGCAGAGACAGGGGAAACTGTAAAAAATTCCGATTATGGGTATGAAAAAATAGGGACAGAAAGAATGACACCTTTCCGATCCATCCTCCACAATTACCTATTTCCTCCATCCAAGAGACCAGATGGACAGTGTCTCTCTCTCTCTCTCTCTGTACCTACGTTCTGTTCCTTGGAAAATCTTCATACTGGTATCACATGACGAATTTTGGCGAGGTTCCGTAAGCATCTATATTGTGTGAAAATCTTATGTTGTATTGAATAAATTTCAAATTGAAAGATGTTCTCCCTCTTTCTCATACATACTGTACAATCACACACAGACACACACACACATGGGTTAGTATAGCTGAGTGGTCTAAGGCGCCGTGTTCTGACCGCAAGGTCTAGGGTTCAAGTCCCCCAAAATCCTATGGTTTATTCGGCTATCCCAATGGAGAAGATTGTATTGTGGTCCCTGCCTCGCTAAGCTGGTCAACTATCAGCCTGGGTCAACCTACACGTACCCTCACAAGTGCATCTGGTATGTACTATGATTGGAATTCGGGCGCCTCACGGTCGCCAAAGGTCGCATTTGACCTCATAGTAAAGGTAGAAGCATTGCACTGTACCAAACTTAAAAACAAACTCCCGGGTACAAGTGAACAATAAACCGACTATTATTATCATTGAGATATTTACGTCTCGAGGAATTCAGTAAACACAAAATACACGCTAACATAATTATATATTTGTCATTACAAACACATGCTATATTATTTGTATATCAACACCTTGGTAATCATGGTACGCGTTGCAACTGACAGTTTCTGGCTCACTCTCACTTTCTCTCTCGCTCTCTCTCTGCCTACTTCCTTTCCCTTCAATTATCCTTATACCGGAGTCACATGAGGATTCTTTCCAGTTTCCGCGGCCATTTATACTTTACGAATCTTCTATGGGGTTTAGGTATTGGATATAGCAACTTTATTTTATTTATTCTATATTGGAACCTACAGAACTATATTTACAATTGGAATTCTGGTACATTCTAGTTATGGGGAGATTTCCACTTGAGGGATTTTTTTCTGGACCCCTTTCTCCCTCATAATTAGCACCATTACTTTTGAAATATTAAGGTGTTCGCCCCATTAGTTTGGCGATTTTAAGAATTTGTTGTCAATTTCTGTCAATTTTAAGACCTTTCGTGCCATTTAGGTGTCGAGATTTTCCTGGCGAGCGAAAGCGAACCTGTAAAAAAAAAAAAAAAAAAAAAAAAAAAAAAAAAAAAAGTTAAACAACCCTTGGATTCATCTATTACTGTGTCCTCTTTTCCTCCTTGGCCAGATCATTAGCAACTCCTATACACTTCTCTCAACCGTACATTTGGTCAGATCATTAGCAACTCCTATACACTTCTCTCAACCGTACATTTGGTCAGATCATTAGCAACTCCTATACACTTCTCTCAACCGTACATTTGGTCAGATCATTAGCAACTCCTATACACTTCTCTCAACCGTACATTTGGTCAGATCATTAGCAACTCCTATACACTTCTCTCAACCGTACATTTGGATTCGCCCTTTTCTGTCCAGTCATTTCCTGTTTTAGTAGCTATAGAATACTCATCGTTGTGTAGATACCCGAACATATAATATATATATATATATATATATATATATATATATATATATATATATATATATATATATATTTATCTTCCATCTTCCACCCGTTTACATTCAGCAAAGCAATATTAGTTTCCCTTGATTGTGATATCGTCAGTCATTGATCACTTGCAAATTTTAGGCAATAAGGAAGTTGGAGCTATAAGTATCGATTTTTAGAGCCATACCAGCTAGTATACGGTTGCAATCAATATATACAATCATAAATAACATCAACCAAACATTGTATTCAACAAAAACTCATATGAGTTTGGTAATGTCTACTAAATATAATATAATATATATATATATTATATATATATATTTTTATATATATATATATATATATATATATATATATATATATATATACTGTATATAATATATATATATATATATATGTGATAAAGATATAGATATAGATATATTTTGTTCTTGCCATGTTCATCTATAAACCATAAGCACGCGCACACATAGGCAAACACACATATATTTCTCATACAATCACACACACAAACATACATTCATCCTCTCTCTCTCTCACACACACACACACAACAAGGTCCACGAGAGAGACAAGTGGTGATAGGAGAGTGATATAAAAACACTGCCATCAGATCACGAACTGTCCCCCCACTTGGCAACACTGTAATTGTTGTTTTGTTCGGTTGGTAACAATGATCGCGGACAATTACAATTTTTGTCTTCTACTTTTTGTCTCCTTTTTCGTCTTTGTGGTCGTGGTTGCCTTCTTCAACTGCATTTACGATTTAATGTTAGTGAACTGAAGAAGCAGTAATCGAAGCCTTGTTAAGGGGAGGTTTTTAGTTTGGACTCTAGATATCCATCAAGCTTAAGATTACACCCCCTTGAGCCCCTTTCAAGATAAATTTGTACATTTTTCGGTAGAAAAATGTCCCGGCTGAGAGCCGGTTCCTCTTAAATAACAGGCTCGCTATCGCTCGCCAGGATAAAATTGACACCTAAATGGCACGAAAGGTCTTAAAATTGACAGAAATGGGTCGAAAGTTCTTAAAATCGTCAAAATAATGGGGCGAACGTCTTAAAATTAGAAAAGCAATGGGGCTAAACAGGAGGGAGAAAGGAGTCAAGACAAAAATCCCTCAAGTGGATATCTCCCCTTAATGAAGCCTTTACAATATTTCCACTACCTTTATAACGTACATCTGCATAATATATACTGTATCATTATTGTCAACAAACAGTAGTATACAAATATTGTCAACAAACAGTAGTATACAAATATTGTCAACAAACAGTAGTATACAAATATTGTCAACAGACAGTAGTATACAAATATTGTCAACAAACAGTAGTATACAAATATTGTCAACAAACAGTAGTATACAAATATTGTCAACAGACAGTAGTATACAAATATTGTCAACAAACAGTAGTATACAAATATTGTCAACAAACAGTAGTATACAAATATTGTCAACAAACAGTAGTATACAAATATTGTCAACAAACAGTAGTATACAAATATTGTCAACAAACAGTAGTATACAAATATTGTCAACAAACAGTAGTATACAAATATTGTCAACAGACAGTAGTATACAAATATTGTCAACAAACAGTAGTATACACATATTGTCAACTAACAGTAGTATACAAATATTGTCAACAAACAGTAGTATACAAATATTGTCAACAAACAGTAGTATACAAATATTGTCAACAGACAGTAGTATACAAATATTGTCAACAAACAGTAGTATACAAATATTGTCAACAAACAGTAGTATACAAATATTGTCAACAAACAGTAGTATACAAATATGTATTAAATGCGTAAAATTTCAAGCAAGAGAGGATTTAATTATGTCCTATGACGTCATAATATATATATAAGTTGATAATGTATTTATCTATTTATTTATCTCTTATTGTATTTATATCTATTGTTTCTATTTGTATTTATTTATTATTATCAATTGGTGTTAGTTCCCTTCCTAGAACTCAATGAAGCTTAGTAACCCCCCCCCCCCCGTTTAAAATACTTGTGTGCATTTTTCGGTATAATTCCTCTTAAATTGCAGGCTGGCTTTAGTTCGCCAAGAAACAAATTGACACTTTTACTGGCACTTAAGGTCTTAAAATAGACAAAGAAATTGTGCGGTATGTTTTCAAGTAACCAAACTAATTGGGCGAACGTCTTAAAATGTCAACGCTAATGGGGCTAAACATAAGGGAGAAGAGGGTCCATGAAGAAAAAAACATATGAACATTGTGGTCAGATTAAATAGGATATTTCGGTGTCAACTAATGAACGTACTATATTAGTCTCGAAAGAAATTGTGGATGATAAACTATGCTAAAAAAATTGTTGTATATAGCATTCGAAAAAGAAGAGAGAAGAGGAAAAGCGGTACTTCCCCACCAATATATCATAGGTATTGTACAGTAGCATCCAAAGTGAACAGAGATATGCATACTGCAAACAGTTGATGAAAATGACAAATATATATGCGAATATTATTACGCTACCGAAAGTAAGCTTATGGGATAGACTACCTATAGCATATTCGCTGTAAGTAGGCTAGAAATCATGAACTTTATCCTCCGATTCACTGCGTTTACAAACGAATAGCACCCCTTTATACTGTGCTATCCTTTCCTGTATTCACATAACATCGATAGTTTACTTACAAGCAGCCTCGTAAGGATCAACACACATGTTGTTGCTTGTTTTCCTTTGTACCCCCTTTGTAGGGTTTTCGTGAAGATGGAAGCAGAACACGTATCATCATGTTGAAAGTAGACTCGTTGATAAATGTATAACTTATATGATCCTCAGTTAATATAGTTTATCGGAGAGAGAGAGAGAGAGAGAGAGAGAGAGAGAGAGAGAGAGAGAGAGAGAGAGACATAAAGAGAGAGAGAAGGAGGAGGGAGGGTAGCCTGAGACTCTGATATCATCGTAATTACAGCAGTAAAACACTGTGAGTCGTGTACAGAGGAGGCAGGACGTGTCATTCCAGGGGTGCAGAGGGCTGGGGGGAGGGTGGGGGTGCAGAGGGGAGGGGGGAGGGTGGGGGTGCAGAGGGGAGGGGGAAGGGTGGGGGTACAAAGGGGAGGGGCAAGGTTGGAGGGTGCAGAGGGGAGGGGTGGGGGTGTTGGGTGTAGAGGGGAGGGGTGAGGGTGGGGGTGCAGAGGGGAGGGGTGAGGGTGGGGGGTGTAGAGGGGAGGGGTGAGGGTGGTGGGTGTAGAGGGGAGGCGTGAGGGTGGGGGTGCAGAGGGGAGGGGTGAGGGTGGGGGTGGAGGCGAGGGTGAGGGTGGGGGTGCAGAGGGGAGGGGGGAGGGTGGTGGGTGTAGAAGGGGAGGGGTGAGGGTGGGGGTACAGAGGGGAGGGGTGAGGGTGGGGATGTAGAGGGGGGGGTAAGGGTGGGGGTGCAGAGTGGAGGGGTGAGGGTGGGGGGTACAGAGGGGAGGGGTGAGGGGTGAGGGTGGGGTGTAGAGGGGAGGGGTGAGGGTGGGGTGCAGAGGGGAGGGTGGGGGTGTAGAGGTGAGGGGGGGGTGTAGAGGGGAGGGTGAGGGTGGGGGCTCAGAGGGGAGGGGTGAGGGTGGGGCTACAGAGGGGAGGGGTGAAGAGGGGAGGGGAGGGGGGTACAGATACACACACAACTATACTATTACTCAAACACACACACACAACACGACTCAACACACACACACACACACACTCATGGGCACACACATAATTCTTGTAATGACAGGTTTACTATATAATGCCGCGCAAACACTTTTAATTGCACTGGATTAGCTGTTAGAAAATTAATAGTCAAAGAATGAAGTAAATCCGAATTTAGTTTACAATGATATACTATATTAATGTTCTTTCTAATCACAAAACAATAAACATATTCATATAGCTGAGCTATGAGTAACATATGACAACAACAACTCATAATATGAGGTTTACTCTCTAATGTGCAGTCGCTATAGGCAGTTATGCCTTTTGCCTCCCTCAATCACATAGAAAAAAAAAAAAAAAAAAAGTAAGAGAGAGAGAGAGAGAGAGAGAGAGAGAGAGAGAGAGAGTTACATAGATTTACATATATGCACTGGTCACAGATCTTTCGATCTCTGCGAGGTAGCCAGGACTTACTCCTAATAGAGATACCAAAGCTACGAGTAAGAACAAATGGAATGAAAGAATAGCCACGATTAAGGCTCTCTCCCAACCCTCTCCTCCCTTCGGAAATTTCCTGTATATGAAAACAGTCAGAAGTGAATAACCTTTCAGGGCTTGGAAATCGCCCGAAGGAATTTATGAAAATAGTTAGAATTGGAAAGGAAATGTTATGCATACCTTCACTTTTTCTGCTCTCTCCAACTGAAAACTTTGTTAATTTCTGCCAGGTTCTTTTGTCAGTTATAATGTTCTACTCCAGACCAACTTCTTTGTGGCATGAGTCTAGCCTGTTTTTAAATGTGTATATTGAGCCATTGTCTATAACTTCATTAGAGATAGAGAGAGAGAGAGAGAGAGAGAGGTTAGGAAGTGTTGGGTTCAAATCGATGGAACAAAGAGGAAAAAAGGTACATTTGTGATTGACAGTGTGGGTCATTATATAACGTTTTGGCAGATTATTGATATTATTTCGTTCAAGCTGGATTACATTGATGCTACAACAAATGCGTCGATTTTCTTCAGTTTAAAAAGGGCCTCCAGTAATTAACAGGTTTCGAACTATATCCCTTAACCCTTTTTACTACAACAGATCTTTCTTAAGCTGCACAAAATCGTCTAAATATAGCTAGAATATAATTGGAAAGACGTCTCTGGTACAGAAGGGGTTAAAACAGCACGCAGTTCCTCAGGAGTCTATTGCTATTGAAGAGGCAGCATACTTCCCACATTTTTAAGGGGCCTCACCTTGCTTGTTTGTTCTCTCTCTCTCCCCCTGGGTTGTATCCATTTGGCTCCATTCAGCCTACGGTTTTAAGACGTTTATCCCCATCCAGGTGTCGATTTTTTCCTAGCGAGCTAGCATATTTAAAAAAATGTTTTTGACAGCAGGCTAAAATTGTACATTTTTCGATAGAAAAATTTCTCCGAAGCCGGATTTCTCCATACAATGCTGGCTCGCTTTCGCTCGCCAGGAAAAATCAACACCTGGATGGGGATAAACGAATGGATACAAGTCAGAGAAAGAGAGAAAGGAGAGACAAAAAATAGCAGGTCACCCTCCTTAACCCATTCAATGTGATGGTCTCATCATAGTTTTGTTCAGGCTAATATTAGACGACATTTTCGCATATACTTATCGTAGATCAAAATAAATCAAATGAGCATCAAACGATATACTACGGTTACTTCCTTATCTAAACAAAAACATGTATTGATAATTGTATAATCAGTTGATAGTTGAATAAAATGGAAAAGGACGCACCCATGGTAAAGGGATAAGAAATACTGCTTTAACATCAGAATGGAAAGCAGAAGGCATATTTGCCTCTTGTAAGCTTCAGTTTATTCGGAAATTAGAATGTAAGCATCGATATTTAACTGATTTACAAACATATATGGGCTTACGATAGATGGAAATTTTCTTGAATTTTAATGAATATACAAATGTGTATGGTAAAAATGTACTGTATTTACCATATATTGCGATTAAGTTCCTTTCTCTAAGTCTGTATAGACAACACATGAACATTATTAAGGCGAGATTTCCACTTGAGGGAGTTTTTTCTTGACCCCTTTCTCCCTCATGTCTAGCCCCATTGCTTTTGAGATTTTAAGACGTTTGCCCCATTAGTTTGGTGGTGATTTTTAAGAATTTCCGCCCCATTCTGTCAATTTTAAGACCTTTCGTGTCATTTATGTGTATTTTATCCTGGCGAGCGATAGCGAGCCTGTAATTTAAGAGTAATCGGCCTTCGGCCAGGACATTTTTCTACCGAAAAAATTACACATTTATCTTGAAAGGGGGTCAAGGGGGTGAAATTTTAAGATTGCTGGAGGAGTAGGAAACAAACTAGAAACCTCCCCTTAAGTATCTTACTTTAAACCATAGTAAACACAAACAAGGAATAACCAATTTTCCAGTCAGACGAATGACACAAATATTTTCCACTAATAAAACTAAACCAACACAGTTCACCAATTGACCACTTGCGAGTTTCAGGCTATAAAGAAGTTGGAGCCATGAACATCGATATTAAAGCGAAATTAAATAATTATGTGGGTTTCTGATGACTAAAACGTATGATAAAGTTGGTTTAATTTATTTATAAATGTATTATGACAGTATTGTAGCTGATTTTTCTGCTAGATATTGTTTGCTAAAGCTCCAGCTTCCTTATAGACCAAAGGGCAGGTGTGGTGGAGTGGTCTTGCCACTGGCCTGGTAATTCAAAGGTCCCGGGTTCAAATCCCGATGTATCAATGGGAAGATATTATTGGGATGGAATTTGTGCTGTACCTGGTATCAGTGCATTACCACAAGCCCACCGAAACGTCAATAAAATACCCTCATTGTTCCCTGATTAAATAGCACTGTATGAATATTCCCATATTCAAAATATGCTATAGGGGTGCAATGCCTGGTGAGTTATCTGCTCAACAGGTGGCGTTGTGTGTGTGTAAGTGTGAGAGTCCGAGTGTAGGGGATGAGACTGTGAAGCACGGGAACGAGGTGGCTTCAGAGATGGGGTCGTTTCGGGCCAGGAGTGAGCACCGTGCCTCATGTGAAGGCAAGATGGCAGGTGCTCGTTGTACTCTGCGTGCTTCACATGTCTCACTCCCTAGACTGGAACAAGACCTCACGGGCTTCACTGTTCATTGTAAAGCGGTGAATGTTAAGGCTCTCAGCCTATGCCCGAGAGGAAGTAAGTTGGAATATAGAAAAAAAAAAAAAAAAAAAAAAAAAAAACTCGCAAGTGGTCAATTTCTGATCTCCTCTACTCTGCTCAGATAATGTGGGAGGTGAGGTGTGGGGTGATACTGCACTTGGTAGCCACGCAAAACCTAATATCGAAGACCATTCAGCAACCGGGTATAATAGGGACTCCAAGTTATCAGATCAAGAAGAAGAAGAAGAAGGAGGAGGCGGAGGAAAAGAAGAAGAAAAAGAGAGGGAGAAGACGACGATGAAGATGTTGATGACAAGGATGAAGGAAATGATGAAGGGTAGAGCATAATACACGAGCGAACAAAGCACACGCATGTATAAAACTAGGGTTCTGTTGAGGTGTGGAAAGTACAACAATCGATCAAAATTTGTCTTCCCAGAATCACAAAGAAACCACCGTGGCCTTCTCTATTCCAAAACCAACAGCCTAGAGTATAACCAGTATTCAACCAACGAATGAGAGTGAGTGAGAGCACAGTGAGAGCACACGGGTCGGTTGAGCTCCTCAAAAGAGGGGATTTTCGGAGGGGTATCGTGGGACTGAGTGACCCATATACGTATCAGAAGATCGGCGATGATACGGTGTTTCGGCACATAGTAAACAGAACTGGTTTCTTGTTTAAACATCGCCCACAAAGCATATTTAGTTTAATCTTGAGAGTGTTATTACCAGTATCAGTGAGGGGACAAGGAGCCGTCAGGCACTAGCCCAGCCCTGCCCAGGCACCATAAACCTCCAGCAGTGACCCCAAGGTGAGTGAGCGTGACCGTTTATAGGGCAGGCAGTTTCAACTTATGGTTCCCCACCATAGGCCCATCTTCCATCGGACCCTCGGTCCTTCAACTTCTCAAACAATTCTAACCGTTAGAAGTATTTGCTATAAGGTCCATTTTCATTTCCCTCTCTCTAACCATTTAGGAAATACTTGCTACAAGGTCCATTTCATTTATCTCTCTCTCTCTCTCTCTCTCTCTCTCTCCTCTCTCTCTCTCTCTCTCTCTCTCTCTCTCTCTCTCTCTCTCTCTCTCTCTCTCTCTCTCTCTCTCTCTCTCTCTCTCTCTCTCTCTCTCTCTCTCTCTCTCTCTCTCTCTCTCTCTCTCTTTTTTATCCTTAACATCTTTCCATCCACTTTCAATCACCGCACTTAACCGCCTCATTGCTATTATTTTTTTGGTTATCTATAACTTCAGATCGCTTTTTATCATTTTAGTTATTTGTTTTCCTCTAACATCTTTCATACCCAACCAGGCCAGCCCCCTCTCCAGCTCTCTCTCTCTCTCTCCTTTTTATCCTTAACATCTTTCCATCCACTTTCAATCACCGCACTTAACCGCCGCATTGTCATTAGGTTATCTATAACTTCAGATCGCTTTTTACCATTTTAGTTATTTGTTTTCCTCTAACATCTTTCATACCCAACCAGGCCAGCACCCTCTCCAGCTCGCTTTCTTTCTCCCTCGCCCCCGCCCCTGCTCTCTCTCTCTCTCTCTCTCTCTCTCTCTCGTAACATTTTGTGCAGTTTAATAATTTTTGCATAAGTGCTGCCCTAGATCCGGTTACCCACTAAGATCCTGGCTTCTCGCTCACTCTCTGGCTCTCTCCCTATCTTGGGATGTTGACAGCATTATTAAAATCCTAGCATGCATTAATACTCAACATCAGGGTGGCGTCGCCAGTGTAAGTAATCATAGGATATAATTGGCGTGACTTCCTTTCAATCAGTTAGATCTTTTAGTTGTACCGGTGCCCAATGCCCGAGGATTTATACATTTAACCACTTAGCTTTCGGAGAAGCAGGCCAATTGCCCACATCAGAAAGGTTGACTAGTGATATGTGATGTTTTTTTGTTTTGTTTTTGGTTTTTTTACATCTCCCATCAGAAAGGTCGCGACTATGATAAGTGAATTGTTATGCATCCAGCCAATTCTATACATTAAGAACAAACAGCAATAATCTAGATATGTGCCAGGGAGCGATTTCCCGGGGTTTCTGCAACAAGGGAGACATGGTAGAAGATGGAAGCACCACGGGGAAGATCAGGAGGAAGGCTTGGTAGAGGCAGAGGAAACGGATAATCTTGGAAGACTATGGCCTATGCAGGATAACTAAGTGTCTAAAAGTGCGGAACAACCAATGCAAGAACAGAATTCTGCGAAAAATGTTCCGTCTGTCCGTAGAGTCTATTCATTTATTCTTGTGCTAAGCTGACAAAGAAAACATCAGGGCGAACAACCAAACTGAGAAATGTCCTCGCATGCCCATGGCCACTGCAGAGCCAACCGGGGCAACACCGGCAACACCGGTCGCCGACTTGACCCAACTGGTGACCAAATGGAAAGCGCGGATTCCAGTCCTTGGCCCGGGTACCTAAAAGGAGCCAGAATCCAAGTGGCGGTAGGCCCTTAAAACCATCATAAAGCAGGCCCTACAGCTCAAGGGACACCCCTCGCATGGGTCACGGCTCCTGGGTTTCTCCTATGGGGCCCTCCGAAAACCACCCAGAACCCAACATACAAGACCATCTTCAGGTTTCACTAGCCACCAGAGTGAAACGTCCAAGTTAGCACAGTATATGGATGGAAAAACAAACTGGTGGTACCCCCCGAACAGCAAACCAAACAGGGCCCAGAAGCACCAGGAGAAGGAAGAGGAAGAAGCTGAACAGCTCGTAAGAGGGTTCGCTGCGAAGCTGGCGGATAGCTGACATTCCAAAGGGGCCGTCAGACTGTTGTCCTCTCAGAAGGTTTTGCTGGTCAAGGCTCCGAAGTTGTTGAAGCCCTCCAAGAAAAGCAAACACCTACACCTAGGGACCTAAACCGCCCACCCTGCCCCCAAATGACCAGATTGCGCCAACCTTTAGTTGTCCCCGAAGGAGCAGGTGGTCGCCGCAAGTGACTTCATTCCCAGCCGGCTCAGGCCGCGGGCCCAGATGGAATCCGACTCCGCCCACCTCAAAGGCCTCATTTGGGTCAGGGATCAGGAGCTGCTGGGGAGGCACTCTTGGAAAAACCCTCACCAAATTCATCAACCGGTTTTAAGAGGGGAAGTACCCGGACTGTGCCATAGCACCCCTATTTTTTGGGGCATTCACTCTGTGCACTGGCAAAAAAAGATGGCGGCGTGCCGCCCAATAGCCAGTAGGGAAATCACCTTCCGCCGCCTTCCACAAAAGGTGGGTTTGAACCCACTCTCGAAAATGGCCTAGGTTCAACACCCTTTAAAGGACCAGTTCAAACTAGGTTTCGGAACTCCAGGGGGGTGGGTAAGCTGCTGTACACGCAACCCCGCACCTACCTCAGCCAAGCCCAAGAAAAAACGGTGCTTCTAAAGATTGACATGCGGAACGCATTCAACAGCAATTCCGACAGGGATGTCTTCCTCCGTGGCAGCTCAAAGACAAACATCCCCACTCGGTACCCCCTACTTCTGGCAGGCTTATTCCAAACCTTCAATCCTGATTTTTGGCGAGACGGTAATCCCATCAGAGACCGGTTACAGCAGGGAGATCCAGGGGGTCCTGCTCTTTTCTCAATAGGGGTGGATGCAGCAGATAACAAAGTAAGGTCAGAGCCTGAATGTATGGTACCTGGACGATGCAACCTTGGGTGGTCAGTAGAGAACAGTTCTAACGTACCGTAAATAATGCATCATAACTGACCTCGGCCAGGCCGGGCTATGTGATAAATGACACCAAATGTGAACTTGTTCTCCTCAACCCCACACGTGAACAAGGAGAAGAGACTCAGGCCCTGTTCCGAAACATATTG